>PVHY01000884.1:0-188378 GCA_004024945.1 Uropsilus gracilis | reverse complement strand
CTTCTGAAGGAAAAAGGAAGGGAGGGATAGAAGAAAGAGGAGATAGGAAACCTGCCTGAGTGCAGATTGTGGTCAGTTAACAGGGAATGGAGGGCTGTCAGGTCTCTTCAATTGTAAAGCATAAAGTAGATCACCACTACCCCCTCCACCCCCTTCTTAAGGGAGAAATGAAGGCCAATCTTAAGACTGAGTCTTGTGACATTTGTTCAAGTTGTCAAACTCAGGCAAATTACCTTTTAAGAAACAAAAACATTGCCTGATATAATTTGAGGAACCACTGGTGGTCATCTTTGAGAAGTCACAGACAGTAAGAAAGGTGGTAAAGCAGTGGGATGAACAATCGCAAAGTTTTGCACAAAGGGTAGAAATGAGTCCTTGGAATCCAGGCTGCTAAGCTAGATGGTGATTCTCAACACTGGTAAACCACGGGCAGTTTGTCAGAGTTGGTAGCATGTAGGATCAACATGGACAGTAGAGCTAGCAAGTCAAACCATAATTTGCATTTTGTATGTAGTTTCCAGGCTACAAGGCTAGAAAAAAGAGAGATGAGGAAGGTAAACTTATCAAGGTGTTACGTAACGACTTATTTGTAAAATGGAAGAAAGTGGATTGGGATAATAGTGAGTTTCACTAGTTTAATTGCTGGTTGGTTAATTGCTGGCTTAATTGCTTACTGACTATCCAAAGATTATTGATTAATGAATGAAAACCAATGTGGAAGAAGACCTCAATTATCATATTCTAGGACCATATTGTATTGTTTATTCCAAATTGTTTATTCCAGATCAATTTATCATACAGACTTATGTCCAAAGTCTATAGGATGCTAGCAAGAAACCTTGGTACAAGAATAAAAATCAAGCATTTGGCTTAGTTCGTGAAAAATGAAAACTTGGAAAAATTTAGGTTGTCAGCCTTTCTTGTGACAAACTTGATCAACAAAGTGAGGTCAAGATGTTTTCATTCCTCACTTGCTAATTAAATATCTGTTATCTGGTGGGCGCTCTGCCAGCTGGTGAGCACATGAAGATGTCTTGGTCACTCCAGGAGCCTATAAACAGGCTAGTTAGTGCAAAACTCTGTACTGAATCTTGGCAATTTGCTGCTTATTCAAGTGTCAGAACAATTCAGATCAGTATTGAGGGCTACCCTTTCAACTGGACTTTCAAGGGCCCTGGCTTCATCACCCCTAGATTCTTGGAGTCCCCATTTGACCCCATTTGACTGTAACTATCTACAAAGGAACCTAGGAAGTGTAGTTTCATCCAGGTGAGGGAAAATCTGTTTGAACAGCAAGTAGCCAAACTTTGTCACAAGGGAAATGACAAAAAAATATAAAACAATGTAATAAATAAAACAGTAATAGGAAACACACCCACACAGTGGGGTGGGCAGGGGGAGAGAGACAGACAGACATAAGGGACAAATGAACCAGCCTGGGTGAGAATGGTTAAAGGAAACTTCCAGAAGGTAATGCCTGCTGTGAGTCTCTAAGGATGATTTTGAAAAAATGTAGGTGTTAATCAAACAAAGAGGGAGGGTGTTTGAGGAGACACAAATTTAGCAAATGCAAATGAGAAAGGACACTGCTTGCTCCCAGGGTGGAATGGATGCTGCCAGGGTGTGGGTAGTGGGTCTCAGGTGACTTGGGGTTTATAGTGTTAATCTCAGCATTTGAGACAAATACTGTTTGAAAGGGAAGAGTACAGTCTTTCTATTCCCTGATCTAGTTTACTGAGCTCTTTTTTAGAGATTATAATCAGAAAATGATGCCTTTGTGTACTGTGCATTTTACCTTGTAAAGTGTCTTGTAACTGCTCCCAAGACCTTCGCTGTGGGTTTCAGCAGTTGCTATTCCACTAGCCAAAGCTATGAAGGCAGCATGATGCAAACTCACTATTGTGTTCTATTTAAGTCCGGTGAGTTTTACGTCCTCCTCCCCAAGGGGAAGCAGTAGAGATGTGATTCAAATCTCAGTTGCAAACCATTGTATCCATAAGAAAAATGCAGATGAAAGTGGTGAGTCTGGACTTACAATGTTTCCATGATTTCTACTTTTGGAGAACTTCAAACCAATAACAGAAACTGAGAGGTGGTGCTCCCAATCCCTGGGAGAACAAGCCAGGGAACACAGAAGCCTTGTCCAGCTAGAGTGACCCGGGCAGCTTAGGACTCTTGGTGGGCTGCAGAAACCCCAAAGCAATCATTATTCTCAAACCTCAGCCAACAGGAGGCCGAAGCAAGTACTATTTCCAAATAGGTGGTTATCTTTTTTTCCTGCTCTTGGTCACCAGCTGACTGCTAGTTATAAAGACTTATAAGGAACAGGATGAGCTAGCCAGCCTCAAACCATGTTCTCAGGCTATAGATTTACAAATCTTACTGGTTTCCCAACAGAAAGCCAAGATCTTGGCTACCAAAGAGTGCTTAAATCTTTTGTGTCCCAATGCCTGTAACGCTGATGCTCAGGGTTGTTTTAAAATAAATTGTGAATGGTATTTTCATACATGTAATACTAATGCTTAAAATATAAATTAAATACTGTGCATGCAGACCTCATCAAGATCTGGTTCTTTTGCTCTAAGAAGGGAGGCAAAGTAAAGTACCTCTTGACATCAAAGTGGTATATGTTCAAATCCAGGTCTTTTAAGCTGTGTGATTTGGAAAAGGTAACCGAATTTACCTGTTTATTTTTTTACCTATAAAATGGCAATGAAGATACCTTCTTTATGAGAGTATTAACTGAGACCACACTTGCAGTATGCCTCCTTCAGGAATGTCATATAAGTGCTTAATAAATCACATTCAACACTTTTGAGGTCCTTGTAAACCTTCGGCTTTCTCCAATGCTTAAATCTTTATCTTTCTTGCTACCATATCATCAGGCTCATCCAACTCAGAAAACTTCCACTGCTTCTTATCTCCATTTCTGGTCCAGATTAGGTTCCTTTGTTATGAGAACTATCAAAAATATCTTCTAAGCATTCATTTTGTAACTGCTGTCATACATTTTCCCACCCATCTCCTGTTATTAAATTTGAATACCTTTGAATACCCTCGAAAGGGGAAGGTTTGCAGAATTTTCAAGTAATCAAGCAGAGTCTGGGATAAAGAATATATCTGAATACCACGGTTTAATAGATGAAATCTTTTATAAATGGGTAAATGAATTAGTAAATTCAGATGGAGTGTCATTGGCCAACAAAATCAGAGGGAGGACTGTTAATGACTAAAATACAGTGACTTTTTTCACATTACTTTGCTAAATCTAGATAACTGACCTTCAGTGAGCACCAAAAGCAAATTTGCTTCCTTATTGGAGGGATACCATGCAAACATTTGTGAAATATATTTTCTAGCATGAGAAAATAAAACTCAGATTAATTTTTTTTAAAGTAATAGCATGACTAAGGCAAGGACGTAATGTAGTTATTATCTACATATAAAGTGCACAGGTAGAATTAATGGTGTGTTCAAAATTTTCAAATGCTTCCTATGGATATATGCAGATAATATGAAAGAACATTTAATTGAATATAATTGCATTATTAGTATACTTAAGGTAATGATACTTTAAGAATAAAGTTACAGAGGTATCTGAGGAGCCAGTTCAAGAAACCTACAGCTCGATTATATTGGCAGAGCTTCTGCCTAATGATTAAAATAGAACACTTGTATTTCACACAGCAAAGACCCATATTACCTGGGGGAGACTCATCATTTGACAGAAAGAACATAGACTTTAGTGTCAGACAAACAAAGATTTGATTCCTAAAGTTCCTAGACTCTGGATGAATTTGGGCAAAAAGCGCTACATTTCCTTTCTTTTCTTTTTGGATAGTCAAAAACTCTCCAATTCAAGATTTCAGCTTTGTTTTCTCCCTAGTCCTGTGTATAGCTGTCTCCTTCTCCTCTTTCAGATGTCATGTATTTTCTCTGATGATGGGCTATTTTGAGTCATGTTCCTTGGACAACAGATTCTGACATGCAGGTATGTGCAGAAAATCGAGTAGGGGATATCCTTGGGAATGATACCTGTGAAGAGGTGAGGAAAATAGGAATGGACAGAGAGAAGCTGAGCTGTGATCCACTCACAACAGAGGCCTCTGCTAATCTCATGGGGAGCTCTGGAGCTGGAGTGGTGCTTCAGAATTGTACTATATTGAACCAAGTATTCAGGCCTCACAGCCCTACATCAATTGGGCTTTGGATACAGGTGGCCCTGGGAAGGGGTAGTCAAGTGGCCAAAGGGGTTACTTTCAGAAGACAGTTCCGGAGCCTACAGACCAGTAGTAGAGGGAATATGTGCCAGGTTCTAATATGGCACCAGAGAATCCACTACAGAGATCTTGCCAAGCCATGTTCTTTTCTCTCAGTGTTGCAGCTGCTTCTTCACTGTGTTTCATTCCTGTTCATCTTCTAATTGTTCTATCACATTGTAACTTTAAAAATTTCCTTTTGTTTATTATCTGCCTTTTCCTCAGATAAAGGCATCTCTTGAAAGCAGTACTTGGCTAGTCATAGAACAACATGTAACTGCTACTTAGTAAATAGCATTGAATAAAAGGAAGTAAGAACAAATGCTGCAGGTTGGTAAATATTGTTTCACTTGCTGCAGTCATTAGGCTGCAAAGTTACTGCAGAGTAAGGAGTCATGGTATAAAGGAGGCAAGTTTTCAGTATTTGGAAGGAATAAAAGAACATTAAAACCCTCCTGAAAGCAGGAAGAAAGTATGATCTCAAATTGTAATTTCAGATGCATTATTATTTCCAACCAAGCTTTTCCAAGGGAAAAAGTTTAATATTTTTTCTAATTAATAAACTGACACACATTTGTTTTGGAAGATGTAAATAATACAAAATCTATTATAAAATAAAATCCATCCATTACCAAAACAGAGAAGTATGATATTATTAGAATATTCTGGTGTATTACTACTCAGTTTTTCTTCAATTATATCTTTTACATAACTGAGGTCATACTGCTACTATGGTTTTGTGTCTTGGATTTTTTCCCTAACATTATATAAAGTTCTTGAGGTCAGCAAATCTTTTATGAGTCATTTATTTCCTTTTATTTTCAAATGAATGCTGTATCATTTTGCATATTTATTTGATTTTTTCACAATATGGGATTTCACCCCTCAGATACGGTCTCCATAGTCTTCCTACCATCAGAACACCCATAGTCCTTAGTTCATTGTGCTAGCAGTCATTTCTAACGGCATGTTTATAAGACTTGTGATCTTTAAAAGAATATCCTTCTAGTTGCAAAATTATTACTTAACCATACTCTCATGATTGGATAATTAAGTTGTTTCCAGTTTTTTGTGTAATTATAAACAACCCCAAGTAAACCTTTCTTATAACAAGATTTATTAATGATTATCCTTATAAATGATAAGATGATCTAATTTGCTAATCATATGCCTCATTTGTCAGTTACATCAAATCAGTCCTTTTCATTAAAGTCTTTTATCAGAAATAATAGAGTAGAACCAATTGCAGAACGAAGAGTAAGAAATTCCAGCTTCCAGCCCAGTTGGCAACTTACTAAAGATATAACCTTGGGAAAGAAATGTGCTTTTCTCTCCTGTGCCTCAGTTACTTTGCTTATAAAATGTAATGCTTGTGCTAGAAAGTATTTAATGTCCCTTTCAGCTCTGGCATTCTGTGCTATAATAATGGCTTCTTAGTTTTCTTTAAGAAACAGTTTCATGGGCTCAATTTCAGACCTCTTTGACATTCTGAGTTACCTACAAATCTTCTCTGATTTCCTGTATTTCTGATTTAATTTCCTTCCCTTTTATCCAATTTTGACCATTCCTTAATCTTCTTATCTAGGTTACTTTTGTTCCTTCTTTCACTGTCATCCATTAAGCTGAGATGAACCCTCCCTTCTTGATCTTTTACCCACTCAGTACTGATTTTCCTTTAAATCCTTTCTTAACACTTCATTTTTTTCCTGCTAAACCTTGATGTTCAGGACTCATAGAAGTAGCTCAGCCCCTCTACCTTTCTTTTTCTATAAAACCAAATGCCAATCAAAGTTGGATAAAACAAAAATGAGAAAGTGAAATTAAAGCAACATAGCAACATATATGATATTTTAATATATTTTGTCTGTAACATACCTGACCTATATTATAGGTTTTGAGTGACTGTTGGAGAAAGGAAACAGTATGTGCTGAAGACTGGCTGAAAAGCCAACGTATCAGTCAACAAGGTTAATAGAAGGCCATATGTCACATTATTTTTGATCTCATAATAAAAATTACTACAGTAATCAATTGGTCACATTTTAAATTAAATTACCTTTGAGATGGTACACTTTATAGCAAGTGCATTAATGTGTGAAGTTTCTTTAAATCTTTAGAACATTCTGAAAGGTAGAAATTATTATTCACAATGTATAGGTGGGGAAACTAATGTATCTTAGTTATTTTTCTATATTATAATGAAAAAAATCATAATAATTGTATCCCTGAAAGGTGTTAGTGTCATGAGAGGCTTCGTTTATCTTAATTTGAGTTTTCCCAAAACTCAAAACTCAAGACAAGGACTAAGTAGATAATTCCAGAAAAAAAAAAAGGTAGAAATGAAAGTGAGAGGGGAAGAGGTAGGAGAGTAAAAACAATTGTCTTTGAGGTCAGTACTGAAGTGTTCTAGGGGTAGACTGTCTCAGTCTCGCCAAGCCAACCTCTGCAACTGTGGAGACTGTAATTTTTTTTGTCATATCTTTTCTGAAAGTATGTTTTTGGAAAAAATCTATGGGGTGGTGTTGATAGCCAGGTTATAACGAACAAAAAGAATGACATGTTCAACTAAGCTTGAGAAACACTACAAGGAAACTAGTAGGAGGGAGAAAAGAATAGACTGTGATTTATTGCATCCTCTACATCAGGTACTTTCTTTCCCCTCACTATTTCATTTCATCTCCCTATCAATGGACATTGATAGAAAATACCACTCATTTTCACCATATGAATGAGAAAACTGGGTTTAGAGAAATTATGTAGCTTTAATAAGATCCCACGTGTAAGTCTGCGTAGTAACTGGAACCCTAGCACCGTCTGACTTGAGCATCCTTTTTCTGTTTTGGATATCCTTTGTCTGTGTAAGTTAATACCTAATTGCATTTCTTGTGGGAAAGGGAAACTTCCAACTCTCCTTCCTGCCATCAGGTGCCCTGTATCTGCTCAGCCAGAAGCACCCTGATGTTTGTTGAAGGTTTTCTCTGCTGAGCATCTGTTTGGTATTACTGGAGCTGAGATGTGTTTCTAGTAGACAGTGAGACCATAGGTCATCCATGTGAATAATTTCTGGAATTTTCCCCAAGTATGAACATCACACAATTACCCACCACACTTCTGCTCTGCGCTGTTTCTGTGGTTCTTTTACTTCAGGGCCAGTTGACTGTCAAATGTTGCTGCCTGCCAAGTCAATGCTTTCCAAAAACCAGAAGGGAAAGGAAGTTCTGAGTGAACAAAGGCAAAATATCTCATATTTATTTCAAACTAACTTCCATAATAAGATTTATCTATTTTTATTCCCAGATATAGTGTGGCCTTATGACACAGCCACTCCTCAGGTGATCCAGAAATACCATTTAGGGCCATAATATTGATTTCCCCTTGACCAAAACTTGAACTTAGTTGGCTGACCAGAAAATAAACCTGAATTTCATTTTCTTCTCAGGGAGAATGATCTTCAGAGCAATATAGACATGATTTCAAATCCCACTTCTGCCTTTGACCTATTGTGTAACTTTGGGGAAGTTAATTAAGCTTTCTGTTCTATCAACATAAGGTGGAGATAAAATGATAATGATTGTATTTAGCAGACAAGCTTTCTACAGATAAAAGAAGTAAAGTAAAAGAAACAAATCCCTCTATCAATAGACACTCAACAAATGTTAGCTTCCATATTCTCTCCTCCAATCCCTACCCATTTATCCTAATGAAAAAGGTCATATTCTGAAAAAAATTGTGTGTTTTTAGGCAATAATGATGAACAGCTCTCAATCTTTACTGTACTAGTGTGTCAACAGTGCATTAGTATGTAGCTCTCGTATGGGGAATAGGCCACGGGGAAGTAGAAATCCAACTCCAACACTCAGTTCCTGTTTATTTATGGGAGAGAACTGCCTCTTGTTAAATACCATTGTGTCTTATTAAATACCAATGACTCTTCTGTTCTCTCCATAAAATGATTGGGTGAATTAAGTGGCAAGGGAGTAAGAATTAAATAGAATCAGGACAACAGCTGTGTCCAGATGGAGGTAGCAAACCTCTAGTTTTTGCTGTTTCATATCTCCAGCAGTTTTTACCTCAGTAAAGCATCCATAATGCATGGCTGCAGGACTGTAAGGAAGACAAATCATCCAAACAAGCATTGCGTGGTGACTTTTCCAGTTCTAGGAAACTACGTGATGAGATTCCTGTAATTTTTCTAACAGGAGCATGAAAGCAAAAGAAATATAACTAGTCAGACAATCCAAGAGGTGCAAGTGTATTATTTGCCTTGTTTGGTATGCCTTCACATCCTCTATATAGTCAGAATTCATTATAATTCATTTATTCTGCAACAATTTGCCAAATATCCACTATGTGTCAGGTATGAGGCAAAATATTGGGTATTCACAGGACAGCTAGACTACTATGATTCCTACCCTTCAAGGAACTTATAATCTAGAGAGTCCAAGGAAAATGTTACTGAGGAAGTAAACATACATCTTCAATTAAATAAAATTGAAGACATAAAACAATGGAAAATTGCTGAAAAGTGCCTGCAACCATTTAAACTGGGCCTACAAAATGAGGAGTAGGCTGCTCTGTAAAATGCTAGGAAACCTCATCAGAAGTGTGTTCAGTGTCTCCGGGTGGGGGGGGGGGGGGGAGAATATTGCCTTGTTATAAGGATCAAAAAGGTATTCCATGTGGTTAAGGCAAAAAAGAAAATAAAATGAAAGTGGTGTGAACAGGCAGTTGGAGAGGAACACTGGGCCAAATAGAGAATGTGTCTTACTTTGTATGGTTAATAGGAAAGGTTAGAATCAAGGGACTGGTAAACCAGATTTACAGTTTCTCAAGACCAATCTATTGGCTTTGTGTGATCAATGAATGTTAGCCATTGTCATCATTAGAATCATTCACAGTACTGGTTCATAATAGTTTCTTAGTAAGCATTCATGGAGTACATGAATGCATGAACAAAAATCCAAGTAAGTGCTCCCTGAAAAGATGAATAAGTCAAACCTGGATTATAATCCTTAATATATATATATAATATATATGTGTGCAATCAATATAAATATTAATAAAAATAATAATCTTTCATCAACCATTAACCAAACAATTAAAGTTGGTTTTAATCTTTCTGGATTAAATCAAGTTTCCTCATCTGTAAATTGAGGCAGAGGTGCATGAGGAGAAGATAATTATGTGCTGAACTACTCAGCAACTTGGGAATATCTAAATTTAACATGAGATAATATACTTAGTTCTTTGTTTTAATCAATGATTAAAACTAATGATTAAAATTAAGATTCAATGACATCTTCATGGTCAGCATTTGAATTCAGACCTCATGACAATCTGGAAACTGTAATCTTTTTTTTTCATTTCTCTATCCTGCTTCTCAGACTAGGTTTGTAATGCTCAGATAACATTTCTAAAAGCCATATTATATCTAAACTGAACCACTGAAATATATCGGGTATCTTAGGTCTAATAGTCATTCTAGAAAAGAATTCAAATGGGATTTCAAAGCTAGGAGAAATTTAACAAGCGAGTAACAATTCCAGCATGTGCTTGCTTAGATCTTCTTTTCTCTATTATAGTGTCCAGTGAAATATAGTGTGAAGCCACGTAAAATTCAAAACTTTTAATAGTCCTTAAAAAAGGATGAAATTAATTGAATTTTCTGCTTTATGTAAAAAATATGGGATTACATAGGTAACAAATTTAAACATGTTTGAGATATTTTATAATGTTTTATTAAATTCTGCCTTTTAAGTCTTAAATGACCAATGCATATTTTACTCATAGAATACATTTCTATTCACCTGAACACATTCCAAATGCTTGTTCACCTTTATTCCATTAGACAGCATAGTATATCATAAATACAATCACACAATCACTGTTAAACTGTTAAATGATTTCATATTAACCTTCCAACTTAAAGGTCACATTCAATACATGACCTATCAGCTGCTGCTTTCTTCTTCACCTTTCTACTCAGGCTGCGTATCTTACTTTCTTTGTATTTCTCTGAGGATTAACACTCAGCTCATAGAAAGGTATCATAATCTTATAGAATAATTGATTTGTACAGTGAATCAGTTAATATGACTATATTCTTAAAAAGACCAAGCCAACAAGTCAAACTTGGTATTTCAGTTGAGATAAATTATATTATTTCATTCTATTTCAAGTAAGTCAAATGAAAAATAGCTTGATTGGGAAATCTCTAAAACATTAAGAGCACTGGGTATAATGATTTTTAATATATGTGTCTTTCTGCAAAAAAAAATGTAAATAAGCAGTTATGTATATACGCTTGTATATCCATAAAATATCACAAAGAATTTCTAAGAAACCAGTCTTAGTAGCTAAATTTGGAGAAGACAAGTAATATGGCTTGGGAAAATTACTTATTTTTTAACTACATACTCTTTTATAATTTGAATTATCAGCATTTTCAGTGAAACTGAATAAAACTTGCTTTTTCAATCAGAATTGTTTCAAAATAATAAGACCACATTTTTAGCAAAAACAATTATCAGCTAAAATAGATAAACATCTACCAGAGAGGTAGAAAATTCCATTGGCCTTTTGCTTTTTATTTTGCTCGGTAGAGCCCTTTGTTCACCCAGAAAGTCAGAAATTGCTGTAGCATGTTATCAAGGTTATAATCAATGTATAAACCCAATGAAGTTTCAGCCATATCATTGCAGCATGGGAGGCAGACACAGCCTGTCGAAAAGTTCCTGTGAATTTGATGGGATTTGTAGCCCTACATCACCCATGGGCTCAGACTGTCAAGCAACCAGAGAAAATCAATACAGACTCCTTCCTTGTACTCAGAATTACAGGGCATGTTTGATGTACTACCTGCCACCTGGCTTGAACCATATGCTGGCAGATTGTGACCATGTCTTTGCACTAGTTCTAGGTGGATCCTTTCTTTTTAGGAGACAGCACAGAGAAATCCTATAGTTTAAAAAAATATCATCTTGATATTGTTGAATCCAGCAGTTACCAAGTTTATGTGATCAAATGACTTTTTGTTTTCTTTGGACATACTTAACTGATGGACCTGAGCGCAGAGGAGAACTCTGTTCTACCAACTCTAACCATTTACTATTATTGTGATCTCAGCCAAGTGACTTAATTTTCTTTAGCTTCTTTTATTTGTTTTGCTTTAAAAAAATTGAAATACCATTGTTCTGCATCCTTGTATTTTGATGGCCTAGGATTTCCCCCTCTCAGATGTAATTTACCTGTAACATGTCCACCATGGAAACACCCTTGTTTATTTGCTCTCCCATCCTCTCTCCCCTTCCTGTCCTGTTTGTTTGGTTTCTCTATATTCTACTTAAAAGTGATACTGTATTTATTTTTTTCCTTCCTTCTTCTTTGCTTAGCACAATCCGTTCCAATTCTAGCTATGTTGCTGCAAATAACATGCATTTATTTTTTTTGATTCTTGAGTAGTATTCCACTTCATCTTGATTCACTTACCTGGGGATAAGAATATCTACCTGAGAAACAAGAGCAACATTAATTTAAAGGAAAAACCTTTATTATGGTTTATAATATAGAATATAATGATATAGAATAAACATACAGGAACTCAATTGACATTAATTCCATTATGTACTCTCCTGTCCTTCCAAGTTCCTTTCTGTAATTAGACAAACTCCTTTTGTAATTAGGAAACAGAAAGAATGTGATCTATAGAAAGAAATATTTCTAAGATGTAAATGTTAGAAAAAAGACAGAATTTTTATAGTGTTCATTTTCAGTTCAATTAAGATATGAAGGGATGTGGATGAAACATAAAATAAGAATGAATTAAGAAATGCAAAGTTCCATGTGGTGTGTTGTTTTAATCGTATTTTAAGTACAGTTAAGGAATTTGGTCTAAAGGAATTTTTGAAAGTAGAAATATTTTCCAGTTGTCTGGTTCTTTTAAACTGAAAAGAACCTTGCATTTAGAAATTCTTAGATAAGATGTAAGAAAATGAACTCTTAAGACTCCTGGGTTAAGATTCATTCACTTGAACTTAAGCCTTTTATAAAAGATCTACTTGTTAGTGTTATGATTAATAACCTGCATTCTTAACTATGTTTCCAATCTAAATTACTGAACATTGTCTTATTATTTGAAACATACTTAAGGTGAAGTAATACATTACACAAACATAGAAAATATACATACATGTTGAAGAATATGATATTGGTATATCAAACATGAGTTAAAAATCCATATGTAGGATTATTTATTTAAAAAGCTAATACTTGACATCAGTTGAGGCCACTGTTCCTTAAGATCTAAATAAAATTAAGTAATCTGGTTTATATCCCATAGAAGATCCAGCCATCAGTAAATGATTTTGTGAATTCCCATAAGGCATAACCTTTCATGGTCAATTGCAGAGCCACTTACTGTATCTGCTGACATAGTCCCAGTACACATTCTCTTGTCACCCCAGATAAGCTGTCCTCAGGGTTCACTAGAGACTCACCTAGATGTGAAACTCACTTCCTTTACTTGGTGTTCAAATAACTAAGAACAAACCAAAAACTATTGTTTTTTTCTGGGTGTACAAGATAATTTAAGAAAATGGAAAGGATTGACATTTTATAAACATAAGGAATATAAAAAGTAAATACTAGGCCATCTTTTCTTTAGTGTCTCGTGTTCATTTTTGCAAAATAGGCCTTCAGTGTTCTTCCATATAGTTTAACTCTGACTTCTCACACTTCTCTCTCTCATTTTCTCCATTACCTCTCCCTTGGGAACAGAGGGGGTAAAAAATCTCCATAGCCTTAAAATTATCTGGACTATATTTGGTGGCATCCCCATTATTTAGGACAGTCATTAATCCCTATTGCATTTGTCCTATTTAAAGGAGCTTATGTGAGTAACAACTCTCCAAGTGAATCCAAATCCTGTGCTTGCAGCATTTTTTCTTATATTTTCATTGTTGAACCTATGTCAACATGGGAGCTCTGTTTATACCAACAGGAAATATTTGCTTATGAGAACTGCTCATTTTACATGTCCTCCAGGACACTTCACATTGGATTTTAGGAGTCATATAGTTCACATTTTAGGCTAGAAAATCCCAAAGTTACTTTTCAGCTCAGTGAAAGTCCACCCAACTATTTCAGAAGAAACGACATAATCGGAAACTTGTGTGCATATGTGTATGTATTAATGTGTATGTACCTTTGGATGCAATATAAAATATATTTCTTACTGTAGGTCAAGTCAAAAATATTTAACAGTTGCTAAGATAGTGGCCAACCTGTATTAGGGCAACATATGAGTGTCATCTTGAGAGTCTGGTTCTCACCATTGTAGGCAAGAAATGGAATTTCTTTGCACACTGATCCCCAGCTTATCGCCTCACTGTTTCCTGAAAAAGAGTCTCAGGTCAGGCTCAAGTTCAGGATGAAAATGAATCTGGCCTTCATCTCTCTGTTGAGCCAGTTGCAAGAGGACTTTGGAATTCAACCATTATTGTTCAAATACTGGTTCAATGACTTACTAAGACACCTAACCTATTCAAATCTTGTAAGACACCTAACCTATTCAAATATTGGGTTCCTCATCTAGAAAGTGAAAAAAAAAATTAATTTCCTAATTTTCCTGTTAGGGATATATGAGATCATTCATTTGACCTTTAATATAAAGCCTTCACATATTAAGAAAAGTAATTATTTTCCTTTCCAAAATTATAGTTATAATAAATATGAATGTTGGATCTGCATGTGTTACTTGTGATATATGTATATTGATGATTATTTCTCTGGAGTAGGTTATAGAGCAGTATGAACAGGGAGATTAGTAGCTCTTGTACATTAAGTCCACTAGAGGCAAAATTGAAAACCTTTATTCCTCCCTCCCCCCACAAACCTGTATTTCTTTATTCATGCTACATATTTCTCTTAGGTGATCAAATTCTTAGTACCCTTTAAGCATGACACTCCTCTTCCCTTATTAAAGTAGCTGAGATATGTAAGATATCTCAAACTTGAGAAATTGATTTTATATGCAAGGATAATTATAGATGGAATTATTTTAGCATAACAGAACCCTGACCCCTCCCCCAAACCCATAATGATATAATTTCTCTTTGATTAAAAATTGGAGGAATTGGTGTTGACTCTCAGAGCTATAGTATTCTTTGAAAATGTTATCTAGATAATTAGATACTAATAAAGATGTCCTATCCCAAAGGAGGTGCCATGTCAGGATAGACAAGTACACATGGCCTACCAGGTTTGAAGCCCAAGGTACTATATTTGTGAATGCATCAGAACTCTCTTGCCTAAGACACAGAGTCATTCTTAACACCTACTCTCCAGGGTTTTGTCAATCTATTTAATTTACCACTGGACTTGAAAAAATTTTCCTATTGCTCGTCTAGAAACTCTTTTTCCATTATGTCATGATTTAATTATGCTGATGTTTAGAATTCTAGAAATGTTCCATTGCTGTCACCTCCACAGTATTATGAAAATTTCCTTGCTTAATTGGGATTATTGTCATCAATCACAGAAAGACTATTTACTTAATTTCATGCCATGATTCTGTACTTGATGACTTCAAAGTCTTATCTTTGAGTTTTTGCTTATTTTTTTATTATATTGGAGTTCTTCTCTTCCACTGAGTCTGTTGGTTATCACTTCTTATATCCTTAGTGTGTCATTGTGCAATTATTGACTGAATAATTGATAGAATATATCCTACAGAGTACCTTTTCCCAATTTACTGCTTCTTATCTACTTTGAAGTGAAAAATTGAATCTTTTCAGAATTGTGTCAAAGCAGTAAGGTAGTAACAATTTGGTTTATCTGTTGGGGCACCTAAACTTTAATGTATTTTCTGTCTCCTTACTTCTTACATGCTAATGGTTGTAGTGGCTTACTTAGAAATGCAAAAATATTTTTTTTATTCACAAGACTGGTAAAATATTAAGCTAAATTTTCGATACTGGGGATGTAAGTGCTTTATTTAGATCATCTTGTTTATGCTTTTTTAAAAATCCAAATTATGTTTTTAATAGTTTTTCATTTATTGTTAACTTAAAAATTAATAACATGATTATCTTGATAATAAATATTTAATTAAGACTTAGTAGATGCCAGTTTATGTTAAATTGTTTCATGGTATTATTTTAATTACTCCTCATATTACCCCCAGCATGGATCCTCCTCACTGTTCTCTCTCACTCCACTCTCTTGTAGATACTTTTGAAAATATCTTCCCAGCATCTAGTGACCTCTTCATGAAACTCTACCCCTGTATCCACTTTCTTCTGACTTCCCAAAGCTGTCAGTTCATATTCAGCTTCTTTGTCCAGGCCATCTCCATGCACAGAAGATGTAATAACTGAATGAATTTGCAACTGTTGTTTTCATACCATATGAATGAAATTGCAGGAAAAAACCATGCTGAGAAAAAGAAAGAAGTATATAAGTTATATAAAGCAAAAAAATTTAAGAGACAGAGAACATGTTTTGAATTCCTGACAACTTTCCAGTGTTTGGTTCAGTCCTTCGAACACCAAGTGCCTTTTTGTTTCATTAGATTCACAAGAAGTCTTATAAAGTTGTAATTGCTATAATGTCCCCATTTTTGTGTACAGTAGCACAAGACTCAGAATATGTCCATCATTCATACTATATTAGAGTTCTTTTCCTAAAAAATCAGTTTTTAATCCTATTTCTGCATTAAACCACACCTTGATATATGCCAGGTTATCTTTTATTTTCAAGATAAAATACTGACTCCTCAGTACTATCTGGCCCTTCACAGTATTTCTCTATTCTGATTCTTTATCCTGATGTTCCTTTACAAACCCAGTACTCCACTCAAACTAATACTTGTGTCATTAAGTCAACATGGTCCCATACCTTCCTCCACTGCTGCTTGATCTTTCAACCCTGATAAGTTACTTCCTCCTGGAACACTTCTAAATCACTTTACTAATTCCTGCTCAGCACTATGTTAGCTGGTTTATGCTGCCTCAGCCTCAAGAGAGCTGTTTGGTTGGTTGGTATGGTTTTTTTTCTTAAAGTGTTCAGTAATTTTGTAGTGGGAATATTTACATCAGGACAATTGGCAAATTCTACAAATCACCTGCCTTTCCCCAAAGCTGGTTTTAAACATTTACCAATACACTAGTGCCTATAGTGCTTACTGTATTGTTTTACCACTACTTCTGCCTTCAAGCACTGTGCACTTCATCAGGGAAGACAGAAGATAGATGTTGGAAAAAGGAAGGAAGTATGGGCTAAAACTAGGGATTTTAATCTCTCACATTGCATCCTCTATCCACAAAACATGTAGAAACCAAAGACTCAATGAGAAGCCACCTGTGTATTTTTAATTTTCTTCTGCTTGGAATATGCTATGCAAAAAAGTAATTATATACATTCTAAGAAAATTGTTTCAAGAGAAGATATACATATCTTTCCCATTGCCTATTACAATTTTGGCATCCAGTGCAGTCAGGGAAGTTTCTTTTAAAACCAAATTCACTGAATAAAAACTCACTTCCGCTCAAGCTGACCAAAATTAAAAATAAGTCCAGCTGATCTTCATTTTTCAAAAATACCCTCTGTTTTAAAAAAGGCCATTATTTATTCACTTTTAATTATTTATATAAGCTGATTATTTTTTCCCTATTGAGTCCATTTTCTTCAATGCCATAACTCCTTCAATTAATACCAAAATAACATCGAAGCAGAACTGACTTTGGGAATCTTACTTATAGTCAAATCACTGTCATTTCTAGAAAAAAAAATAAGACTTGGGGAAATGGAAATTTACCAAAATAATATAACTAGCTATTGGAGAACTTATACAAAAAAAAAAAAAAATCTATGCTTCTGAGTTCTCAATTCTGTATCATTCCCCCTTTCTCAGCTACTTTCACCATAAGATTCTGGTCATTAGCAGAGTTAAGAAAATGTCGCTTTAGTCCATTATTTTCTGTGAACCTTGTGCTCTCAGGTGGCACCATGCTGCCTTGCTCTCTAGGCAGAACTGTTGGGTGTTTTGAGTCTCCTGGAGTTTCTCCTGTGAAGAGTGGTGCCCTGGTGCTTTTCTCTGTTGGGTTATTCTGCTGCTTCCATTTTCACTTTAGATTCATGTTTTGTGCAACTCACATGTCTTCTGTGTGAACCAACAGGGTTCTGCTTCCAACATTCTGGAAATAAGAAAAATGCAGAAATATTCCTAAGGGGGTTGTAGTGGGACTAGTTAAAGAAAAATGACAGAATCGACAACACCCGCTGAAGACACAGCAAGATAGAGAGTGTCAGATCTCATGGTACACAATGGCACACACATGTACATAGGCATTCATTATTGTTGCAATTCAGCATGGTGATGCTGCTGTAGCAGGCGTTGCGTGTGCAGGAGGTAGCTGAAACATACAGGTCTTTATGACTGGAATAGAGAAAGATGGTGACTCTGAGGTTGGTACTTGCGTACCCAGTTTTTTCATAGCACATGTTAAAGCAACTTTTGGGGAAATCAAATTGACAGAGCAGGTAACAAAGGGAAAGGGAGACAGAAAAGGCAACATATGTGCTTGCCAGTAACTGCCTTTGTTTTAACTATATGTACATATTTTTCTCCCTCATAATTTTATTTTTATTTCTACACTCTTTTAAAAAAATCATAGTTATTTGTGAATTTAATATATGGGATGTTTATTGATTTTAAGCTTACAGAATATTGTTATATTTGAGACACTGTTTCTACCTCAAAACTTTGTCAGAACTATAAAGGTGTCACTGTATCCACATGGTATTACAGGAAAAGGAGGTGTTTGCTGTGGGAATATTTTGTAAAGGTTGCAACATATGAAATTGCCAATATTCAGCTTTTTTTGAACTCTAAAAATACCATTATCATACTGTTTTACTTTTACTTTCCCAGGGTTAGTGATATATAGCACATATAATGACTGCTGGGGAAAAGTAAAGAACATTTAAGAATAACATTTATTTTCCCTCCTGCCAGAATATGTATAGGGTTATGAAATCTATTAAAATTTCAATTTTGATCCAAGAGATTTCATGTATTTTTTCTTTCTGATCTTGAATTCATTTTATGTATGACCTCTTAACACTTATAAAATGAAGATAGCAACAGAGCCAGCTATATAACAAACTTCTCCAGAAATGAGTGAGTTAAATCTGATTTTTTTTCTCTTTCTCATAGTTTCTTTGAGTAAAGAATTTTGGAATAGCGTGCTGGGTGTTTCTGGTTTAGGTTCTCTTATGAGGCTGCAGTCAAGATTGAAGATTGAAGCTGAAGGTTAAGTTACCAAAAGATTAGACAGGAACACATGGATGATGGGTTGGAACTGGCAGTTAGCATATGGTCTTCTCCACACAGTTGATATAGCATCCTCACAATATGGCACCTTGCTTCTCCAGAGTGAGTAAACCAAGAGGGAGCAAGGGAGAATCTTCAACCTATTTTATGTTGTAGCCACTGATTCACTCCTCATTATTTCTCTAATATCAAAATGGTTAGATAACCCTACCCCTTGTAGGTTGGACTGAACAAGAGGCAAAGATAACTAGAGGGCTTCTTGGTGCCTAGTTACCATACCAGTCCTATTTGAGTGTTTTGAGCTAAACTAACTTAAATCAGCACTTAGCTTGGTAACTCTCAAGTCCATATCGAATCATGTTACACAGTTAACTATTATTATTATTATTATAAATTTGTTAAAGTAATTTTAAAATGAATATGTAATTTATCTTAAAAGTTTGGAAAACACAAAAAAGCTACAAAAATATTTTTGTGAAGGCAAAATTGGTTTACAACACTGTATTTATTCCAGAGGCATAGATTCATGCCTTTTCAGATGTGTGTCATCACCGCATATTCATCACCAAGGCACTGTAGTCCTTCACTATAATCCACTGGGGTCCTTCTACCCTTTCCCTCCCTCTTTGGCAATCTCAGTTCTATAGTCAGATTTCTAGGATTTGTTATTCATTTGGTTTCAATTGACCCTTTGATTTATTTATATTCTACATATATGTAAATTCAATTGACTTTGCTCTTTCTTGTTCAAATTTATTAGGTTTAGCATTATCCCTTCCAGTTCTATCAATGTTGTTACAAATGCAAGAGTTCATCTTTTTGTAGCAAAGTAATATTCCATTATACATGTATATTCCATATACATGCCACATCTTCTGAATTCACTCACCTGTCTTTGGGCACTTGAATTATTTCCCTAACTTGACTTTGTATGTGGTGCTGCAATGAAGATCGAAGTCATCTGTTTTCCTTTGAATGAATATTTTTGCATTCTTTGGAGGGGAATTGCTGGACCATATTTTAAATCTATTTTTAATATTACAAGACACAGCGCTTTTATCCATAGGGGCTGAACCAGTCTGCATTCCCACCACCTTTCTTCCACATCTTCACCCACACTTGCTGTTCCTGGTCTTTTTCATGTGACTATTGTCAAGGTACGAGGTGGTATCATACCTGAGATCTTGATTTCATTTCCCTGATGGTAAGTGATGATGATTATTTTTTCATGTCCTTCTTGACCATCTGTGCAAAGAAGATATTTTACATAAATGAAAAGACACAGTTTTTTTTTTCTAACCCTTTCACTTAGAAGAGTGTATATAACAGAAAATATTAGGTAAGATTTTATCAAAATAAAATAAAATATTAGAATTCTGTGGTTCTATATGAATTCTATTCATATACATTACTATGGTAATTTGGAAAGGGTTCTATTAACTGCAGCGTTTTGCTATTCAACAGAATACTTTCATATCTAATTTAGATGATATTTTGAGATTATAAAAATGTGAAAAAGATATTAAGAGCAAATTTTTTCCAATATGGTAAGTGTTCTTCAGTGCACTTAAATTCCTAGGTTTCCTATTTTTCTGAAAACAGTATTTTATTTAAATGATATGTTTTGATTTTAAGTGACAAAAATCATTTCAGTCTATTTTAAGAGAAAGGGGGATGTTTAAGCTCCTGCAGTTGCTGCGTCAGAGGTGGAATGACACAGAGGTAGAGTGACACAGCCAGACTCAGAAGTTCAAGTGATACCTTCAGGTCATTCTCCTCACCTTGCCTTTCCCTGTGTGCTAAGTGACAAGTTGCCAACACCCTCAAGCCTTAAATTTATAGCACAGGAGGAGAAAGAATAGATTTTCCCTTTGGGTAACATTCTGTCAATTTCAAGTCGCACTCACCCCTAACCTGATCATTGTATTTAGGTGAGTGCTTTGACTGACCAGCCTGGCTCCTGTGCCCACCTGATGGGACATTGATGGTGAAGGTAGTGAGTGGTAGTAGGCAGGGTTTGATTCGGGGGGCACTTGACGTTTATTCTTCCCAGCTCCCCAAAGAATCAGAAGAAATCTGGTAGGAAAATGTGTAAGAGAAAGAAAAATTTAGCTACTTTAGTCTACTATGAATAAATAGAATTTTTTTATAGAAACAATCTGTAAAAATGAATTAGAGATTTTAAGAATGTGTTTCCTAACTATATTTAGAGTGTTTTATTTTAGATTTTACAAAGGAAGAAAGTTCAGGGCAGATACATCCTATGGTTTGAAGATGAAAATGCATATCACCTGTGAAGAAAAAAATTCTTCCGGCTTATTTTTAGAAAGCAGAGCCACATGAAACTGAGTTTTTTAATAACCCATGACACTGAAATTTAAAATATAAAAGTGAAAAGTTTCATAAAAGACTTTCAAAGATTCCATAGACCAACAGTTTTATTTATTTTCAATCATGATTTTTGTATATATTTATATTGTATTTTGCTTTTATTATGGTAATAGTGGTTTACAATCAATGTTGTATATATTGCAACACATAATTATATGTTTTATTATAACCCTTTCAAAACTATATAAAAATATAATTTTGGGGTATATGTTCACACAAGTTCAGATGTATGTTACCACACCATATTCACTACCAGTCCTCCCATAATCTTCTACCATATACCATCGGGCCCCCATCCCCTTTGCTTACCTCTCCTGCCCTTCTCTTTATTATTTTCAATTCTATTGTCAGATTTCTAGAGATATTTTGCTTAATTTTCCTGTTCTTCAGTTGTGTTTCTCTATATTACACATTAAGTGAAATCATGTGATATTTGTTTTGCTTCTGATGTATTTTGCTTAATAGAACCCCTGAAATTCCATGTTGTTGCAAATGGCAAATGTCTGTCTTTTTGGTTTTTTTTTTTTTTTTAATTTTTATGTCTAGCTGAGTACGTCACTGTGTGAATCTCCCACCTTTCCTAATCCACTCATCTGTCTCCAGCCCTTAGGTTGTTCTCATAGCTTGGCTATTATAAATAATGCTGCAGTGAAAACAGGAGTACCTATATGCCTCCAAATGAGTGTTTTTGCATTCTGGGGTAGAAACTGAGGACTAGAATTACTGGATCATATGGCAGACCTATTTTCAAATTTTTGAGAAACCTCCATACTGTTTTCTATAGGAGTTGCACCAGACTCTAGTTTCACTAACATTTGCTGTTTCTGGAGTTTTGAATGGGCCATTCTCACAGGAGTGAAATGGTACATTTTTTATTATTTCAATTTGCATTTCCCTGACACAAGTGATGATGAACCTTTTTTTCATGTGCCTCTTGGCCGTCTCTGTGTCTTCTTTGGAAAAAATGTCTATTTAGTTTTTCTGCCCATTTTAAATTCAATTGTTATTTTCTTTTTGTTGAGTTATATGAGTTCTTTTTATATCTTAGATACTATTCTCTTCTGGGACCTATCATTTTCAAGCATTTCTCTCTCCATATAGTGTTTTTGGTATTTAGAGCTATTATAAGCTCAGGTCAGAAATTTCAGCCAAACCAAACACTTCACAGATATTTAGCAACTTCTATTATGAGCAAGGTAGTAGGTAGCTCAATGTTACAGGTGGATGCTGGAAATACAAAGATGAATATCAATCTCTGCTCTCAGAAAATCACAAATCAGTACTTTGTTTCTTGGTCTCAAGGATATTAGACATTTGACCTCCTCTTATGCCTCCATTTGCAATGAAGGAGGAAATATGAAGTGAATGTTGTCTTCCCTATTTCTTACTTCCCCCTTGAACAACAGCAAAAAAATCCTTCTCTAAGGTTTAAGAAACCTCTATGAAGAAAAATGACAGCAATACAATAGTTTTTGGGTAACTAAATCACAACTTGTGGACTATTTGTAGATCCCAAGAGAACTGTTCAGTATCAACCTCATTCCTAACAGTGGAACACTATTTCAAATCCAAAACCTTCTTGGAGGGGAAAGCATGGTGTTTTTACTTATAACATTTGTACTTTAATGCAGAATTTTTAGAGCAGAGTTTCTTAAAGTGTGACCCATGAACCACCCGTATTAGAGTCATGTGGAGGACTTGTTAAAAGTTAAAAATGTGGAGGACTTGTTAAAAGTGAGTCCCATCCCAGACTTTCATTATGAGATTCTGCAGACCCCAGAATTCATAATTTAAACAAGGACCCTAGGCGATCCTTGGGTACATTAATATTTCAGAAATAGTTCTTCAGAAGTGTAAGTTGTCTATGATCTCAGGTGGGTTACCAATCTTACTCCAGAATGCATTCATTTATAGTGCTATGATGAGATAACATTAATGAGCTCCATAAAAAAAAAAAAAGCCATGCTTACCAATATACTGGCAGACAAAATCATTTTGACTCAATAATTAAGGAATTTCTCTTCACATATCAGTTTTCTACCCTTGCCTATATCAAAGTGACTTGTTGGCTTGCTTATAAACTTATTTTTCCTTTGCAGAATAATCTGGGGATACAATAAAGTTAAAAAAAAATGAATAGCCCTATATCTGGACACTCCATATATATAATTTGAGCATTCCTGTCCTCAAATTCCTTCCTAGGCATCCAGGAAGTCCCCAGAAAGATCATGTATCTGCTCTCATGTGGTCCCTAAATAGCCACATCTCCTTTCCTGCTCTTTAAGTTTGTAGTATAATTACTTTGGCACTGCCCCTGGTGTGTCCTGGCTTTATTGAAACTTCTTAACTATTCTACCACTAATGATAGCAGTTTTCCAGGATGCTGTAATTTTCTGCTCCCAACTTCGCAACCCAATTTGGTCTTGCTTTTATACTTCAAGTTCCAACAGGCTATGCTCCCAGTAAGGAGTGCTTTCTGCAACTCACCCTATCCTGGCCATCTGAGTCTTTAAATGGATCCACCTATTATCCTCATTGTCTTGTCAGGGAGAGGAATTATGTAATTCTTATTTGGTCACATATTTGTGTGTATGTAATTTGATCAGAAGTCATTTAGGTAGTGAGGCAATGACACTCAAGCTGGTTATTTTTACTTGCAAATGTTTTTCAAACTCATAGCATATTCTCTGGTAAGATGATGTATTAGTTGAATGCTTTCATTAAGTTACCAGTATCTTTAAGGATACAGGACTTTCCGTCTTCCTGTTCTCCCCTCTACAGTTTGTTGATATGTTCTTACACTAGTTTACTCCATCGTCACAGGATAACTAGTAGTAGTATCTGGAATCAAGAGAGACCCAACATCCCAAAGATGAAGAGGAGCTATCCCTTCTGAATGTCTTTTAACACAGAAAACTCAGAAGATTCTCAGTTGACTTATATCTCATGGACCAGAATTGGGTTCCCTGTTCTGCCTTAAACCAATTAGTCAAGTACAATGGGTTCATCTTGTCCTGCTTTGTATTTGCTTTGCTGAGAATATTAAATATTTCTTCCCTGAGAGTCATACACATGAATAAACTCGATGTATTTTTAGTAAAGAAGAAAAGAGATGGGTTTGGGAAAAGCAACCAAAACTTCCTACTGAATTACTTCTGACCCATGGTAGAAAATCTCTGGAAGACCAATGGAGCTGTTCATTCATACCCTAATTTTAGCTATATTTACAAACTGTAAATTCATGAGCTGGAATCCTAGTATAGCCAGAAGCACAGCACAGGTTTGGGCTTACAATAATCACCCATAACCTAGTGTCTGATTTTTCAATTCATTTCTAATGATACTATTTTTTGATAAGAAAGCTAAATAAGTACAGCTAAGAATCTTTAACTGCTTTTCAGACAGGTATAAGTAACATGAAGTTTCAATAAGGAAGCATTTGAGATTTTAAACAAAACACGGATATTTAATATCTTCTAGAGTTTGCCAAACATTTGGTTCTGCTGACCAGAATTCTTATTTTTCACAAATAGCCAATGGCATCAATGGTACAATTAATGTGAGCCAAGGACCAAGTTTCCTGCAAACAGAAACTGGTAAAGTTACAACTTCTTCCTCAATCCTGAATGGGATGAAGTGTTTAAAAAAGAAAAGGAAGGGAGGAAATAAGAAAGGAAGGAAAAAAAAACCCTCCAAATCTCTGCAAAGAACAACTATAACCAGCCATTAAAGTTAATTAGAGCGAAGTGTCAGAAACAGAACTTTGAAATTTTCTCGATGTTTACTCTAAAACCTACTTTCTCCAAAGTTTCTATGTAATTCTTTATTTGGTTTTATTTCTAGAACTTGTGCTCAGAGCAGCAGATGTGGGAGCAAAAATGAAATCACAAGGACTTTGGTATTCTGGAGTAAATTGCTCTCTACTGCATTAGCGAGAGAGAACAGATTGTAGCTAGGATAAGAGCAGTGTAAATAATTTTAAGTGTGCAATAGCACAGAGCATCGATTAAATGACCTGGTAACTTGCCACCACCCCAGGCAATTATTCCCTAAGCAGGATTTATGTCATGTGTTGTCAAAAAGAAGCCAAAACCTTGGACACAGATACACATTTAGATATATGTTTACAAATTGCACTTCTCAGAAAAGACCTTTGTTAAGATTGCTTTGTTAAAAAAATAAAAGTAGAAAGCCCATTTTCTCTTTCTTTTTCTTTGAATTTAATAACCATCAATAGTATTAGGAATAGTTCAGTACTTCCTAGCCAATTATTTTTTTTTACATGCACATGAACATTTATCTGAAAATAATACCTAAAACGGAGCATACATTTTATCAAATAGATGCATGAAACAGAAGTCTTGCACTTTTACTCCTGACAATATCCTTCATACACACACATACATATACACAGTTTAAAGAAAATACAGAAGAAATGAAAATATTTTAGATTTCCTTCCATTCCATGTCTTTCTGGGGAAGCAGCAAGGCTTGGGTTCGTGTAGAGAACCACATGGTAAAATCATAGTCTGAAATTGTCTGGGTAAGTGCCAACAAGCACATTAGAGTTGGTAATGAACCTTCCACTCAGTTGGCCTTTTGACTTCATATTTCATGTTCCCTCTCTGCTTGACATCATATTTCAGGGCTGCAGATGGACAGCTGTGTGCCATGGTTTGTGCCTCCTAATCTCAGGTGTTCAAATGCATTGTTTAGTTTTCCTGTTCAGTTTACAGCAATGTGTCTCATGAACCTGAGGTTTAAACTTGTTTATAATGTTGGCAACAAAGCTGTCAGTCAGCAGTTAATCTAACCCTTCCATTTAATGTTTATCTCTCTCACAACTTGCCAGGAAAACCAGTTTTCTGGGATATTCTCAGGTGGATTCTGAACTAATGTGTAAAATCAATTCATATTCATAGATGAGAAAGAGAATGTCTGATTTTGTCTCTTTAATGGCTCCAACTTTTGGGGGTGGAGGGAGAAGGGGGGGGAATCCCCATTGCCCTGATTTTCCCTAAACTCCATCTCAAGAGAAAGATATTTACCAGATATTTCTTCACATTGTGATGATGTGAAGACACTCTTTCTCACATTCCTTCTCCTGTCTGGGGAGACAGGACAAGCACATGAAACTCAGGAGGGCAAAAGGAGGAACTGAGCAGTGCAGATCCATGGAGGACAGAAACACACAACTCGAGCTGTGCAAGAAGAGGTTGCTTTTGACAGCCATGAATCTTCTCCATCATTTTACAGTCCTCTACTTGTAGCATCCTAAGTCAGCCTTCATGTGCAAATGACTGTTCAGTTGTGTCAGAGACTTGAAAAGAAGCAGAAGGCCCCTGGGAGAGACATACAGAGGAGTTAAGTAGACCCTGTCAATAGAGAGAGGGGTTTGATGTCATAGTGACTCTGAGAGTAGCTGAATAGAGAAGTGAAAGGCAATTTTGAGATGTGAGAAGCCAGTCCAAAATGGTAGCCCCTGTGAATGAAATGGGATGGATGTTGTACCCACAGAGATCATTTGTATATCCTCTGTGTTCTTTGTGAGCACTTGAAGTGTTTAAAAAAGTGAACTGTTCCATTAGTAGAGATTAATACTGAAATACTCTGAATTAACCCTAATCTCCTTATTAAATTATAGTGAAAAAGACTTGCCACCATGAATATTATAAAAGAGGGCCGTCTATCTGTTCCTCGACCTCGAACACATACATCAATTTCTCTACGAAGCTATTTCATTATCTCAATCAATCTCTTCAATAGATGAAGCTCAGATAATCTATGATTTATTGACAAACAGGTAATTAGAATCAAATCACTTATTTGATTGTAATGCATTGCCTACACATTACCTACAAATTAAGACTTAAACAGATAATTTGGGGATGTCTGTGCCCCTGTGGCTACATACATAAGTTCTTGGGAAGTAGAAAGGCTGTCCCTCAACCTCTAGACCTCACCAGCATCTTGGTTTATTTAATTTGGAAAACTCAGATTCTTTGCAGTGATGGTATTAGCTATACTAATTTATTTCCTATATACATATAAATTCTAGAGCGCAAGTTTAAGCAATGGAAAATTTGAAAGCAAGTCCTTAAAAGTTATGGTGTGATGCTATTTGATCCAACTCATTGCTTCTTATGCTACTGTTTTCTGCCACAATTGTTTTTCTGCATATACCAAAGTAAGGTTATAAACAACAAAAAATAAAACAAGGAATCATGCCTGTAAAGCTAGTGTTCATTTAGGTCATGTGATAAGAAAAGACTTGTGCTACAAAAGAAAAATAGACCCCAGAATCTCGATGCTTTCAAATTTCATTGAAAATTGCTTAGTCCCTATTGAATACATGGCACTGCTCTTGTTAGTAAAAACCAATAAAGTTAGAAACAAAACACTCTAAATTTTGTCCTCATGATAGTTATATTCAAGTGAGGAGTGAAAAAGTATGGGGACATGTTTGAGCGGAAGGTTTGGGGGTGGTATTCGGTGTCAAGGAGAGAAACAGAGAACAATAGGCTCCCAAGTGGGGACTGTTCAGCACATGAAGGGAAAATACCTGGGGAATTTGAGTAGATTCCTGACTGTAATTAACTCAAGTAACCAGAAATTAATCCTAATGCACTTAAAAAACTTATAACTGAGTTATGTGTAGGACAAATGATGTGATTACATTTAGGCAGGATTTCTAGGGGAAGGGAACAGTAGGGGAGAGGATTCTTCTGTGTTTGAGAGACACAAATTTGCATATTCTAATAGTCATTTGACCAGGTCATTCTGGTGGCTGTGTGGGGTGAAATTGCAGGGGGAACTAGGCAGCAAGTAGAAAGATCAATCAAGAATGGAGTATATTATCTAGACAGCAACTGGTGGTAGTTTCAAGCAGGGTGATAGATAGTGATATTGTTCAGATTTAGGAATATTTTGAAGATAAATTTAACAGAATTTTTTGAGAGGTTGAGTGTGTTAAAAGGTAAACACAATGCATATATTTTTAAAGTGTGAGTATGAAAACAGCTGAATTTGGTATCACAAAATCAGAAAGGATTTAAAAACACTCTTGAAATTGGAGTCAAAGAAATGTATGTATAGGAAAAGCACAGAAACAAAAGCAATCATGTGATAGGCTATTGTTGAAAGCCTAGTAGACAGTTAGTGATTGGCTTTCCTTAACATTTTGATTTCATAGCCTGGAGACATTTACAGGCTTACATTTTCATTAACAAGCTTGGACTTTGGCATTAGAGCAGAGGCTCTAGACATAGGTCTACTGTCCCCTTTGTTAAATTAATTTAACATGTGTGGAGTGTATAAGGCAGAGAGAGTCAAAGATGATTCCAGGCCTTTGATAATGGAGATACCATTTCTTAACATGGAGACAGAGATGAAGCATATTTGGTAGGTGAAAAGTCAAGAGTTCCTAGATTTGGGTTTTGAAATGGTTAAATTCAAGATGCCTACCAATTATCCCAACAAATAGTGTCAAAAGGCAGTTGAATGTGTTATTCGAAGGTCAGGAAGATTTTGAACCAGAGATGTATATTTAGAATCAATGTTGTTGTCTTAACTAAGATCACCTTTAGCAGACCTGAAAACTGCTAAGGGTGATCTTAGTCTTAAGGGTGTTATTCTTTTGCTAAGCTTCTATATTAACATTTCTGTGTTCTTTTTCTGATTGTACCTAAATGACTTATTAAAATAAAAACAGGTTTGACAGGAATTGACATCATTTCAATATTTTGCTAATTCTTAGAATAGATGACATAATATTTCATTTGAGTTATATAAGATATGCATTCAAGAAGTGAATATTAATTGGTCTCAGATCATGTATGGCTTTCTAGAATAAGTAATGTCACTAAAGTGCCCTGTAATATATAATGGCCTGCATGCCTGGAAGGGATATTCTACTTGACTTCAAATGGGAGGAGGACTGGATATATACCTGAACAGCTTGGGTGTCTAACTACATTCCTCATAGAAAGAGCTGTCATATTTTAAGTCAAAGGTCAGAGATAGGGAAGAGGAATCATAGAACAGTATGTGTATAAACTGCTGGGACAAGGAATAGCAGAACTGATAGTTTATAATCTGATTTGAAGAATTCAAAACTACAATTATTTAATTTATCATTATTATTATTATTTATTTGTCTTTATTCTTTAAATCACAACCTTGGTAAATGTCCCTCTGACACCCCCTACATTCACTCAGATCCCTCTCTGTTGTTTGTTAATCTGCATTAAATCCATTAGTGTCTTTCTTTCCTGTGGCAGTGTCCTTTCACTGAGTGAGGGACTGTGTTCTTGGGACAAGGCAAACCATGCTGGTAGTGCTGGTAGGTTTTTAGTGTTAACCTTGCATTGTGCAGCTAGTCTATATTTATTTGTGGTCTGTTCATGTTTTCTTGTTGCTGGTTGTCTTCTCCACTTCCTTTTCTGTGTTGTTTTGCTGCTTCTTTACCTTATAGTTCTGGCATGTGGTTTACTGGGCCTCACTCCCAGCCAGTGTTGGTGAAGAAGTTTCTCTATGGATACAGGCATCTGTGAATGGCCATTGTAGATCATTTCCTCTGTTTGCAGAGGAATTTGCAGCTTTGCTGTGGGACCAGTGCCCCAACTCTCTGGTCTTCTTCTCCTGTGGAATGGGGAGGGACTCTTCGCTCTCTTAGATGGTGGATCAGAAATGAGATTTTGGCTCTTCCAGTCCAGGTGAGCGCATAGATGTGAATTAGTGACAGCTTGTCTCCATAGTTGCTTTTCCAGTCCTATATGCACCAGTTCTCTCAATATTCCATCTCTTGTGTCCTGCTCAGATATATGGGGTGGATGTTTACCTGGCCCCTCACCCATTCTATGACAGTGTTTGTATTATTTGTGCTCTTTTTCTTCCTCCTGAAGACTAGTTAGAATGAGAGTGAAATGGAAGTGGCATCCTACACCTTCCCCCCATCCCCCTGCCTGTGTGCCAGTATCTCCTGGTTGGGCCTGGAAGGCTAGGCAGGCTCAGTCCCAAGTCCCCTTGGGGTGGAGACTGGGCTAGATCATGTTGAGGCCCTCTGGGCTGGCAGATGGCTCCCCTGTACAGCCACCTGCTGGTGGGTGGGGCTAAGACCCCCCCTGTGACCCTCCCCCCAGGCTCTCCAGTACAGGAGTCCTACCCAGGGTTCCTCTTTGCCTTTACTCCCCTCTAGGAAAGGGGCCCAATGGTCCAGGTCTCCAGGCATGCAAGCAGCCATAAGGCAGCTTGCTGGTGGGCGGAACTTAAAAGTGCAAGTCTTATTGAACCAGATTGTCTACCTGAAAGCAATTTCCAAAAAGTTATGATAATTTATTCAAGAATCAGCATCCTTGTGTTTTGTAAGGATCACACTGGGTGTAAAGGAGAATGTCTAATATTATCAGAAATGGGATAACTCTGAAAATCTTGCACTGTGAACACCTAGCAACTCCATTTCGTCTCTAAGAGTTGTACTACATATTTTCTAAAATACAACTCGATGAGAGAGGTGATAACCCTGGTACGATGTTTAAATATACTGTTTCAACAACTTACATATTCACTTACCTTATTTGAGCTATTTGAAAAAGCCATGAAATGGGTAAGACAGGTAAGATAATGTCTGCTTTCCATATGAGGAAGAGACAGTTAATAAGTGGTGTAGAAAGGATTCAATGAAGGGGATTCATTTAGAGTTCATGTCAAGGAAAAACATGTCAGTCCTGCAACCAACTTAGTGAAATAAGCATCAAGCATCACAGGAAGCCAAAGCTGCTGTCATTTGCCCTCCTCCCCCTCAGGCAGGGATATATTTAAACCAAGTAATAATAAAAACAAACTAGCAGCTGGCACTTTCATAGAGCCAATTCTGGAGCCTCCTCAGAAGAAAACTTTTTCTAGATAGAGGTTGTCATTGCTTTTTTAAAGGTTTTCATTTGCTGTTTATTTTTAAAGTTATATTTCTAAGTAAGTGTAACATTTTAAAGTTTAAAAATTGAGGTGTATTAAGCCAAATTGCAAAACAAATATGGCTTGAACAATGTGCAGGATTTTAATTGTTTACATTCTATCTTCCTGGCATCTGCCTATAACATTTGATATGACCCCAAACATCCAATCTCATAATATTAATACAGCAGTTCCCTCCAGACATCCAGACCACAAGTCCCCCATTAGCTGGTAAAGGAGTGATGACACTTTTTTTTATACTGTCAGAGACAATATCCTTTGATCATTGTATCCTGATACATCACAGCATTAAGCACACCCTCAGTCCCCAGAACCTACTGTGTATGGCTATTTGCACTTTATAAATTAGAAAACTGAAGCCAGAGATGGTAGCTTATTTGTAGAAAACGAGCTTCCCATGAGCAGAATTACTTTTTTTCTGCATTGCCTGAGGCCCACTGAACCTCAGGTTTCCCAAAACAGCTGATGTACTTATATCCCAAGGTGGTTGGGAACAAGCTGCATTTCTGTTGTTTTAGAAAAGGCACAACTTGAACTGCCCTTCGGTGCCTGGATCGGATCGAACAGATTCCCTTGTTAAAATCGTGGAGAACCAAGATGCCAAAAACCTGAGTTCAGGTGATCATATCTGTTTCTTGCTGTTGACAATGCACTCCCTGACCACCAGACACTACCTGAATTTTTGTAAAATGGGGACCAAATAGGGTGCCTTGCCTGTTCTCTTGGGTCCTTCAGTGCCAAGCCTATACATGTATGTAGGTGCACTGCTGATCGAAAAACCCCACAAATGGGGTTCTTATGGTATTTTTTATTAAAAAAATAAAGATCACAATTTTTGGCTTCTCTATATGCAACTCGGGTAAAATCTATTCAAGGAATTCACTTACCTCTTCACTGAATAACTCTAAAGCAAAGTGCAATAGCTTGTGCAGCAGAAGCCATAGTCATGAGGAGGGGCTGTTGCTGCTGGTGCTGCCAAACATGTGCCAAATATGTCTCTCAGCATGCTCCATTAGTAACAGGTGTTCACAGGCTGGTGAGGATGGAGAACAAGCCTCCCCCCACCCCCCAATTTGTCTGTCTTTCACTTGTTGAGGGTTTTGACAGGCATTTTGCAGTTCTCTTTCACACAGCTAAGCATGACTGCACAGCATGCTGCTTAAAGCAACCCCAAGTCAAGGAACTTAATTCCCACTCAGAATCTTTTTGTTGACATGGTAGATATGTATCTTGGTAGCCCTTCCTCATGCTATGTGCCTGTTTTATTCATCCTCCTGGTGGGCAACACACAGCTCACAAATTTGCCCCACTGTGATCAGACTTTGTTCCAGGTTGAGATATCAGACTTGATTTTGATGTCTGTTTAATAAAATCTAACATGCCCATTTTCCTTGTTCCCTTGCACCCTCATTTATAGCACAGTCACTGTTTAAGTGTTTGTCCCTCACTAGACTCCTTTCAACTTCTTACAGTTGGAACCCTGTAATATTCCTCACATACCTAGGAGAGTACCCTGCATGTAGCAGGATGCTCGTGCTTGCATGCTGGGCTGAATACTTAACACAGTGCATCTATATTGGCTTTGGAATGAAGCCAGATTTCTTCCTGTTATTGAAACCTTTCATTGACAACATGACCCGAGTCTAGTACTTTCATTCAGCCCAGCTTCTGGTCCCCCAAAATGGTTATTTGTATGGTTGGGCTTTTTAGTGATAAAGTCACCTTTTACTTAATTGTGTTCATTAAACGTCATACAGAAGTGGACACCACTAAATAGTAATATTTATTTATGTATCATTGGATACTTCTAGGTCCATAATAGAATGTACATTTTTATTGATTGGCTTTGCCCACTCACGATGACATCTTTTCCTTGACTGAGGTTTGTTGTTATTCTAGGCACAGCTTGTATGTCTTAATGTGTTTAATTTAATTCATCTCATTAAACCTGTTTTATGCAGGGTGATACTGAAGAGAAGCTTTTCCTCTTGGGGTCTGGGTAAATATAAAGGGAACCCATACACACCATCACCATCACCAATTACTAATTTCAATCCTTCCTTGACTTTCTTTTGAATGGTTAGGCAGTTATGCTGGCTAGGAGAGGGTAATCACATTTCATGTGTCAGGATGTGATCTGATAACAGGAGATCAGGGAAGATACCTTGCATCCCCTATAGAATTGTTTGCTTGACCAGATTCACTAATTGGGGTGAGGGGTTTATAAATTCCTTTGAAGCACTTGGCATATGCAGCTTCGAGATGCTAGGGAGTGAACTTGCAGGAGTAATGGTCTGATCTTCTATAGTGGCTTCACATCATCACTGTAGAGTGATATTTCAGTTTCCACTCAGCTCTTCACTGCTATTTTTATCCTCTGGAATCAGAGTATATCTTCTTTAAATAGATACTATGGGAAGGAATTTTAGTGTAGAAAAGAAATTTAAAAATTTCCTACTCTAATCTTCTGATTTTATAGAAGCTAACATTTATGCTCTAAAAGTTTAAGTGACTTGCTTGAAAGCATATCAGGAGCTTGATGATAATGCTGAGATTAGAACCTGGGTCTCCAGATTTCAATCAGAAGTTGTTTCCAGTCCATTACAGCTGAGATCTGTTGTACACATGTCAGTTAAGTTCAGTTACACCAGCATTTTTCAAATTTAAGCATTCAACTGAAAAACCCAGGGATTTGTTAAAATAGATTGGTGGTTTCCACCCCCCAGGCCTTCTGATCCTCTAGTAGATCTGGCATGGGACTGAGGTCTTGTATTTTTAATGGCTTCTCAGCTAATGTTGAAGTTGCTGGGCTAGGGACTATACTTTAAAAACCACTGAGATACACTAAAATTGTTAAATAAAAAGTGAACACAAACCAAGCACCTGACATGTTTGGTCCTGGGGATTAGAGCTATGAAGATGATAAAGGCACAATCCTCTCTTTAAGAAGTCCACATTGGGAAGGGACAGATGTGTGAACAATTATTTATCAGCCTTTTAAGTGCAGTGATAGAAGTCTGTGCAAAATGTAGTGGCAAAGTGTAATGACCTGGAGACCTTTCAAGCAAAGTTTCACCAGAGAAGTGATATTTGGGCTGACTTTTGAAGAAAAGTGGTATTTTTTTTTCCTGATGGAGTAGGGATAAAGTGTATGATAGGTTAAAAGTAGAGAGAATGGCATTTTTAGGAAGAGTTGGCTATGTAACAGTGACAGGAACATGGACTGATCAAGACGTGGAAGAACATAAAAATTGATAGATATAGAGATGAACTAATAAAAGGCATTTTCTACTCTTCAAGGAATCTGGAATTCATTTTAACCAGCAGCAGGGATGCTGAAGGGTTTTTAAGTTGGGATGTTTTAAGGTTACTCTGGCTATTGTGTAAGGCAGATGGAGAGAGGTTTCTTGGAAGCAGGGAGAAATTAAGAATTATTATTATTCTATAAGAAAATTGTGTAGTTAACTTAAAACTACTAGTAGCAGTGAGAATGGACAGAAATATTGAAGTCTGTGGCATATCAAGTTACGGCAGCTATTTAGATGGAAATGATGTAAACAAAGATAGAAAAAAGAGAAATGGGGTGGAGGGGAGATACGTTTGGATATGCTGTGACATGCTGGAACTCTTTGGTGTTTGTAGACAGACAGGTAGGATACTACTGTGACTGGGAAATGGAATGTACAATTCAGGAGAACAGTCTATCATCCAGAGAGAGCAGAGGAAAGTCATGGAAGTGTGTGCATGTGCTGAATGAGAAAAATTTCTTGTCCCAGATTAGTATGTAAATTACTGTTAGAAATAAGTGATATAACCTGTTATAAAGAAGAGGAAGTCAAAATTAATGCTGCATGTTAAACTAAGGAATACTATAGAAAATCTGAATTAAAAATTTCTAATCTTGATAGTTCAATGTTTTGAAAATGGATGCCAGGAAAATGTAGCAATTAATTTTCTGTTGGTGTTCTTTGCTACCTGCTACTTCTTCACTTGAAACTGTGGGAAAATTCTTACCTGCTCCAAGTCCCAGTTATCTGTAAAAATGGGCTGCTAAGAGGATTAAACAATTCCTATAAAGCATATGTATAATGTTATAATGTAGTATAATGTTGACACATACAAAAAAGCTCTGCATTAAAAAAAAAATATTTAGCGTTGGGATTTTTCTAGAAGGCAAAAATATCCCAGAAAGTCATAAGTAACAGGAAAAATGAAGACTGTAATTATAAGGTCACACACTGTTCAGACAATCCTTTCTGCTACCTCTTGAATACCCTGATGTGTGGTGGATCTGGCTTGCCACCAAAAACTACTCCTGACTTCTTTGTATTCTATTGCTCTGTAACCAATTATCATAAACTTGGCAAGTTAAAACAATACATATTTGTTTTCTCATAGTTTCATAGCATGACTAGATAACCTACTTAGGGGGTCTCACAAGCTAAGACCAAGGTATTGGCTGGAGCTGTGGTTCTGGCTTCTCACAGGGTTCTCTGGCAGCTCAGAGGTTGTTGGCTGAATCCATTTGAGGTTCTATTTTCCCCTTTCAGGTGTTGGGTCTTTTGAGTACCCTCAGCTGCAGGCTGTGGACAGCTTCCAGGCATCGGCCCCCACACACATTCCCAACTTGGTTGTTCTCTTTCGTGCAGGCCTGCATCAGGCTTCTCCAGCAGAGAATTCCCCGCCTGCTTCTTGTGTGACTTCTGTCTCTGACCTATAAACCGTGATTTAATGGGCTCGTCTAAGTAATCCATCTGGATTATCTTCCTACTTTAAGATCAACTAACTATCTTAATTATATCCACAAAATCCTTTCACAGCAGCACCCAGAATGGTATTTGATTGAATAACTGGAAGTGTGCATGTGAAAGCAAGACGGCTGTGAAACTGGGTACCAGCATAAGGATTCCTGCAGCACATGCAAGATCAGTCACCGGACCAAACAATGATTTTCTGTGGCACTGCTGCATTAACATTTGCCCTTTTGGCTATCCCTCTACACTCCATTTACATTTGAATGACAAGTTGCTGAATATCTCAAAGGCCAAGAGACAAAGCTTTTATAAAAGTGACATTATTTTCTCCCCATGCTTTTAGGATACCTCCAAATGATGTGCAATTATAGGTCTTTCACCTCTGACTCTGTGCTCCTAGCATCTATATAATCACTGGGTCAAGGCAAGGATTTATCTGTCAAAAAAAAAGACATAAAAAAAGTGGCCTATCAATTCAAAATTGCTTACTATTCCTGATTTCCAGATTTGAGAAGTGTCGGTTTGATCAATGCTGTTCCCACAATAAATCACTTGATAACAAGCCTAGTTTGAGGGAGTGCTTGAACATGTGCTTGCCCCCAACATACATTTAATTTAGGAGCAATATATTTTATGTTGTCAAATTGATTGCTTTCTTTCAAAGGCCCCTATTTCTAACATAGCTAGGCTGACACAAACAAGAGAAAGGAGTAATGACCAAAAAATGTTTTCAGCTGAGGGTGGTCTTGGACGTACAAATCATGGTTGAGAGCCTTAACCTCTAGGGTCACCAGAAACAGCCATCTGCAATTGATGTGGGCCAGGTGAAACTCCCCAAGTCTATCCCATGTGAAGACTGATCCAATGGTATCTTGGAAATCATGAAAAATGTCAATATTCGTATGTATTTTCACATTGCGGTCAAAATTCCAAAGGAAACCATACATATTAAATAGCCCACTTTTTGGACTTTATTTTCTCTCCTTTGCTAAAGGTAATTATGAGCTCTTATAAACTCATATTTCCATGTTATAGCCTTATAGCCCATAAATTGTAACCAAACTGGTATTTTTATTTTTACATTGTTCACTGATTCTTAAGCCTGCTTTCTGCTTACCACACTTCATGCCCCCAAAAAGGGAAGACAGTCAGTACACTTTCTGCACTGCAGATCTTAGGTGATGTCTCTTTACAGATCATTCATTCCTAAAACTCGGATTACTGGCAAGTCAGTGCAAATTGTGAAATATACTTCAAAAGGGAAAAAAAAACAACAAACTTTAGCCAGATTCTAATTAATCTGTGCAGGATGTGATCCCTGTAGCTGCCTGTCAATGTGCTAAAGTAGTATTTTGCTCCTGCCTAGTTAAAGGCTTCAAGTGGGAAGACCTAAACATATTTTGGAAACATCTAATGAACAGACAAGTTTACTTGAAAAGAACTCTGCTTAGAGACTCTTACTAGTACTGAGATGTTACAATTATATTACAAGTTTAAGAATTACTGTATCCAGTAAGTATTTAAAATGTTTTTAGTTTAACCTAAAAAAAATTCAGATATAGCTGCCCATCAATAGAATGACTTGCCTTTTAAAGCAGGAATTTCTCTATTGTTTTAGAGGAAGCCTGATCATATCCGAACTGCCCTCCTAAGGCAGTCTGCTTTGGGTGTCTCCTCTCTTCCACCTTAAAACTTTTATCTTCATTAAAATCAAATAAATTGTTAACATTTCACAAAAAGAATACCTTGTTTTACATTTAAATGTTTCTTTACAGTTGCAAAGATATATAGCAGTACTTTTACTGTAAAACCATACTATGTAAAAGTCTTGCTGTAATTTATGAGGCTTAGTAGACTTATGCATTTTCAATTCAATAATAGAAAAAAATAACAACCCTAAAGTTACTTGTCTAATGTTTCATTTGAAATTTAGTGATTGACAGCTAAATTTAAGAATTTTTATTTTACAGAAAAGTCAGGAAACATCAGGAGGAAAACAAATTGCTAGGAAGTATAAATTTCTCTTAGAAATAAATGGGCTAATGTTGAGTCCTTATCTCAGAAGCATTTCATCTGTATCACAGACACATTTCAAGTACTTGTAGAAAAAGAGGCATTTTATTTTTAATTAAAAGGTTTTGAATTCCTCTCTGAATATTAACATTTTGTTCATTCTTATGAGCAAGAATGAGTCTGCTCATTCTTATGATTACCTCATTGTTTCATAAAGGTAATTTTTAATGACTCTAGAGCCTCCTAATAGAACAAAAACTACCCAAGATTAAGTCCTAAATTCCATCACTGACTTGCTGAATTAGCCTGGGAGAACCACTAGGACTCTTCCAAAGATCACTTACAGCAATGAAATAGCTGTGTCTTACAAGGTAGTGGATTCGACAACGTCTAGGAAAGTATGAGTAGTACAGATACAAACTGCACGGTGCCTTGACAGGGTTAGGTTTGTAATGTATTGACTTAAGTTTGGGAGACATAAAAAGAACATTACAAAAAAAAAAATGGCTAAGTTCATTTCCCCATTTGGTTTAACATTTCCACCCTTTTTAAAATGCCTTTTTCCCTTAGATAGAACAAGGAATCTATTTTCTTCTCTCAGAGATTTATTGGACCCTGTGGAGCCTAAGAAGGCCACAAAAGCCTTGAGTCAAAGAATGATAATCCCTATTTTTCTTTTCAGTCTTGTAATAACTGCAGTACTGAAGTTTGTAAATGTCCACATGTCTATCCAGAATATCCGTAAGTCCCATGCTTGCTCCGTGTTATGAAAATAGGAACAGATGACAAATTCACTGGTGGTACTTTCAACCAGGACGGAAGGCCTTTCCTTTGGGATCTGTCAGGATGATTACACCCCAACAAGCAATACCTAGGAAAAGAAAAAAACAAAAAAAAATAGTATCTTATATGTATATTGCATTTTAATTTTATAGGTGTTTTTATATATTCCATCTTATTTAATATTCTCAACATTCCTAGAAGATCTATTATCATTACATCTACCTACCAAACAATGGAGCTAAGAAAAGGAATAAATAATTCAGAAAGAAAAAAAAAAAACATTCTGTTACTACCCCAGCAAGAAGGGATAAAAGGAATTGACCAAAGCAATCTATTAAGGTGAAAGATCTGAAAAATGATAATCACCTAATTGGTTGAAAGAATTACATTTTACTGGAAGGCATCTTGAGAACTACTCAGTGCTACAGATGAGTACTGTGGATCACATTAACCAGTGGCACACTAATACAGGCGCTTTGAACCCATGTCTGTGTTCTGATTTTAAAGTTCTAGTTCTGAGAACGAGATAAAGTGCCCTTGCCCTTGTACAGGCATTTGCCAGGATCTGGAGAAAAAAAAAGCATGGATTTTAGGGTCTATTAACCTGGAATCAAAAGACTGTTCTGTCAATTTCTGGTGTCTAACCTTGAGCAAGACGGAAGTAAGATTCCCTTTACCTCAATTCGGCCGTAGAAAGAGAAAACCATAACCCTATTTATTCTAATAGCTACCGCTAGGGTTAAAAGAACATCAGGCTAACAAGTTCTCAAGAAATACTGGGATTGACAGACAGCGTCCCAACACCTTCTTCCTGGCCCTGCAGCTTGGTCTCGGTGTTTCCTGCCGAGTGACTGGCCCGACTGCGCAATGGCCGCCCACGTGGCTGCACCGGGTTCCTCCCTCCCCCGTCTCCCTCCACAGGTGTGGGCCCAGACGCTCACTGATGCCGATGACCATCTGCGTAACAGTCCCCGGACTCGGAGAGTATCCCATCTTCACGGGCTTCCTCGCCACCCAGTACACGTACCCGCCCGCCCCTATCAGCCCCAACCCTGAGAGCACGCGACAGCTCCAGCAGTTGTTCACTATGGGGGCTTGTGCAGAAGCAGGCGCTCCGGGTGCAGCGAGGGGTGAGGGGTTGGCGGAGGATGTGGCTTCGGGAGGCGAAACGACCTTGCCTGACTTGAGAGGCTGAGATGCAAGAGAACCCATAATCAAGACCTCAGCGTTCAGCCCTATGGGCCTTTGGAGCAAACTGACGTAAAATTTGTTGCCGGAAAGCAGGGTGCCGGCGTGCCTAGCCGGAAGAAGCCTAAAGGGCTACTGGGAAATGTAGTTCTTGCTGCTTCTCCAGGGAGAAAGATGGAGGCAACCTGTAGCTGTGGCTTTCTGTAGCAGCAGCGTTGTCTGTGCCAGAGGCCAGTTTCTCCCCAACAGTTCTTTTAATTCTTACTTAACAAACTCCTAAAAATATCTTAACTCTCGGACTCCGGAGAACAGAAATCTGCGTTTCTGAGTTTTCTGCGTAGCACAAACGGTGAAGTCCTGGACAGGTCACATCACTTGTTGAGACCAGCAGTTCAAAACATTTTTATTTATTTTTTTTATTTTTTAATGTTTATAACTGTGTATTAGACCCCACCTGCACTATCAGTTTTCCAATGTATGACAAAACTGCTTACATGTCATGATTTTAATATAATGCCTGCTTGAAGAGTCAAATACTTTAATGTTGACTGTATATTTTGAAGGTACTACATGAATCTAATCAAATACTTAAAATGGGTTTGAATTACCTGGATAAATAGCTTTAAATAGCTGCAATTTTCTTCCTTTTTTTTCTTTTTTTTTTTTTCTTTTTTTTTTTAGCTTCCATCATATTTGTTTTGTCATACTCAGAGATACTGTTTTCTGTTTTCAGAGTCCTGGAGAAAATTAAATTAAAAATCTGGCTAATAGGGTCCAGCCACTATGGAAAACTGTGTGAAGGACCCTCAAACAACTGAAGATGGAACCATTCGATCCAGTAATCCCACTTCTGGGAATCTACCCAAAAGTCACCAAAACACTATTTCAAAAAAGACACCTGTACCGGGATGCTTATCGCAGGGCTATTTACAATAGCCAGGATATGTAAACAACCCGAATGCCCCCAAACTGATAAATGGTTGAAAAAGATATGGTATGTATACACAATGGACTATTATTCTGTAATCAAAACAGACAATGAAGAATTTGTGAGAACATGGGTGAACCTAGAGGAAATCATATTCGCAAAAATAAGTAAGAAAGAAAACATATGTTTTCAACAATAGATGGGATATAGGAATAATAAAAGGCAAGAAAAAGTCAAAATAAGCTGGCAACAGAAATGGGGCAAGCAGCTAGAGAATGGAGGAGGGAAAATGGGAGTGGGGAACCGCGAAAGAGAAATCAGAAGGGATGAGCACAAGAAGGTAAGAGGAGGGTTCATAGGTGATGGAACGGGGAGAGCCCTGGGGAATGCAAGTAGTAATGTAATTGTGTATTTTTAATATAACTATATACTTTATATTACATATATTTATGTTTAAAAGTATATATTTTATACATTATATATATTCACATATATATAATATATAAAAAAATATATAAAATATACAATATGAGCATAAATAAGCAAAAAAAATAAAACTAGCTAGCTAATAGGGTTGAGGAATTAAGATAGGATCTCTATATTCTTACAGATTTACATTCTTGTCCTTTAGGATTTGCAATCCTGATTGTTTCTTTCCAATTCAGCTTCAGTATCATCCTTTCTCAACTCATTTCCCCTTTCAGTTCCTTGGGTAGAATTGATTATATATTTCTTTTACTGGGTTGTTAGGATAAGTAGTAAGAAAGAAAGGCATTTAGAGTGCAAAGGTTTTTCTATTAGAGGAGATGGGTGAAAACAGGATTAACTTCGTTTGAAATTTTCTCCCTTTAAATGGGTTAAAAAATAACATGAAGAAAAAGCATTAAAAGTTTCACATTCTAAAGTAGGATGTGATTTTGTAGTGGCTAACAACAAAAAGACAAAAATAGATGGGTAACAGGAGAAAATAAAATAGTGAGTACACTGGCTTGACCTGCTGCTTAATTTCAGATACTCTCCCCATATCATTACTCTCACATATATATCCATATGTTGTCTAGTAAAAAGATTCAAGGTTTGGAAAACTTGCATCCTGTACCTGGTTCTGTCTGTTGTATGAGTCAGCCTGTGACTTAAAGAGCATTCTTTTTTTCTCTCTGGCCCATAGTCACTTCATGTTTGAAATAAAGAGATCTGAAATAGGTCATATCTAATATTTTTGTAAGTTCAAAATGCTATTATTTCTTAGGAATCCCTCTTCCTATAATGTGTTAAGTTATCATATCAATGAAATAAAAAATAAGTCAATTAAAAATTCATAATATATGAATACTGTTTCTCACCATACCTGACCCAACATTCTAAGTGCAAATGATTTCTCTGTATTAATGTGAAAAAAAAAAATTGTCATCATTTGTCAGTAGTGAGTAAATGTTTTGATTTCACACTTCTGTGGATAAAACTCAACACCCAGTAGCATTCATGAATGCTTATTTAGTAATAGAAATTATATATTAGTACTGCGGGGCATGGATGCAGGTTGAGAGATATATGCCTTAGATAAAAGGCACACCTTTATTTTTCTCACTCCCTTTGGCACACTAAAGGGTGGGCAACAGCACGTCTCTCACCTGTGACACAGCTTCTGTGATTTATTCTTTGCAATGTCCCAAGCAACATATGACCGATGGATAATGGCGGTTCACCCCATAGGTAAATTCTCCTGTTATCACCCATACCCCTGCTATATATCACATATGCTTGGGAATCAGGTTCCTACTTCCTCATTAGCTCATTGTGATCATTTCCTTGCCAAGGTATATAAGGGTCCTCTGAACTTCATTAAATTCGGACCTTGGATACATGCTCTCCAAGTCCCTGGTTTGCGGGCTGACCCTGCAGATTGCTATCAATCGCTTCCGGCTTGTTCTTCTTTCCCACATGGGACTCCTAACAAATACGATACTTTGTAAGATAAGATTCAATAATAGAAATAGAAATGTCTATGTTTTCTCACATTTCAGTATATGGACTTGTGCATCTATATAAATATGACTATTTTCCAGGTTACTTAATTCACATTTTATCTAAAACTTTCCTTCTTTAGTGTGCTTTTCACAGTTAAAAATGTTAGTAGAGAACATTTTTAGTTATTCAAAGAAATACTATTAAGATAACTCATAACACTTTGTCAATATAATAGATAAGATTTTATAATAGTTTTTTTTTTTTTTTTTCAAAAATGCCTTCCCAAAGTTGTGGTTGTATTCTATGCCTCACATGAATGAGTTTAAGCATTTTTGTTACTGTGAGATCCCTCCAAAATTAAACAGTGCTTCCACAGAACCTGTATTCTAGAACTTCATATAGAATATAGTAAAAATTATATATATGTAGAGTTTTTGATTGGAAATTATTATAAACATTAAGATACCTCCTAATGAAACAGAGGGATCTGAGAATAAGATTAGTGGTTAGTGAAAACAAGCTGAACTGTAATTGTTAGAAGTTGTATGCATTTGGGGGGAAAGTTTATAGTTATATTAATGTAACTAATATATTTTACCTTTACCTCTAAGTGCATTTTAAGTAAGTTCCACTGGGCCTTACAATCTCTCCTATTTATAAATTTGAAAAATATGAAATATATAAAAAGTGTCCTTTATAGTACTGTTGCTCAGTCACTGAAATTCTTCCCCTAATCTATACATTTCTGTCAGATTCTCGGGAGTCTTTCAAATATGTCTCTGTGGTAGTGTGTATTCTTTATTCCAGTGATTTTAGAGATTATTAGTATGAGTCAGTACATGAAGAATTTGTTCGTGGTTTTCTGTGTATGTGAAGAGTTTTTTCATGGTTTTCTATAGCTCTATGTACATAAAATGCATTCTGTTTTATGAATGTATATGCTATATTTAACTGCTTAGATTGTGGACATTAATAGACTTTAAGACTGTTTGCATTCATTTACTATTACTGGTAATACAACAGTAAATAATCTTGTGCATACATCATATTGCAAACATATAAGTGGAATATATTTCTAAAAAGGTATGGTATTTATAAACTTAATAGAAATTACCAGTTGTCTTTCACAGAAGTAATACTAGTTTACATTCTCACCAAATATAAGAAAACTTTGTCCTAGCATGTTCCCACAGATAGTGATTTTTGCAAATCTGATATATGAAAATGGCTTGATTTTCCTTAGTGAGCTCCTTCATATATAAGGATGATTGTATTTCTTTTTGTGTGAACTGTCAGTATCTTTTGCTTTTTCCCCTGAATTGTGTTTTTCTCAGTGTCTTTTATGAACTCTTATACATTAGTGATTAGCTATTTGTCTTTAAGATAATTCAGAACTTTTTCTCCCAGTTTGATATATTTTGACTTTGCTTGTTAAACTTTATGCCATGTATATTTTTAAAATGATAATTGAATTTATCAGTCTTTCCTTTTATAGCTTCAGATTTTTATATCATAATTAGAAGACATTCCATTCTCAATTACTTCCCCTCTTATTGTGACTTTTTAACATTTTTAACACTTAAAACTTTAGTACATTTGGAATACATTTGGAATTAATTTTATTAGTTTTCAAGAGAGAAGTCAGATTTTTCTTTTTTCTCTCCTACCTATTTTACTCAGTTTTATTTATTAAGTTTTCTACCTTTGCCCTCTATCCAAAATGCCACTATTTCTAAAATGCTATCTCTTTTCCCAGACTTCATATTCTGTTTGATATGTCTATTTGCCAATATCACACTATTTCAGTTGCTAACACATATATGTTAATATTCTGTTCTTCAAAACTTTTCTTAACCATTTATATTTAATTTTCACATGAACTTTTGACCCACCTTGATTATTTTGGGAAAATGACACATCTTCATTATATTTCTGTTAAAATTATATGTTAGTTTAGGAGAATTAACATTTTTATGATATTGAATTATCTTTTTCAAGGATATTGATGTTTTTTACTTTGTTCATATCTTATTTTTGTTTTGTTAATATTTCGTGAAGATTTAAAATGAGCTCACATATTTTCTTTCAGATATTCTATCTCTTGTCCTATTGAAAATAAGAGATTTTTCCTTATTTCAAGCTAGTTGCTGTTTAAAAATGAGAAAACCATTTACTTACATATATCCTAATAGTAATTATTGCTTCAGATGAATCTTTGGAATGTGGTTGGTAGCAATCCTTGTTGATCTGGGGTTTCACTTCTATGCCTACTTCATAAAAATAATTTGGAGGCATTTATTATTTTTATGAGCTATTGAAAGTTAAAACACTGTTGGAATTAATCTGCATTTTAATTATTTTGTTAGAATTTTCCTGTGAAATATCTCAGTCTAGGCACTTATTATTTGGGTAGCTCAGAATTGAGAGACGTGATGAAGACAGGGATTGTTGTTTCTTTTTGTATTTTAGCAATCTAATCAAATTTTTTGTTAGAAGTAATTTTGGCAATGTGTACATACTTTAGATATCTACTCTGTCCCAGTTTTCAAGTATATTTGCATTAAATTTAGAAGTAGTGGCTTATAATTCCTTTAATTTCTTTTTAATCGTTAGGGAACTTAGTGCTACCTTTTAAGTGAAATGGGAACTTCACGCATTTTATTAAGGATCTTCAAATGTAGTGATCAAGGTGAATTTTTTGGGAAGGCCCTAAATACCATCACTTAAAACTGTCCTTTGTTTATTTGCTTATTTTATTTTAAATCTTTTAATTTTATTTTTTAAACATTTTTTAATTAACGACATATATATTTTTTGTACCATTGTATACCCTGAGGTTCTCCCACCACTGTTACCTGTGAACTGCCATCCCAATCTCCTGTGCCTATCCCTCCCTCTACCTCCCCCACCTTTGCTTTATGCTTTAGTTCTGCTGTCAGTTTGTTATTTTAACTTGTCCTTTTCTTTGTTTTCCCTACATCCTACATGTCAGTGAGATCATCTGGTATTTCTCTCTTTCTTTCTGACTTATTTCTGCTAGCATGATTCCTTCTAGGTCCTTCCATATTATCACAAATGCATCTTATTTATCTTTTTGATTGATGAACAACATTCCATTGTGTAAATATACCACAACTTTTCATCCATTTCTCTGTTTGGGGGCATTGGGTTTTTTCCATATGCTGGCTATTGTAAATAGTGCTACAATAAACATGAGTACAAAGTGTCCTTTTGAATTAGTAAAACTGTCCTTTAAGGTACTGAGAACTCAGGGTATGCAGCAATGTAAAATATGTTTGTGTGTGTGTGTGTGTGTGTGTGTGTGTGTGTGTGTGAGTGATCAGTTAAAAAAAAGAGACTATCTGACTCACAAAGCATAAATATTTGAAAATTACAGGAAAAAAAAGTAACATGCAGAAACAGATTACACACAGAAAAGAAGACTTGCCCATGAAAGCAAAAATGGAAGCAATGTGTTCATAAGTGAGAGAATGCTGGTAACCACATTCTGGAAGGGGCAAGGAACAAATTCTTCTTTAGGTGTTCCTAAAGGAATATAACCCTAGCAACAACTTGATTTTAGTTCTTTGATACTGACTTCAGACTCTGAATTCCAAATTGTGAAATGATGAATTGTTTTTGTTTAAGTCACCAAATGTGTGGCCAGAGGAAACTAAATGGATTTGATTGAACCATTGTCCCAGACTCTGCACCCTGAAGAATTTATATGCAGACAGCAAAGTATGACCAGTTGGGGTTGCCTTTCTTAAGAATTTTGTGTTATTTCAGTATTTTCTGACATTGAATGTTGATTCCAAGAGTTGTGAGTTCAGGTCAATTTATTCTCTAATGTAAATGACTAGATTTTTTTTTTTTGGTCTAGATTGCCAAATAATATTCCTTTCTTTTTTTTCTTTACCTCCTTTCCTCCCTTTTTCTTTTTTCACTTCCTTTCTTTCTGATGTTGTTGAATTCCAATAGCATCTTTATTGAGAGGTAAACTTATCTTTGTTGACTATACTAGTTCAATGTTCCCAGGAAGAATTATATATATGTGTGTGCATGCATGTGTGTGTGTACACAGAGAGAGAGAGAAAATACATGCATGTGTGTATATACAGAGAGAGAAAATACATACATGTGTATAAATATTAGAAATATATGTATATACTCTGAAACTTATTTTAAGGATTATTTGAATTATATCTTGTTTTAAAAGCACACTTGTTTCATAGTTTTCTTATAACAAGAGACAACTAACATTGTTTTACTCATTTTTCATTAAAGACAAAAGGATAATTTATTGGGTATTTTTAAATGTTATATAATATAAATGTTATTTATATATATATATAAGTTAAATATTACATATAATTTGTTGGGTAGTTTAAATGCTCTATAGCAAACAAAGCATATGTACCAAAAATATTAAATTTTACAAAAGTACTTTGATTAATTGTGTAAGCTGGTAATTAAGATATTTGTAAAATTAGTCATTAATCTTATCAAAGTTGCAAAATTTCTGCTACTGTAATGTTATCTTTATGCTAGACTAGCTCAAAGTGTGGTATATGCGGTATTAATATGAATGAATAAAAAAATCATAACAAAATGAATACAGAGAACCTTGAATTTTGTATAGAAGTTAGTGTTGAAAACTTTTATAACTTTATATATCACTATATAAAACACTTTATACATTTGTAAGGGAAGAAAAATAATTGTTTCTTGATTATATCATCCAGTTTTCACTGTACTTCTTAAGTTTAGTGTCTACCAAATCTGGAATTCTTAGCTTGAGTGAACAAATCAGTTCTGCTATATATCTCATGGCGATTACTTCTTAAGGCATGGGTCTATCTTTTTTCCTGAAGCACTGACAGATTGTACACTTTGGGAGTAGCCCCAAGAAAAGCTAGTATGGTGGTTTTCTGTATAAATTATATTATAATTATATAAATTATCATATATATAAAATATATAAATTATAAAATAAATGATATTATTTGTAATGTAAATTATAATATTTCTCCTTTCCTCTCATGTCCTTCCTCTTAATTATAAGGCCATTCAGAATCTTCTCAAAAGAATGTTCCTCTAAGAAATCTTTTAATATGAGAAATTTTAGACATGGGAAATTAAAGAGAGGAAGACTTGGAATGTCTTGACTTTCTCTATATTTGCTGAAAATTTCTGATGCTAAAGTTTATAAGCATATAAGCAACTTCCATATCTGATTATTTTCCCTACAAAATCAGCATCTGCCTAAGACTTTTTTTTAAATTGAATATTCTTGAAGATCAACCTTTTCAACTTATCATTTTTTATTTTCTTATCTTTTTATTCTTAGCCTCAAAGGACATGAGATGTTTTTTAGTTTTTCTCTATACCTTTTTGATATATAATTCAAGTTATCTGATCATTTATGAGTATTTTTTTTTTTTTTTTAGAGTTTTGGTTCTGTTGGATTATTTTGTTGCTGAGTTTAAAAATAAAATTCCTGTAAAACATAAAGATGAACTTGGGTGGTTATGCCTCTATGTAGGCCTCCATTCTAGAGAAGAAAGGACTTGAACTGTTAACATCCAAAGCAGAGGGTGAGAGATGCTTCAAGATGAAGAGTGATGTTCTTGTCCATATTTTCCTAGACTTTTGTATCCTCACATGCTTTTCTTTCTCCCTCCGGAATGAGCAGTAGCTGCATTTTGTGATAATCCGTTTGTAATTCCAGTGATAAATGGGCCTGTTCAAACCATGTCAGTTTATGGATTCAGAAAATTATATGTCTGTCTTTTTGTTATAAGAAACAGTCTCTACATATTTCCCTGTGAATACATGTATTCTTATTTTCTAGTGAGTGGAATAGGCAGCTTTGGGGTTTTTAAGATTTAAAGCCTTTTTTTTTTTTTTCTACCTACGCTGCCACAGAGACAGTATGCCTCCTGCATACTGTAACTTCTTGGAGGATTTCTTTCTTTCAATCTACCTTCTTTACTTTGTGGAACAAAACTATGTCTGTGGAGCTTAGAAATTTAAATTTTGCATTCCAGGGTATGTCCTTTGTGTGAAAGGATCTTACTTTGCTGATTCATCCTTGTATCTGTAATGTCAGTGTTCTCACTCTGTTGTCTTTTCTCTCCAGCACAGCCTATGCAATCAGCATAGCCAGAGTGACTGCAAGTGTTATATGTAATGACATGGCATCCTGTCATCCTTGGCCCTTGGTCACTCTAAGGGATAGAATAATCTTTTTGATTTGCTTTGGTTATAGAAGGTTTGAGTGAAATAAGTTTTTGTTGTATTAAGCCCCTGAGATTTGAAGTTGTTTCTGTAGCACAATGTAGTCTGTTTTGACCAATAAAGTCAGTTCATAAAAGGAAGATACTACTGTAAAGAACATTTGGAAATAAGAAAGCATTTTGGATTTTAAAGTAATAGTGTCTGGGAGCCAGGGATGCTAAATCTCCAGTAATTCTTACAGCAGACCTAGCCAATAGTGATTGCTTTGCTGAAATATCAATAGTTCACCCATTGAAAAACTCAGGAAATGCATTGACAGGTGTTGTCAAATGGATTTCCTTAAATCAATTCCTATTATTAAAGCCTAGTTCAACTTGGATATTTTTGACATTTTTTATCTTCTAATTTAAGTAATTTCAAATATTTGTTTATGAACTTATTCTTTCCTAAATATAATATTTATGAAGTCACTATTAATCATTTTATGTCATTCTCATATTATTATTGGTATTTAGTAAATGTGTATGTAATTTATTAGACTGAAATAGTTTCTTGGGTTCATGCTTGGTAAAATGTTTTTCATTTCACCATGTGGGTGCATGTTAGTAAAATGTGGGTTCCCCTTTTGTTTTCTGTAGTTTGAACTGACAAGAGACTTGGAAAATAAACAATTGAAAAAGACATTCCCTAAAGGTAGCCATCAAGTGTAATAAGACTCAAGTTAAATGGCCCAGCTGTCACAGTAAAATACAGCCTATTGACTTCCTTCTCACTAGGGAAAAAGCACTGCTTGCCACTTACCAGAGACAGCGTGGAGAGAGAGTGTCACCCTAAGAACTGCAGGAGGGAATGTCCTGTGTAGCTGAGAGGAAGGACAAAATAAATCTGACTGCATGTGTCTTTAGTAGATAACCACACATCTATATAAGGGGTGAGAGTGGACTACATAATTATCTTTCCTTAAGGTTGGAAAATAAATAGTGTCATAATGAAAACATAACGGAGGTGACCTGCAACATTTTAAAAAATCATTACAAAAGTCATTAAATTCTGTATCAACGTGCAGTTCCACTAGCAGGAACAGCTTAAACAAAGATGAACAGGATGGACTCTGCCTTCCAGACTTGAAGAATATTGTCTGGAAGCTAAGCTTACATATATGCAAACTTAATACCTATAAACTGTGACAAATGTTATAACAAAAATAATAAGAGAATTTAGTGACATTGTGGGAAAAAGATAATTTTTAATTGGTGGGGGCAAAGGAGTTAAATCCAGGGGGAAGAGTATTTTAAAATGACCCTTAAGGAAGCCCAGGGTATGGACTGTTGAATAAAATATGGCTATCATGGACACCTTTGTCCTAGGGCAGAATTACGAGGTATACTTACATTGGTAGAAAGTGTTGCCACTTATGTTTAGGATCTTCATGCCATGTAAAATGACCGCTGACATACTCTGTGGATGTCCACACTGCTTCAGTCTACTGCCATTGACTCCGTCTAGTATCTCATTCCAACCAGAATTAAAAATTAAAATGTCATTCAACATACTGTTTAAGTAAATTCTATTTTCTTTTTTTTTTCCCTAAGTACAACCATTGCAGCCTAGTGTTAATGTTCATGTCCATTGAATTCTGGGAGTTCTAGATATTAAGCAGTGTATTTCCTTTCATCTGGATACTTATATTTATTAGATGGGGAAATATTTGATTTTTATTCAAGAAATGGCATTTTATGTCTTGAATCTTCTAAATTTATAAATGTCCAGCGTTAGGTAGCTAGGGAGGAAACGCTATTCAAATCATGTTAGTGAGCCCAGACCTTAAAAACTATGAGCAGAACACCAGGTAATTATTTCAGTTCCCATCAACAGGATGTCTCTCTGGTCCCTTGCTCCTTGTTACTGTCCTGAGGAAGGAGCGCCTATTGATCCCTCTTGTAATCTCTTTATAGGCTTGATGGGTGTTGTGTCGGTGAACATCTGGGAATGCTGATTTTTGCTGTCCAGTGAATCAGCAGAATTGGGGATGGGCCCCAGATATCCTGTAGGCTGTTGCATCTTGAGGTTTGCTGATGCTAATCCCTGCAACACCGTACTGTCAAGTTAGATGACTCTGGGGCTGCTGCTGATGTGAAGCATATATAACCCAGGGGAGATAACTGTTCTTGGTGAAAAAAGGCAGTGTTCTTGGAATTTTAATTTATTCCAGAATTTCCTTCCAGAGACCATATCCTTATAACTCACTATGTTTACATGTAGGGTAAAGTAGCAGAAAAGAAAGAAAATTAGGTGACAAATATGAATTAAAATATCCAGATTATAATATTTCCAGATTATACATGCTATAATTTAAAACTCATGGTAGTTCATTGAATGGATATTATTATTCCCACTTTACAGAAAATGAAATCAAGAACTAGGGTAGTTAGGTAGCTTACCCAAGGTAATTTGCTAATAGCTGGTGGAGACAAAAAAATAAAAAACAAAAACAAACAAACAAAAAACATAACTAATATCTGATATTGATAAATATTAGGCATATGCGTTACATAAGCCAGTAAATTCAGTTTTTATGACAATCTTATATGACAGGGACTAATACCTTTTTTTTTTTAAAGGTGTTAGTGGGAAAACAGGTTCCAGAGATAACCTAGATAAAGAAATAAAGACTAGATTTAAATCCAGGTCCATTCTATCAGTTGCAGTCTTGTGTCCTAACTGCAGTTTGAGATGCCTGTCCTTACACCATGCTAATATAGTATATGTAGTATGCTTTGCACACAGCCTCCCACATAAGCATTCTGGGAGGTGACTGTGATAACTACCACACTATGGAAACTTAAAATACATGTAATTGAGAGCTTTTGTTAATGCGTGACTAGTAAGGGTATAGAAAATCTTTATTATAAAGATTTTGCAACTCTAGTTGGAATCACTGCATGCTGGATCCTACAAAGTCTTATCTGTATGAAGTGTAAGGCATTTCTTTCAAGTTTTGATTAGAGTCTGAAATTCAATTGTCAAATTCAATTGTCAAAAATATAACTTTCCTAAATTGATAAGGTTTTAGTGACAATTTAGGCTGACTAGGCATGGCTACAACATTGGAAGTTCTTACTATGCTTGGCTACATGCTACTCTCTTGAGCTGACATTCTCATTTGAAAAATTCTCTGCAGTTTTTCAGTGTTTTCAAACATAGTATTTCATTTGTCCCCCACAACAAAATTGTCAGGTGGTTATTATTATCCCACTTCTACAAAGAAGAAAACTGAGACTCAGAGTCAGAGGTTAACCAAAAATTTAATGCACACATTCTGGATACAGAGGAACTAAATCTGGAGCAGATTTCCTGAATGAAAGGTCAGTGCTTTTCTGACTACATGTTGCTGCCTTCTACTTTTGTTAAGATTTCTATCTCTTTATATTAGTAGCCACCAGAATCTCAAAATTCGAATGTGATAAAACATCACTGTAGGTAGCTTTATAAAATGTCCGAGCAAAAAGAAAATTCAGTGAGACTAACATTGAAGTTTTAAATGCTTTCAGCACATACTCATTCAACACATTCATTTTTGGTCTCTGCTTATCCATGACATTGTGTTAAATTATGTGAGGTATACAAAGAAGTAGAGGCCAGGACAGCTGGGAAAAGTTTTTAGCTCAGGTTAACAAAATAATAATAAAAATTGTATTATGATAATTGCTTGCATAGCTTTTCTCACCAATTATACTTAAATCAAATTGGTGATAATATCTGCTTGTCTCATTGTCTTTCCTGTTGAATGAATGAATAAATGAATAAATTGGAATACAAGAGTCGGGCTCTTGCTTTCCAAGAGCTATGGACTAAATTAAAAAATAGGATTTGAAACTAAAATAAAATACCATACACACACACACACACACACACACATATATCATCTCAACTAAAACTTTGCCTATCTTCTCTATACAATATGGTTTATATAAAGAGAGGTAAAATTTTAGGTGAGTTGGTCAGGAAAGTTTCATAAAAGAGGCAGTTGTTGAATAAGATTAACAGATAAGATTTTCTGCTCTTTTAGGGTACCACGAACAAACTAGTTCAATGAAAATAAGAAATGGGAGATTCACAACTTTTCATACCCTATATTTAGTCATAGTGGACTTTCAAATTGCCTTTGTTGAATGAATGAATGATGGACTATTTCCAACAAAACTGCTTTACTGTAAAGTTTTTTTGTTTTACTTTTATTCCCCCCCCCATACAGGTTTTTAAAAATGAAATGCTGCTGAGATATCTTCATGTAACTGGGTATCCGTTTGGTGAGAAATGTCACAACTCTGATCAAGGATCTTCCCAGATCAGTTTGAACCTGTACAACAAAGAAATCTCAGAAATATCTTAGAGAATTCTTTACCCTTTTTCAGAGATTTAATAAGCCCATACAATTCAGAGAAGCATTTTGGATGTATAATCAAACAGTGAAACAACCATCTTTGAGACATTGCATCATTTCCTTGAGAGGGAGGATGCCAAGCCATGTCTTCAGTTATGTCCTCATTCTTAACTTACCTCATTTAATGTTAACATCTTTTGGCAGTTTGACTGTAAAACTGGGATATGAGAATTCCTGCTTGTTTTTGTGTCTGGGTTATACTTTAGTCTCTGCATTCATCATTTGGTTTTATTTATTTTCACAGAAAACCTCTTGCAATGCCTCCTAGGTTACTCTCAAAGCTGGAACTTTTATTCCAACAATAAAAAGGGACATTAGGCATCTTTCCATTTGATAGCAGTAACTCAGTGCTTTACTCAAGAGAAAAATAATAATGTTTCTACCTGAAATTTAAGTTTTTTTTCTTTTCATGTTTTCTATATTTACCTGAGGTTATAATCATCAAAAGAATAAATAAGAACTTACAGCATTAATTGTAGAGGTAGAACTTCAGGTTGCTTTTTATTATAGTAAAAAGATGCTTTTAAAGTAAAAAGTAAAAAAATATATTCAGTATGTTTTCCAAGTCTTCGACTTTTATCTGATTTCCTTTAGAAACATTTTGAAGAATAGCATGACGAAAAACAACAGTGTTAATATTACTAATATATATGCCTCATATATGCTCCTATTTGGGAGATGCCCTGTTTGAACTGGATGACAGCACCTATTCAGTAAATATCAAATAATTTGAAATTTTGATTTTTAAAAACACTTTAGACACTTTGCAAACAAAATTTTCTAAATGAGTTGTCGAGCACTGTGAGGTGAATCCTGGCTATTGAAACTGGTGCATTTTTGGTGACTGTATATAGAAATGCTTGAAAATCTTCTTGTGATAAAGTAAGATCATTTTATATAACTTTTCAGACTTTTGTAAAGCTCAGAGAGATAGATTATTCCCCATCTTTGCTTAGAAATGTACATCATACTTAGATATGTTTATAATGATTCTGACTGTATGACTATGTTAACTTGGAATTTCAGAAACTAGAGTAGGAAGAAGGTATAGTTCAACATATATCATACACAATAAGAAAGGAGACATATAACACACAGTGACATAAAAAGATAGCTTTTAGGAACAGAAGCCCAAAATGGAATATGTTTCAAAGCGGAGGTAACATTACTTCCCTAAGGCAGTGATTTTCAAATGTTGGTGTGTAGGAGGAGTCAGTTGGGGAGCTAGCTAAAAAGAACTACCTCATTCCCAAAGATTCTCTAGAAAGTCTGCCTTGGAACCAAAGAATCTCTTTTAAAAAGCATGGAATTGACTCTCTGATCATATTTTGAAAACCATTAAGGGATGATATTCTTTTCAGTCAGTGATAGCAAAGATTGTCACTACAGGAAAAATCGTTTCACTCAGAAAGCAAAAAGCTGGACCAAGGGTTGTATGACTTGATGAAGGACTACAGGGAGTACTTTCCCCTCCACAGTCTTTCTCTGTACTTATTCCAAGGAATGATATTCAGACTGGATATTTGGGAAGGATTATAATGAAACTAGAGAGGAGTCAGTAGTGGGAACAGTGAAGCCACACGAGATCTCTGATAATTTCAGATATTAACAGGATGTAGACCAAAGAGAATGGCACACATAAATGGAAAGAATATCAAAGAGTAGAAGGTAAAGGTATGTGATGGTATGAGTGAAACTGGATGGTGTTATTTTTAACTGAAAGAAATGTAGCTACTCTCTCTAATAAGTAGATTGAATATGGTGAACTACTTAGCTTAAGATAAGTAGCAAGGACACAATACGTGTTGTAAGTTGTTGGGCATCAAGCAATAAATAACAGTGATCCCTTATGGATGAAAAACAAACAAATCCTCTCATTGTTACTTTTATGCCTGCCAGGAAGTCAAATGAAACTGAAAATAAGGAAATCCAGGTAGAACCTAGGGATCTTTTGAATTGAGGATGCTAACCTGGGGAACAAGGGTGGCCAAGACAGCTAGCAATCATAGGTGATGGGGAGCAGCCTCTGCGCATGGAGAGGGCAAAGGCGGGCAGCACAGGCTAGGCTTAGAGGCATAGAAGTGAAAGGGAACTACCTGAATAGGGTAGAGGAAGCACCCCACTAAACTAAACTGGGGTCTGAAAGAGTTCCTGTTCCCATATAATTCACAGGGACACAGAAGGAATTTGTCTCAGAAGTAGGAAAAAAAAAAAAAAAAGAGTCCTAGTTTGGTTTCTCTAGTCCCATCTGAAAAAAGCTAAAAACCAAGAAAAGAAAATTAAGTTACTTTCAAGTAATTCAATCAATGTTGGGCTGAATCTCAAAAATACTTATGGGGGTATACAAGTTTTCAGCACCCAGAAAGGTGATATTTTTAATGTTTTGTACCAAATGACAATTAGCAGACATACGAAGAAATAGGAAAACAAGAAGCCTAAAAAGGAGAATCAATCGACCAAAATCAACCCAGAAATGAAACATTAAATGCAGACACGGACATTAAAACAGTTAACACAATGATTTGCATATGTTGAGAAGACTTAAATGGTTGAGTGTGTATGTCTAAGTAAAGACCACCCAACTGAGCTATCTAGTAGTATTAGAATGTATAGCAATTACCTCCCAACAACTGTACAATAGATATTCTATGTGCAAATAGAACAGTTACTAAAATATAAGGATCTTCTGATCTGTAAAACTCATCTCAATACATTTAAAATGATACAAGATGTGATTTGACTTCAAATGAATTAACTTACATATAAATAACAGAAATTTATCAGGAAAAAGCCACAAATATTTGAAAACTAAGTACCCCACTTTTAAATAAGAAAGCAAAAGGGAGGTTGGAAACTAAATGAAAATGAAAAGTTACATAAAACATGTGTGATGACATTAAAACAGTATTTGTTTGCACTAAAGTACCAATTTTGGAGAAGAAAGTTCTTTAATGTTTTCAGCTTTCACCTTAAGAAACTAGGAAAAGGAAGTCAAATGAAACTCCAAGTCACTAGACAGAAGCAAACAAGAGATCAGAAAAGAAATTATTTTGTATTTACAGGTTCTTGTGTCTTGTGACCCAATCACTTTGTGAGGTTCGTGTGTATACAAGCATGTATGTGTACCTATGTGTGTAGGCTATGATGGAATTTATTAATCACAGGCAGTATTACTAGTCCTCAGACAGTTTTATTTATATGTACTTACAAAACCCAGAAAGAAGGGTAGCTACTCCTTGCAGGGATGCTCACTGCAGGTTTTCCTCTGTGAAGAGTACGTACTCTTGCTTTGGACTTCCAGGATGCTTGGTGACTGTGGTCTCTGTCACACTGACCAAGTTGTCTGCATTTTGATGGTAGTAGTGTTCAGTAATAGTGGAGATCAAGATCAGTTCTAAAGAGCTCCTTGCAAAAGATTCAAGATTTCTAACTAGATGAGGACATAGGACTAAGGAAAATGATTCATAAGCTTTAGAGTATGCTTTTAATTGCATGTCAAAAACTGAAGCAAAAGCATAAAGATGAAACAATGAAATAAGGAAGAATAAATAAAGACACAAAAGAGTTCTCTGAGTGGAGAACCCTCGGATAGGAGAAGACTGACTTTACCAAAAGAAATGGTGGTGTAGAGCCACTTGAATATTATATGCTATGACTCAACTTGATAATGGGAAGTAGCTTTACTGAGGACATATCAGGATTCAAATTTTCCAAGTCTTACTTCTTTATGTGGTTGAGGAAATAAAGTTAATGATTGTGAGCTTTTCTTGAAATCACACACAAAGTGTGATCCTCTCAACTAAAAAAGAAAACACCCTACTTTTTCAGTTCTCAAATGTCTGCTCTCTCTATCACCCACAGATCTTTCTTTTCTTTCTTTCTTTCTTTCTTTCTTTCTTTCTTTCTTTCTTTCTTTCTTTCTTTCTTTCTTTCTTTCTTTCTTTCTTTCTTTCTTTCTTTCTTTCTTTCTTTCTTTCTTCCTTTCTCTCTCTCTCTCTCTTTCTTTTTTTCTTTCTTTCAACACTGTGGAAATTCATTTCAAACTGGAATAAGCAGAACAAGCATTGTTAAGGAGTATTTGAAGTTCAAGTATGAGCAGATGTGGGAGAACAGTTAGGTGCTATAAACAAGCATATTTCTTCAGTCATAAAAGTTACATATTATGTAAAAATTTCATATTACTTTTTTGTAATTACAAAAAATACATATAAAATTCTGAATGATGTTTTAAGTAAACGCAGAGTCACAGTTCATGCAAATCTTAATTAACCACAGTCAGTTAAAAAGAAATAGGAAAAGATAAGGTTCTGAAATCTGACAAACCTGATACCACATGCCAAGAACTATTATGGCATTTTGTCTCCCATTTATAAACTGATGTGGTTTAGTTAGATTCTCAAATAATCTAAATGTGCATATTCCAACTTTTCTGTGATAAATTAAGTGTTGTAGGGTTGATACAGGGTGACTCGGCTGGACAGGCCTCTAGGGCCTCTGGTAGAGACGTAGTTGAAAATTGTATTGTCCTGGTAGCAGGGTCTGAGAGAAAGACCCATGAGAAGAAACAAGGATTGCAAAAAGGGCACATGAAAAGAGGAGGCTGGAAGCAGCTGGGAGGTGTGGGAGATTCAAGAGTGACAGGCTAGTAAAGAGAAGCTGGAGTGGCTGGGCTGGGTGAAACCCCTCCCCAACCTTCTCCCTGCCCTGGCCTCAGAAGAGTGAGCCATGGTGGGAGAGTGGATGGCAAAGGAGTAGCCAATGTGGACTAAATGCTGAACAGCAGGCTGGGAGTCACTGGGGTGTGGGCCTGGTAAAGGAAGTGCATGGCACCCTAGCAAGGTGGCATGGAAAGCTGGTACTTGGAGAAAGCCGGAGTCTTGAAAAGCTGATTTTGCATCAGTACTTGTTGAAAAGATTGAAAGAACTTTGGAGAATCTGAGCAGCTCAGAACCAAAGAGAGAAGCAAAAAGAAGACAGAAAAGAAAGACTGGCATTTGCAAAGTTCTTGGACATCTGATTGGGACTTTTGGACTAAACAATAAATGGGGTAAAATAACTGGCCATTTGTGGCATTAAGGGCTTTTTGTTTTTCTGGTAAATTTTCCTTGTTGATAAAACCCTGTTCTTTAAATTTCATTGTGACTCTGGCAACTGCCATGCATGGGTAGAAAGAACCTGAAAGAATTTGGGCAGCAGATACCACATTTTAAAAATGCTTCTTTTTTCCTTTGGCTTGTTGGTTCAAGGCTTCTGCCCTATTTGCACCTGATGTCAGGGTTAGGCTAAAAGGGGTCCTAGTGAGGTTTTGTAAGCACATGAGTGAGAACTAGGAAACAAGTTGAAGCCTAGAGTAAAAATATTGTCTACAGATAATTTCACTTGAGTTTTCATATGTAGAGAGCAGTTTTGGGTGATTTGTACTATTCTTCCTAAAGCTTTTCTTTAAGAACTAGGTTTAAATCCATATTAAAGTCACAAGAGGATCAACATTGTTAGTCATTGGATATGTAGATAAATTCAAAGAATCATAGCCTGTTATTTCTCTAGGATTCTAGCTCAAGTTCTGCATCTTCCAAGCGGTTATCTTCTTTGGTTTTCATAGACCACATTTTATATTTTTCTGAATTTCTATTGCTCTTAGAGTCAATATGCAAGTTATCTCATGATCAAAGTACATTTTACTTGTGTCAACTATGTACAAAGAACAGGGTAAGTTTTATAAATGATAAATACATGAGAAGATAATTGGATTATCATCTTATTTAGGGCATCTGGAAAAGACTTCATTGTTTGAAAAGTTGAATTATAGTTTATGAGGGAGGGAATTAAGTTCACTTATAATTGAAGAAGCTAAATATAGGCTTAGGAAGTAAGTCATGGATAGACTTAGAAATCATGATGGTAAAAGGTGTGAGATGCAACTGGCACTGTAGATGGGAGTAAATTGTGTGACAACCCGAAGATTGGGACAAAATATTTGCAAGTCATATTTCTGAGGGGGGACTTATATTGAAAACTAGAACTCCTCCCACAATTTGCTTTTTTATGAAAAGAGATCCCAACTTTAAACATGGTGAAAGTTCTGAATAGATATTTATTCCAAGAAGATACACAAGTGGCCAAAAAAGTCGATGAAAAGATGTTCAGTGTCATTAGACATCAAGAACTTGTTTCCATTAAACAGTAGGAAAGCTCAGATATTATCCTTTGATGTATAAATCAAAATTTTGTGTACCCATGTAATAGATATCCACAGAGTGGAGTTTTATTCAGTCAGAAAGAGGAATGAAGTACTGATACATGCTGCAACATGCACACACCTTGGAAACCTCATGCCAAGTAACAGAAGGCAACCACAAAAGAACATGCATTATATGGCTTCATATAAAGAAAGTCATATAAATGTAGCTCTATAGACAGAGAAAGGATTAGTGTTTGATGTGGTTTAGTGGGGGAGGGAGTGTGTGGAGAGTTGGGAGATGATAATTAAAGAGTACAGGATTTCTTTTGGGAATGGTATAAAAACATTGACTTGTACAGGATTAAGTCACTAAGTTCAGCTTAACCTAACTAAGACTGTATCTGAGCTGATGCATTAGCAATTTAAAGTCAGATGTGTCACAAGTTAAACTGTTTGTTTATTTGTTTGAAATATTCATTCATTTACCATGGGTAGCAAGGTCTTTCCTGTAGGTAGCAGCAGGCAGTGGGTGTTTCGGCATCAGTGAGATTCTATTTTAAAAAATTAACTGGAAAGGGGAAGGACTGTCTACATTAAAAAAACAAAGAAAGGAGACTGAGAGTACAGGTTTAATGGAATGTGGAAGAGTACAAAAAAATGCTTCATTATCAATTTCAAAAGACTGTAAGCTAATAAATAGGGCAGAATTTTCATGGGTCTGAAAAAGGCCTATATATTTAGAAAATGAATAAACTTGCTTAGTGTCTGTATAGCCCTTTTCATAGGAGAACCATTTTCAAGATTGAAGCTGATTTCTCTTGTTCAGTCCAAGAAAATTTTAAGATTATAATATTTGCTTTAACTATTCTGTTGTTTTGACATATTGAATTACTTTTATCTAACTGATATTTTTGACATAATGCCTTTGTTTGGTGTTTTGAAAAATCTCAACTGTATTTTAAATACTACCAGAGATGATCATTTTCAAATGAATAAGATAAACTTTTCTGACCATATTCCATTCTTGTTTCAAGTCTTCCCAGGCTGTAGTTTTATAGTTATTTTATAGTTATATCTCATTTCCTAGACTGTGAATGAGGCTGAACAATTTATTTTATGTCTACTAGTCATGTGTATTTTGATTGTGTCATTCTGGGCTCTGTGTACCGTATTTATATGGCAGGCAGAATTCTTAGGTGATCCCCAGATTCTTCACACTCTGTAGAGTTCCCGCTTTGTGTAATGCCCTCCCCTTCAGTGTGGATTGGGACTGTGAATATGACAGGACAGGCACTCCCCTAATTAGGTTACATGCTATGACAAAGGTCATGGTAACTTTCATGCTCACCTATTGCTAGTTAATAAGCTCTATTTGGAGCTAGAGCATAAACTGAAATGGCATAAAGAAGCAGCTACCATTAACTATACGGAACATTTTTTTTAGCATTTCAGGTTTAAAAATTAATCTACCAATCAGATAAAACATAAAATAGCACTAATGTAGTAGAAGCTGGAATAATATGCTAATTTTTTGGCTTGTATAAAGTCGTTTTTGTGGGAGGAGCTCGAAAGTGCCCCTGCTCAATGGTACATGCTGCCACTATCAGGACCTCTTGTAAAACAAATGCTGAATGCTATATTTGATTTTTGCCTTTTGTTGTAAAAGTAAAAATCCTCTTTTTTTGTTATCAATATATTGGTACCAATATAGATATTTTGTAAGTATGGTATGGCAGTACCATCACATTTCAAAAAGCAAACTTACTTATTGCTATCATAGTAGACTAGTAAGCTTTGAGTAAACTGACAACCATACTGTGATGGAGCCATACAATGTATCACCTCTTGTTATATCTCATTGAGTCACTAGGTTATAATCTGAGAGCAGCCTCTAGAAGCAAAGAGCAGTGATAGCCAACAGCCAGCAAGAACATGTGAACCTGCATTCTCCAACAGGATCTGAGTTCTGTCTATATTGTAAGCAAGCTGTGAGGAAGATGGCAAGATTCAAAGATGAGAAAACAGCCCTATTGGTTATTCAACTTAATTGCAGTGAATGAGATTCTGAAAGGAACTATGGTGCTACACTGAGACCTCTGACCTGAAGAACCTTGAGGAAACAAATGAGTATGGTTTGAAACTTGAAACCCGTAGGTCTCTGGTTATGATATTCAGCAAGGGAAATGAAACAACACACAGCCCTCCTAGAGTGAGAGGCGTGGTATGCTTAGAGGAGCAAGGTGCCATCATGGGATTATATGAAGATTTAGGAAGAAAGGAGAAAGCGATTGTCAGGCTCAATTCCTAGCTGTTCCCCCAAGCTCTCTCATAGTTAAATTCCTTCCACTTTGTTCCCCTGATTTTCCTCCAGGACTACTTAACCCAAGTATGACCATTTCCTACTTTAAATAAGTTAGCCAGACTGCTCTAATTATCCTCTCCTTGTTGATGCTCCTTAGTTCTCATGCAAGCAGGAGCAACATCTGAAGATTTTATTTTTAAACAAAAAGTGACACAATTATGTGATTGCCATTTACTATTTTATTGAATAATCTTGTCTGTTGAATGTTTTATATGTATCTTTTATTATATTAACACAGATATGGTTTGGAGCTTGTATTTTAGGAAATAAAGCCTAGTATTTTCTTTTTGGTTTCATTATTCATTATTCATGACAATAGCAACAGTTATTAATCTATTTTCTTACCATTAGAGAACAAAAAAAGCTTATTTTTCTTTCCACTATTAGTACAAATTAATTGAAATAATTCATGTAGTATTAATAAACAATTGTTTAGCCTTTACTACACCCAGGTAGACAATGGAGGAACATAAAAATGACTAACAGCATGGTATTTGCTTAGGACAGAAACTACTTAAAAACTAACAAGAAGGTAACTACTTTGACCCTTCTCAATTTCACTACATACTAGTATGAGCTGTGGCAGGTCTACTGACTTTTCTGGGCTTCAGTTTCTCCTATAAACTGATGATCTGAAGGTGTCTGTCTTAACGTTATAGTGATGGGTCAAGTTGCCAGGGACATCATCAGGAGCCCCAGGCTGGAATTAAGATGCCACATTAATAGAGCTTGAATTTCATTAATATTTGATGAAATACATATTAAAATAAGTTTTCATATGCCTATCAGTGGTCAAAAAGGAAAAAAAAGATGACATCCAATGTCAGAGATTATGTTGTAGTATTTATAAAGTAAATACAGAGGGTGCGAGGGGTATTTGACAGCATATCTAAACTCTATATACCTTTTGACTTAGTAATTCCCCCCACTTCTAGGAATTCATTCTATAAAAATACTGTCAAACACTCATTGACAAGGGTATCTATTGCAGTTGTTAAGTTTCCAAATTGGAAACAAAATGAATGTTATCTGTAGCAAACTGGTTAAATATAGTACATTAATCTGGTAAAATATACTATTGTTATTGAAAAGAATCAGGCGCATCTATGTGTTGCTATGGAATGGGGCATTAGTGAAAAAGTAAGTAACTTACTTAAGGAAATTTCTATTTATATACTATATATGTATGACTAAATATATCAATATATACATATTTGTATACCAGTGGGTAGATTTTTGTATATTAGAAGGGGTTAAAAAGCACACATAAAATTCTTAATGGTTTCCATCAACAAAAAGAATAGGATTAAGAGGACCAACTTATACTTTTGTGCAGATATTGCAAAAATTTTCTAAGAAATATATACTTTTTGTTACAAAAAATCTTAGACAATTTTATTTTAATTTTTTCATTTTAATTGATTATATATAATTCTTCTCTTTGCTGAGTTTACATTTTTATTTCATTAATAAAATGGACCTCTTTAGCAATAAATTGATTGATAGTATGCATTTTTAATTTTTTATTAATAATTTTATTGTTGACATATTTATGTGTATATATATGAATAGATATAGATATATGACATCATTGCATTCCCAGTGGTTTTCCCTCCACCTTATCACCCATGAACCTTCATCTTGTCTTCTTGTGTTCCTCCGTCCCCTGATGTCTTTCTCCCCCTCCCTCTTCCTAGCTGCTTGCCCCAGTTCTTTGTTAGCTTATTTTGACTTTTTCTTGGCCTCTTGTTTGTTATTCCTATATTCCATCCATGGGTGAGAACATATGGTTCTGTCTTTTTCTTTCTGACTTATTTCTTCTAATATTATTCCCTCCAGTTACATCCATATCATCACAAATTTGTCAATTTTGATCGCAGAATAATATTCCATTGTGTAAAAATACCAGATCTTTTTAAACTATTTGTCAATATTTAGGTATTTGGGATATTTCCATATCTTGGCTGTTGTGAATAGTGCTGTGATAAACATCCAAATACAGGTGTTTTTTTAAAAATAATTTATTTATACATAAATTTCACATCTTTGTGATCTCTGGGGTTCACCCCTCCTCCCTGATTGTTCCTACCCTGTCCCACTCCCCCCCACAAGTTGTGTACTTTAATTTGGTTGTTGACTTGTTTTAATTTTTCTTCATGGCTTTTTGTTTATCTTTCCCATGTCCCACATAGTAGCGAAACCATTTGGTTTCTGTCTTTTTCTTTTTTACTTGTTTCTGCTAATATGAATTATTCTAAGTTCATCCATGTTATCATAAAATTGTCCAATTTGTCATTTTTAACTGATGAGTAATATTCCATCATGTATATATACTACATTTTTTCATCCAGTCATCTGTTTCGCACATTTTGGTTGCTTCCGTGTCCTTGTGATTATAAATAGTGCTGCAATAAACATTCGAGCACATGTGTCCTTTTGTACAAGCATTGAGGTCTCCTTAGGGTAGATTCCCAAGACAGCAATTGCTGGTTCATATGGTAGTTCCATTTTCATTAACTTGAGGGCTCTCCACACAGCTTTTCATAGAGTACCAATTTACATTCCCACCAGCAGTGTAAGACTGTCCCCTTCTCCTCCACATCCTTGCCAGCACTTGTTGTTACCTGTTTTATGGATGTGGGTCATTCTTACGGGAGTAAAGTGATATGTCATTGTGATTTTGATTTGCATTTCCCTTATTGGGTTTGGGTTTTTTTTTTTTGATTTAGTGTTTTGGTGTCCTTTGAGTAGATTTCCAGAAGTGGGATTGCTGGATTGAATGGTAGTTCCATTTTCAGTTATTTCAGGCTCTTCCATACAGTTTTCCATAGTGGCTGAACTAGTTTGCATTCCCACCAGCAGTGTAAAAATATTCCTTTCTCTCCACATCCATGCCACCCTTTGTTGTTGCCCCCTCCCTTTTTTTAAATATGGGTCATTCTAACTGCTGTAGCCCTTAGACAATTTTAATACAAATAGAAAACTGTGCACTCAATTACAGGAAATATCAGACTAGAGTTTACGTTTTGATGCAAACATTAGTAAGTATATAAACCCTCCCAAGTAAGAGAAAATATACTGAGATTGAACATGTAACAGCCAGAACAATGATGAAAAAGGCCATTTATGTTTAAGATGTGTGAAATGTGTTCAGGGAACTGTAACTGGGTAAGGTAATGGTTCAGCATGCTAAGGTTGTATGTGGAAGATGTAAGTCATATTTGACTATTCCTAAGACTCAAGGGTAGATGGCTGAGGACAAAGATTTCCTTGGGGATTTGATGCTTTATTGAACTCAGATGTAAGGTGGTTATTTATCTCCTATTATTATAGGTATCCTTGATTTTTAATGTCCAAGAAGCAAAGATGGCTGCAGAGATGGGGAAAACCTCACCTCCTGAATCAGAGATTATTCCATATCTAACTTAGAAGTATGCAGATATATGATACTGTGGAGTATGTTTATGTGAAAGAAAGTGGCAGTTTGTTGTGGCTGCACTGTAGAGTGAAATGGAAACTGTTTAAACCTATATCTAGTTGTTTGCACATACAGTACCAAATGTCAGAAAGTCTTGCTGGGCTTGTATTCTGGTGTTGTTAATTACTAGCTTGAGCCCAGTCACCTCATTACACTTTGAATGTCATGTCCTCATTAGCAAAATAGATATTTTAATAACATCTATTTTATAAAATAGGCTATTTTATAGTGAAGTGTTTGCCATTTTTTCTCACATCTTAAAAATCACACAAGATAGTGATGTGTATTCATTTTTGAGCATTTACCATGTAATAATTACTGTGGAAACACTTATTTAACCCTTACAAAAACTTTAAAGTTGACACTATAATTTTGACATTTTTCAGATAAGTAAACTTTTAAACTCATTAAATTTCAGTAACTTGCCCCAAATCAGTACATAGCTGAGTTGAAATACAACCACAAGTTTGTATGCTATTTGGTTCTTTTTCTTTCATATTAGAAAGCAGTGTTCTAAATTATTTTAAATCACAGAGTAATGAGTGAGAGGTAAGGGAGCAGGAGAAGCATTAAAGGTGAATTGTTCATTTTTAAAACATGGTAATGTGGGTGGATCTGTTTAAAGAATCATCAAATGTCATCAGTTCAAAGGTGGAACTAAAGTTACTGTCATCACTAATTACCAATATTTGTTACGGAATATGGGAAGTCTTTGATTCTGTTCTAATACAGTCAATTTATACATCTCTAAAAATCTGTTTTACACATATATCTATATTTTTTAAACTGATTTTTTTAAACATCCATCTACAACTGAAGGATGTTGTAGAACTGCAAAATTTTATACCATTGCTTTTTCTTGATAGTGAGAGGGTGAGGAATGGGGAAACTATTTCAAATATATTTCTTCACTTTGGTGGAAAATGAGTTCTTGAATTGTGCCAAATACAATAGTTATGATCAAAATATGCTTGCATAGAGGGAATTTTTATTCGCCTTAAAAAAATGATCTTGAGAAAGGAAAAGATTCCTATTTCACTCTAACTATAAATCTCTTCCCACAGAGATTTATTTTCACTTAATGCCCCCTTTTAGAAAATGACACCATATTTTATTGTTGGGAACCACCATTACCTCTTTGAACATCTGTCATTCAAATCTGCACATTAATGGGGGAGAATTTGGTGCAAAGAGAATTGAGCTGAGGGAGTATAAAGAAATGACTGTGTCTTGAAAGCTATGATACTCTAACCTTCTGTATGGTAGGGATGTTTGTGTCTTAGAAAAGATGCCCATTTCCAGACAACGTTTTCTCTAAAATATATGTAAGTGATATTTAGAAAAATACCTAACTGCATCAGGATGTTTTACTTGGGTTTTCATAAAATTCATTTCACAGCAATTACCTTTCTGCTCTAGGTTCTATATCATTGATAGGTGTGCTTTGACCACCAATGAAATTGTGGGTACTTGAGTGATGGTAAAGATTTTCATGACAACTGAGTCTATAACTGTATAAAAATGTTTTACAACTTTATCCATAAATTGGCATCAGTTGAAGCTTTTACCATGCCACAAAGATAATACATGAAAAACTCAACTTGGCTATTTCAAATAACCTAATTCATTTATTTGCTTTTCTTTTTTAAAAATTTATTTTTAAGCAGTTATTTTAGTAGTTGTTGAAGCTTCAAAAATGAATAAGGCATGGACCATCATCTTGGAAGCACAAAGCCAAGGGAGACAAAGATATTTATCTGAATAATAATTTTCAGTAAGCATTATAATAGGGTTGTGTAAATGTTGGGAGTGTTCATAGATGAAGTAAAAACAAATCTTCTAGGGGGCAAGTGGTAGACATAACTAGAAAGATGATTGTAAATATGGTGAATAATCTTGACTTTTACCCTACTAGAAACCTAATAAGTTAGCCTGGTGTGTCTACATGAATGCAAGCAGAAAATTCCTGGGTCAAAAGTCAAGGCTCCCAAATCAAGAAAAAAATATACCTTATTACTCATAACAGTACAAAGAACTTGAGTTTATACTGACTTTGGGTCCTCTTTTCACTGAAGTCTCATAAATTGACACAAAGGGTCAACAGAATGTGGTACATTGAGCCAGTTCATGTCACAGCTGGGGAACCCCAAGATGAAGAAATCCAAGTGGACTGGAAATAGACTCACTCAATTTTTACCTAAGAAGGAGACATTTTCTTTATTAGCTGGACAATAAGCAAACCTACTCTTTGTTATAGAAAGGGAACTATATCTTCCAAGTCTCTTTGCTATGTAAATACTGTCTAGATTTTCTGGAGCAATATTTTTAATACTCCTACTTGTAAAAGATTCATGGAGAAGTTTCCAAAGCACCACCCCTTATTTATATACCACTTTAACTTCTGAAATTTTCCAACATGTTCAACCATTTTGACCTGAGCTACAGAGGATGAGACAAAAAAAAATCCTTCAATTTATCTCATACAGCTTTAATTAAGGCTATTATCAATATGACTCCAAGTACTTAAATGAGCCTTACCTTCCATATTGCACTTGACCTGGCCCAGCAGTGCACTTGTCTGTGATTTCCATAAACCACCAGAACTTATCTTTTAAATCCAGATGGTTTTCCTCCCTAAACTTCTGTACTGACCTTTCCATTTGACCCAAGGCATTAATCCAGGTACAACAGAATGTACTAGCATAGGTCTCCGCTCTGTCCTGTGAAGAAGAAATCTAAGCCAATTCTATCATTTATACCTTACTTGGTCAGCAAATTGAGGCTCACCTGAATGCCTTCCAAGACTGAGGTAGAATAACCTTGACCATTTTAAAGACTCTATCACCACACCTCAGTTTTAATTTACTGGATTTTCATGAGAAAGACAAGTTAATGCCTGAGTTTCATGTAAGAAGTATAATCCCAACAGCATACTTGCTACTCATGGGAGAGAAGTATTGCTTACAATTGTCACCTTCCAAGTACGAACTGCTTACATAGGGGGGCATGCCTCCAGTGTGGCTTCCTGGATGGTGCCTTAAGAATCTCACTTCAGTTTGATAAATTGTGTCTAGTCCTTCTTTAGAGGTACTGCCTAAGGGGAGTCAGTGCAATCTGTTTTGGAATTAAATCCAATCTGTGTTGTCAGTGAAGGTGGCATTCATTTACTCCATGGAATTACAGAGAAGCTGCTTCAGGAGTAGGCGTGGGGCTGACTTCTGGTGGTAGTAATAAGCAGTTTGTGTAGGAAGTGCAAATCTGGGTCACCCAGATTTGTGGTAGACTTCTATAAGTAAGCCTGCATAGGTCACGTTTACTGTTGATTCAGAACAAGAGCCCTAGAGCCCTCAGTGGCTTTTACAGACTTTAATGCATTCTCAGGGAACCATGTACACAGGCACACCAGGTAAGGAGGTAGGCGCTAGCACGGCAGGGGAGCTGAGAGGCAGGCAGGCAGCCAAGCCTCCCAGACCCCCATCTGTCTTGATGCATTTTCCCTGGGTTCTTGCCTTTACACCTCTTCTGTAGGCACTTCCCTTGTACTGCTGGTAACAGTGCTGGAGCAGCACCCCCCCCCTCCCATTTGTCTCAGTTCCTAGGCTCAGGTGTGCCCAACTAAACGTGTGCCTGCCCATGCACTATGGGTCTAGGTATCCACAATTAGGGGTGCACATGTCCTGCCTATGCCCATGCTTCCAAGTGCCGTCTGCATTAACACAATCAAGGCTGCAGGTGATAGCCACAGGCTAGTGGTGTAAAAAGCCTGAATAACTCATTTACCCACAACTTCTCAAAAAGATTAAGGGGAGTGATCAAATTATTATCGGATCTGTTTGGCAAGAGACGCCAGACCCAGCAGTTGCTTACATTTAAAGCACTTTTAAGAGTTTGAGACAGTAGCACTAGAGCATTTTCCTCAAGAAAGAAATATCCAGAGGTGGTTCTGAAAGGCAGAAATCATCAATACCCAGATGTCCATCTTTTCTCCTGAGGTCTAGACATTCCCTCCCCAGGCAATGAGATTGTTTCTCTCCTTGCACATATACAAAGTAATGTATTTCATTCCAGGTTCTGGTTGCAACAATTTCACCTCCCCTCTCACAGTTAACCTTATCCCTACTGCACCTAGACAATTTATCAAGGAGGGTCAGATAAGGAAGGACAAGCATGGTTTTTATAAATGTTAAATAGAATTAAATTTCATTCTCCTGGGCCAGGTGGATAGGAATGATCTTTCTCCAGAGTTATCCATGCCTTCATCCCCAGAATCTGTGAATGTGTTAATTTACATGAGAAAAGGAATTTTGCAAACATGATTAAGGATTTTGAGGTGTGGAGATAATCCTGGATTGCCTAAGTAACCTTAATGAAATCAGAAGAATCCTTATAGAAAGAAAGGGTGAAAGGCAGAAGGAAATATATGTGATGCCAGATGCAAAAGTTCATGGTAAACCACGTTGCTTTTAGAAGAAACATAGATTAGAATCAGCCTTTGCCAATAAAAGTGCCTGAGAGAATTTCTGCTTTCATGACAAAGGCAGAAGTGGCCTAAGGTTGGGTCTAGTTCCCGTAAGTCCTCACAGACACACCATAGCTTCTTGCCCAGGGACTACACTTAGGGTCCGGTCACCATAGCTTAGATGGTGTTTGGGAACTACTTGCTTTACCTAGAGTCAGTTTAGATAAATTTAGTTTGTGCACTGTGAGCAAAACAGATTCTAAGGCATCACAAACCCCCCAAAAGCTGGTAAGGGTGTTAACTATCTCAATAACGAACAGCTGGAAAGTGAAGTCATCCAGAACTGAGCTTGAAGCACTTGTGTGAGATTTTCACTGTGGCCGCGCTGCAAGATTGCAGAAAGGTACAGGTTTACTTTTCAAATAGCACATATGTTTAGTGCTCGGTTTCATGGTACTTTGAGTGTCCATAAAGATTTGTATGACAGAAAATGCTTGAACTAAGCAGTTAGGAATACTGTTGTATTTCAAGTGTTCTAACCAGTGAAGGCAGCAGAAGTTGGTGATGACCATCAGCTTTTGACACTGAGGGCAGGCAGATGTAGATGAAGGTGTAGATGTTGGTGACCTGCTTGCTGCTCTAATGGATTCAGAGGATGATGAGATATTGATAGATGACCCTTTTCTCTCTCTTACACAGTCTCCTGTACTTCCTATCACCCCAGCCTGTGACATGGCAGCCTAATCTGGCAGTCTTCCAGTGTGTTTGCTGTTTTTGTGATCGTGGTAAGTGAACCCACATATCTATACATATAGCTTTGTGCTATTTTATATACGGCTATGTGTTTTTCTTATCATCCCTGCTTTGACTATATGTTAGTGTTATTTTATGTTTTATGTGCTACTTGGAATAACTTGGTAGGTTCTTTCACTCTGGAAATGCTCAAAATGTTTTCTCTGTAAACTAATGGTACTTGCTTCTTCAAGCCATTTTCACTTTTGAAAGAATTCACAAGAACGTTCTCCTTTCATATAGTGGAGGAAACCTATATGCCCCAGGTAACTTTGAACATGGATAAAGAATGCAGAAGCTTGAGTAGGAAGGAAAAAGTCTTCCCAAGAGTCTGTAAAACCCAATTTCAGACCTCTAGAAATACAAGATAGATAATTTGTGTTGTTCTAAGCTACACATCCAGGCAGCAATGTTGACAATCTTTCTGAACCTCAGTTTTCACTGGTCTCATCAGGGAATGCACCCTCACCTGGACTTCAATCTGAGAGATACAATTATTTAATCAGCAGCCATGGTTTGTTTTCACATTTGCCAACCCCAAAGAGGGGTGGCTTTAATCTGCCAGACTGTACTTTTCCAAGTGGCAGACCAAGCACGAATGCCACCAACATAGCCTTGAAGTCAGTGAGAATGTTACAGAGTTTATCAAGTGGGATATTGCCCGCTATCTGAATCTTATAGTGACCATAGCCCTTTTGGGTTCAACATAGTTGATGCTATGGCTGAACAGCTGTCCAGTGCAGACTGTTGAGATCAGCTGGGTGGAGATATCCATATACCATGTTTGAAATGTTGGTGAGTCTCTTGTGAAGTGATATTCGACTAAGGTACTGACTTTGCTTCATGTGACAGGGTGGGAGATGATATTCTGGATGCCACTTTTTGCATAAAGTCAAGATGCTACCGGGATTGACACTACTGTGTTCTTGAATATATCATTTCCTTCTGGTAAATGAGGCTTACTGATTTATCCCCAACTTCTTCATTATCAAGTCAGAATTAAGCAATCCCCAAAATGGTGGCAACTTGTGAGGCATCCATGGGTCAGGCATTCAGTTTCATTGAGCATCCTCTGTTAATCCACGAGTTAAAATTAGTCATATCAGGGAGGTAAGGAGTCCAAGATATAGCTCTGGGTGGAGGTTGCCTCTGTTTTAGAGACTCCACTTGACAAAAGCACCAGTTGAACAACTTGAGCACAAAGGATTCTTAGAGTGGTAGGCTCCCCAAAGCAAAATAACATCACTCATTGGACAGTTTCCAAAGCAGTCTGTTGGTTTGGGTTGCCATTTAAAAGATGCTCATTTGAAGGTTACAAAGTAGAATGCTCAAATAAAATACATAACCTTCCCAAGACCCAATACTTTGCTGGGCTTACCTTACGAGGGTGTGGAGTCAAGAGACAGCTTTACATTACAGCCCATGTGAAGCCAAAGTAATCATGGCAGTGTACCATACCCTTAACTGATCTTTCCTCATCTTCTACTTTTCATGCTCCTTGTTCTGGCCACACTGACCTCATGAAGTTTCTGAATGTATCTGGTATGGGTTCTCATTAATCACTGTTCCCTCTCTGAGATGCTCTTCCCCCAAGAGCCCTCCTTTTCTGCCTCACTCCCTTTAAGTCTTTGTTCTAATGTCACTCTTGTCAGTATAGTTTTTCCCACCATGGTTCCACTCTGTAACACTCCCTAACTCCCTTGCCTGCTTTACTTGTTCTCATAGCACTTATCCACTAACTACATTGCCCTCTCCATGTATATATAAGTACATATACAAAGTGTGTGTGTGCATATATATGTGTGTGTATATATATATATATATAGTATGCATACATTTAGATAGCTAGTGTGCAAACAATGTGTAAGCAACACAATTTACCTGGTACTTAGACAAATGCTAACATTCTGGATGAATGAATGATACACAAGAGCAGGCAAGGAGGAGGTGAATTCAGAGTATGCTGTTGTACCATGTAGAAACTTCTAGGTGGAAGGTGGGGGCTAGATGTGACTATATAGAAACAATAGTTCTGCACAATGTAAATACATTTCTGGGAGACTGAAGAATGTGAAGAATGCACCTGTTCTGTGTTACCATCTCCTTTTGTATTAGTATTTTTTTCTAGTGGCTAATCTACTCAACGTTTGTGAGAGCCTGCCTTGCTTTACTGATAGATTTTAACATATGCAGAGTTATTGTATTAGTAATATCTGACTTCTTGGAGAAAAATTGCTTCCATAGACTTTCTTCTGCCTCCCCCAGTAGAGCAATAGCCTTAGAGAAGATATGAGACATGGAAAAGCCAGGCTCTGTGCCTAGCTGCCTGGACACAGTGGAAGTGAGTCAATGGCCACAAAAACATTGGGAGGATTCCAGTGTGGAGGGAGGACCACAGTGTAGTGTCCTATCTGGACTGTTGCTCTGGATGCTTCTCTGGAACATGGAGGGGGAGTTTTGATGGTTTATGTCACTTCAGTTGTCCTAGAATTGCACATCTGCTGTACCGCCTTTTGTTTTTCAAATGATGAATGGCCAGATGTCAAGCTTTCTGTTACTTATCAGCCAACACCATCCGTCCTTCCTCAGTGAGATGGCGGGCTGCTGCTGCTGTTGCTGTCTCACAGGGCTGTGTTGCCAGCTATGGGCAAGATTATGTGGTATAGTGAGTCCAAGCTAATCGCTTCTTTTGGTCTGAGTGCTGGCTGCCTAGTAGATGTCATTCCTAAGCAGAAAAAGATGAGCTATGGAGTAAAAATCACCAGGTTCTAACTTCTCTCTCATCTTAAAAAGCAAACAAACACAAAACATGATATTCTAAATATTTTCCATCTATTGACATTTTAAAAACAGTTACTTGGCAAGTGCCCTACTTTCTGCTTCTAACACCCTTCCTCAGACTTTCTTTTCTCTATAGTGACTGATAGCCTTTTGAAATAAAGAATCTGTTTGCCTGCATTTACATTCTGCAAAAGATTCCCTTTGCACACACTGCATACCTACCACTTTGGTGTAAGGTGGCAGACATTTTCAATATAGTAAATAATAAAGCCTGTAGAATCAAATGGCACTTATGAAACAAAAACAACCCCCAAATCTTCCAAGGGCCATGTAGTGCAGTTACAGTTTTCAACTTAACATTCATTGCCAGTTTTGACTTAAATGCAATTCCTCTTGCCAAATAACACTTTTTATTTAGAAACTACTTAACTATAATGGCATTAGCCACATCATCACCATTCTGAAATACAGAAATGGGTGAAAATATTTATTTGCAAGAAAGCTGTGGTGAAATGAATGACTCTTTACCTGCTGGGTGTGTCACAAGCTTTACTATTTTGGCCTTTTGTCAAGATTCACAACTTTTATGAACTCACATATACATCACTGCTATTAAGAATGTGCATATTAAATTAAAATGACATTGCACTATTAGAGCTATCTGTGTGTTTAAGGTTATGAGAAAGTAGTGTGTCATAGAGGTCAGTTGCATTGTGCTTCATTTTATTTTCTAAATTTAGCTCTATTTACTAAGTGACCTCAGCTATTGTTCTTCTTGCTACTGTATGTCAAACTGTTCTTCAACAGCAGATGCTTGTCCAGTACCTCTTGTCCAGAACAGAAAGGTCTTCAGATAACAGGCTGATGCAGCAAGAAACTGACAAAAACAACCTCAGTGGTGGTGCTTTCTAGACAGTGATTGTCACAACTTCCAGAGGTCTTGAAAATGGAGCCTTTGAGGACTTAGGCTGCCTGATGTTTTGATTCTGTTGGTATGGATTTTATATTCCATAATTGTTTTGGGAAGAAGGTTAAATACTTGCAAGAGGATGTCCTCTATCCAGACTGAGGTTCCTTGGTTGTTTAGCAGTCTATTCCACATAGATATAACATTCTTCTAAAACCAGACAAATGCCACAGCCCTAGGCATTTGCAGTCATTTTTTCACTCATGAATCATTCCCCTGACTTGACCAGGCTGAGATTCCCTCAGCAACCGGATGCCAACCCCTTCTACAGTGGAATGATTTTTGCCTCCATTTTATTTGCATTATCCATGTAGATTTAAATCTGTCTTTGAAGAGATGGAAGTCACTGTGTCTTGTCAGTGGAATATACCATGTGGGGCATACCATCTAGGGCATACCAAGTGGCTGTAGAGCCTCTACATTTTCTCCGCAGACATCAGGTGTCAATCTTTTTGATATTCAATTCTTCGCTCTGTGAGCTGGAGGGATGATTGGAGTTTTCCTGGAAGACCAAAACATGTAGCTGTACTGCATGGTATGCTCTGCTGGTCCCAGGACAGCAACCTTCCTCTTGTTGCTGCTCTGACTTGTGCCTCACTCTGTTTTCCCTTTTTATCGTCTTTCTATCCCGTTTTCTTCATTCTGATCCTGGTTCTCATTGTCATTACTTTTCAATGTATTGAACTTGTTTTTCATCCTCTTACTGTTGTCAAGTTATGCTGTAGTTTCAATTTAAACTCTTCTCCACACCATGTTGTAATGTAACTTGAACCAGTTGTTTAACATCTCCCAGTCTCAGTTACATTGTATCTAAAATGGACATAAAAAAAGGTCTCTATCATTATATAGTATATTGTGTGGATTAGCTGAAATAAGTCATATACATACTAGAGAGGAGACTTCTAGTTGTCCACCAAAATCCATTCTTCCTTTCCTTATGGACCCAATACTAGATGAAGTTGCCATCTTCCCTTGTGAGTGTATATAAATGTAGGATTAAATTCTTTCCAGTGGAATGTGAAAGCAGTAATATGTCACTTCTGGGTTTAGGCCTTAAGACAGTGTGCCTGCACCTGCATGTTCTATTTCTTCTCCCTTCAGGAAAGAGTCCAGAAGTGGTGGTACCTTTATATTTTATCCATGCATATGGCAGTGTCCTCTACTCTGGATGCCAGGAAGATGGCAGATGTGTCTCTCACTCCAAGCCCCCCCTTGATTCTTGGAGAAAATGCCAGCCACCTACCCTGGACATCTTGTTTGATAGTGTGTTTAGAGAAAGAAACCATAAGCATCATAAATGAAGTTTTGGTAAATTAAACTTCAAAAAACACTAGTAATTTTACCAGACATGTATTAGAAAATGTTTCAATTTTAAATATTCTTGTTAGAGCATTAATGCTGACCAGGTATCAAGTATAATGTCCAGCTAGCCATAGGTGTTCAGATACCATAGGTATTGTATCGATTTCCTTATCAGGCTATACTTTCTTTGAGGAAATGTTTTAATAATCTCTGCTTCCTCTACAATGTTTGGTACAAGGCCCACACACAGCAAATTTGTTGATAGTTTTTTATTGAATGAATGAAGTTCCTGAGATAAAATCAATTTATAATATTCAGAGTCTAAAGTCCTTGTGTTATATATTCTTTTCTTTGTATCTTCATACATGGCACATTTTCTTTTTTTCAGCACATACTATTTGAAGGCTAGAATGAATAATTTTTATGATTCAGTTTTGGTAAATATCAGGTAGTACTTAGCAGCAAAAATGTACCCAATCTGAAATGATAAATTCTTCTTTAAAATTCAATAAACCCTTAGGAAACTAGGGATTCCTTCTTCTAGATGAACTGCTTACATTATGGGTAACAATGACTATGATTTTCTGGAGAAATTAAGTGGGTAGTAAAAATGCTCAGGAAAGTTGCCATGAATTTAAAAATAATCACTCATAATTTAGAGTTCATCATCCTCAAGCATTATTTCTTGAGATAGGTTTAGGTCATTATTAAGAATGTGCTTCTTCTTGCATTAGAAACTAGATAAAAAGGGATGGTGGTTTATGACAGCTATATACTTGATGAGATATTAAAATTTTACACTGCAACGGGAGCTCAGGAGGAAATATCTGAGAAAAACATGTCCTTTCTAGGTGTTTCTATGGTGTGGATTCTGGCCTGGGTTATAAATTGGAGTAAAACCATTACCATTTTTATCACCGCTTTATGTACCTATATGTGCATAGGATATAATTAACATGGATGGTCATGTGGAAATGACAGCTAATTGAATTTTAAACTTCAAACCACAATCACATAGGAAAACCTGGGTATTCCTTAGTGGTCTAGTGGTTAGTATTCGGCGCTCTCACCACCACATAAGATAACCCAATAGTGGGGAACTAGTTGATTTTTATTTTCTCTGGGACAGTATCATGTCCCTGGCAATTTGTCTTAGGAAAAAAATTATTTTTAGAGGCATGTGCATTTTAATTCCAACCTTGACACTTTCTAATATGTGTCTTGGTAAAATTACTAAGTGTTTCTTGGAACTTAATTTACCAAAATTTTAAAATGATGACAGCAACAGTAACTACTGCATTATTGTGAATATAAAATTAGATAATGTGTGTAAAACTTATGACAGTACCTGAACCTTAGTAATTGCTCTAAAAAGTTTTCATTCAGAGTAATGACTTTTCAAAGTATGGTCTCCAGACTAGCATCAACATCACCCAGAAATCTGTTAGAAATGTGAAGTCTTCTAACTCATTCTAAAGCTGTGTGTGTGTGTGTGTGTGTGTGCGCGCGCATGCATGCATCCATACTTGTGTGTGTATAATGAAATCAGTGTGAAGCCCAATAATCTGTGTTTTAACAAGCCTTACATCAGTGTGGTTCTTACTGAAACCTCTCCCTAATCCCAATGGTTTACCATTTGGGGGGCTCCTAGTTCTAATGTGTAATATGTTTTTGCGATCAGTATATAATGCTCACAAACTGCCCCCTTCTTTTGAAAAGATCATCCAAATTTTCCATTATGGAAAACACTTCTACCCTAGTCTATGTGTTTGTTTGGGGCCAATCTCAGTTCTGCTTCACACTGAGATTACAGTCTAGCACTAGGGCCTTCAGGTCACAATTATTACTTCAGATGTGGACCAGTCATCTAATTCAAGTCAATTAAAGTCCTGTCAACTTGACTGGAATTACTGGGACTATAGGGCCTCTTCACCTTACACTGAAGAATATGTAAGTATGCCGTTAACTGAAAAAGAAAGTTATGAAACAGCCAAAGCAGAACTTCAGAGCCAAAAGATAGATGGAACTCAAGCTTTGTGACATTGATTAAATCCTTAAACTCAGTCATGCATGAAGGTCTTCCCTTGGGATTTTATAGACAAAAATAATTATGTCTCTTCCACATCTGCCCACTACTTGAACATATTGTCTTATTATTGGAAAGAATTACTGATTAAAATCAGTTTTATATAATTTATAGTGAGCCCTGATTAAGAAACTATTTTGTGAGACTTAAGGGGTCAGATGAATCAATGTATGCAGACAATAAGCTAGGATTAGATATACAAGATAGGGTTGGATTTACTAGGAAAAATGAGTGATAAAACAAGGAAATGAGTAAGGAATAAATGGGAAAAGATAAATGAGAAACATACAACTAAGAAATCCCCTAGCCAAAGTCACCCACCGGAGGTGTTTCTCATCTCCCAATAATGGACCCATATTAGTACCTAACAATGACCATTTATTGGTTAGGAGAAGCCTGTGGAAAACATGGCTCCCATGTGTTGGCAGTGATGAATTTCAGAGCTCAACAGTCGATGCCTAAATCAATCATGCTCCTCACCAACTAGAGAGCTGAGAGGCACATTTTCATGACTATGACAAATACCGAGGACAGTGACTAGAATTAGTAGGGTCTTGATAAAGGCTTAAAACTCTTCCAATTATTCTTAAAAAAGTCCTCAAAATATTTCATACTCCTCTCTACTGGCTTACCCCTTCTATTTTTTGTTTAATTATGAGTTAATCCTGGCTGTCTTTTACCAGTCACATATTCTACATATTGCAGACTTAAAAAGCAAAACCAACTCTACTGATCCAGCAGAAAATAAACCATTCTGCTAATCATTTATTGCAAATGTCACTCAGGTGCTACCCTTAATACATAAATGCCAGGTGTACTGATTTTGTCAATATTATACTTGGACTAAAGCAAGCACAGGTTAGCTGAACATATAGGCCACTCCATCTCTCTCTTGCTTTAATGGAGTATAATTTCCACATGTTCTAACCCCAATTTACCTCCCTGTGATTCTGGAATTAATAGTAGTGCATCAAGTTGAATAACTTTCAGTGCTAGAAATTGGAGTTAACAAGTTCTTGGATATTCACATTCAGCAAGACCCACCTAGGCTATTTTCTGTATTTCTAGTAGCAACTAAGTGAATTATAACTAAAAGATTTACTCAATAAAAAGTTCTGAAGTTTCATGAAGCGCTGAAGAAAAATATGGATTACTGTTATTATGAAAGAATATTTTAGATGACACATTTGGATGAATTAACTATTGGGAAAAATGATATATACTCTACATATATTTACCAAGAGTGCCTGTTACTTCATTACAATGAATAAAGCATAACAGTTTCCAAATTCTTTCCCAAATGGAGAACATTTAATTCCTAAGATAGCATTGCACCAAGTAGGCCCAATATGAATGTGTGCAAATCTAGATATGTAGATATGGGCTTCCTCCAGTGCCCTGGACCCCAGTGTTGAGAAACTTTCCCTTTATACAACTTCAGTTTTTGGTTCTCTGAGCCTAAGTTTTGAGACACTTCTTTAAAAGCCCTAAGGTTGTGTCAGGCTGGAATTGGGGCAATACAATTACCCGGCTTTGACTCTATCTTTAAGCTTCTTACTCATTTTTTAGAGTTTCTAGAGGTCTTAGTCTCACTTTATAATTTTTCAGATGCTCCAGCCAGGTTGTAGACGACCTAGCTCAGGCTGAAGTGAATTTTAAGAGTCCTATCAAAGTGGATTGGAATACTCCAAAATTTCACTTAAAATAAAAAGAGCCACATCTGCCAGAGCCATCAAATAATAGCTTGGGCATTCTGAACCAGAACACACTAGCTAGCCAAAAGATGGCTATATTATACCAAAAGATGGGACCAAACTTGGATTGCAATATGAGACTGTACTGAGAGCAATAGATGAAGACAAATATGAACTTGTTGGGTTTTGCCAAGATGGAGTAGGGGATTCAGAGTCAGGATTGGAGAATAGATTGTAGAATGAAGACAGGGTTTGAAGAGACCACAAATAAGGACTAATAAAACAGGATCTGGGTGGATTGCTGATAGATTTACAGTATACATAGCTCCTCGCTGTTCACTGATAAATGCATGGCACATGTGTTTTGAGTTGACTTCAAGGGTCACAGACAGGTATACTCTCCCCGTCTTAGGTTAAACCTTTAAGTCCATTTAGTGGGGGGGAGAAATTCAAATTCCCTATCTTGCAATCTGTTAAATTCCATGGAATTTACTCTGAAGAAAGTGACCAAAGATACAGTTTGAAATTCCTGTATAAATCTGTCAAGGAGAATCATGCAAAACAACTGTAGAGATTTCAAGAAACAAAACCTACTCTGAAGTTTGCAGGACATGATTATCTTTGGTTGTTTCTAGGTTGTATAATTAACTAGTTAAGAACATTAATTTTGAAGTTATATGCCTTATATTGAATCTCAGTTTTGCCAATTACTAGCTAGACATGACTTTGAACAAGTTTTTTACCTTCTTGCTGCATCTGAAAAGTGAGAATAAAAGTAGTATCTATGTAGAATGCTTGCTGTGAGTTTTAAGTGAATGGTTGCATATAATGCTTTTATAGCAGAGCCTAGTATATAGAAGGGCTCACTAGATTAGCTAGCATTATTATTCACTCTTAAACACTTGGACATTTTGAGTAGGATGCTTAAGCACCAGGGTTCATTCTTGAAGTGTAAAACTTTATGGTAAACTCAATACATGAAATATTACATGATATGCTCTAGTTAGGGACTCAGAATTGCGTTCCACAAAATTTCATAGAATCCAAGGGCAATGAGGAGCACAGGTTGAAAACAACTGAGCTAGAAGGATTCTTGCCCTGTAGGTACCAATTGGAATGGAACATGCAATGACTGCAGTAGTTTTGATGGGCCTGTGAGTGTGTTGATGCATGGCTATGCCTTCATTTATGTGGTGGTTATGTAGCACAACCACCTACTATATAAAAGTAAGTTTGAAAAGGGAAGAATGACTTAGGTTTCCAGATGAATGCAAATATACACACATACACACAATCAGTCAGTAGCAAATTAATAAACTGGAATGTAGACAGCATATATACACTTAAAACAGTTTGAGGTATCTTTGTGTGGTATTTCCCCAATAATTTAAATCAAAACATATTTACAGAGAATATAGCCTATCACCACAATGGATGCAAGCTTAGTAGTAAAGAATCTAATAGAGTTAAATGTGCCTTCTTGGAGCTCACTCTATGGTGTCATTGTAGCACTTTATGTTTTCAAGCCTAGCAATACATCTTGGAGATCTTCCCATCTCAGTATATGTGGTGTCTCTTCTTTATTTTCAGTTTTACTTACACAACTATCTTTATGCTGAGTGAAATTAATCAGAAAGTTAAAAGATTTGTTACAGGATGTTTTCACTTGTGTGAATGTAAATAACCAAAGAAAATAAACTGGCAAAGCACAACAAAATAATTCTTTGATACTGAAAACTGTGGGTACCAGAGGGCAAAGGGCAGGGAGAAAAGGATAGGGAAGGGTAGGTGATTGAGTGTTGACACATTTGTTTCATTACTTCAGAGGTTGAGCAGTTCTAGTCTCAAGGAAGCTTCTACCAGGCGTGTTTTGGGAATTTTTAGACTAAATAGAATCATAAATTAATCATTTCAAATGAATTCCAGGGAACATTTTATCTAACTTTATTTTGCAAAAGGAAAAATAGTTGAAATGCTTTGCCCAAAGTCCACACTAGTGTAGACCAAGATAATTTATCCAGCATTTGGGCCATCAAACAATTCTCACCCTTTATCTGGCCTCCATCCTTGTCTTTCCCAGCAGTTCTCCCACCATGTCCTTATTTGCTTTTATCATGGGTGAGTCTCAGAATCAGGTTCAAAATTGTATAGACACTTTTGTTTAGTGACAGGCAGTAGAATGCTTAGATTAATCCAAAATCTTGATTCCACCCAACATTTCACTCTCACACAGGCTGTTTATCTGTCTTTCAAATTTGTATTATCTGAGTTATCTCATGGCTGTTCATTCTTCCCTTAAAGTCAGACATGCCTCACAGTCTTCCTCTGCCCTGTTTCAGTGCCACTTTAGCTTACCTCTGCAATGTCTAATGCCTGGCACATACTCCTCTTGTAGCTCACATGCTGTATTTTGACAGACATGTTTACTTGTTAACTCATTTCTTCCATGAACACATTTTTACTTAATGCATGCCCCCTAAGTACATTTCATATTTTATAAAATTTATGCTTTATGTTGGGGGCTGGAGGTGGGAAAGTGAGGAAGGATGGATGAGAGAAATTGACACAGTCAAAGAGACTGGGACTCAGTGTAAGCAAGAAAGACATCCAGCCATTTTATTAGCCCCTAGGTGACTTTTTATACATTTCAAAGGAATGATTTACAACATGTTAAATAATAAGAAGAAGCTGGTTAAGAAAAAAACAGACTAGGCAAAATACTGGTTCCTGTGGAATACATGGGAGCAGGGGACACATTCATTAACTTGCTGTTATTTCCTTGGGAATGTCTCTAAGGTGAGATAATATTGGAGGAATGGGTTAAGGGGGTATGCAGGAACACTCACTGGGACAAACTATGCCATTCTGTCTTCAGTGGTTGAAGCCAAATGAGATAGTGAATGAAATATTCTTCATTCACAGCATGGGTCTTGGCCAGTTGCACTCTGGCCAATGAAATATTACACTTTACCAATGAAATATTAAGATATGCACATTGTATTTATACATGTATTCAGAATTTATTGATAAAAGCCAGGACTCTGAGGGGCACTGAGAATGCAAAGATGAAAATTATTCTCTACTCTCAAAGAATTTTATGCATTCTAAGAGGAGAGATATACAAATTACATCTATAATTTGATAAAATAATTACTAAAGGATATATGGGAACATAGGAAAAGAATTAATGGTGCAGGGAGGGGAATCTTTGTGGAATAGTAGTCACCAACTGTTGAACCTGAAAACTAAAGAGGATTGTTCAGGTTGGGGAGACAGCAACAGGGAGATAGTTCACTTAGAACAGCATGCACAATGATATATGAGCGCAAGATTGCATGGCAGACTTGGGAAGCTGTAAAGCATTTGGAATTTTATTCAGCAAAAAATTTGGCTGCACTTTGAAGAACAGATGTTCTGAAGGAAACTAGTAAACGATGTGATTGGATATGTAAATAGGAGAGAAAAATGATAGGTGTACAGATAGTGAACTGGAAGAGGTAGAGATATGTTAGGAGGCTGCTGCACTAGAGAGAGGGCATATGTGAGACACAATAGAGCCAAGGCTAACTGACCCTGGAGTCATATATATGGGAACCCTGAGTTGAATTTTATTTTTCTTATACAGTGGAAAATTGTATGTAGTATTTTTTAAAATTCAAATTAGTTGCCATAAAGTCAGATTTCACACACAAGTCTAGATTTTTGTAAGTTTTGGAAAATTAGAAGAAAGTATGTAATCAAGTGGTTCAAATTAATAGCAATTTTTCCTGATATGAAATATGTGTTCCTGGTCTTAGCTGTCTCTAATTCTCTCTCATGTCTACAATACTGGAAAGTAGTATAAATAGCCATATACACTGGGGCATGTTTGTCACCTGAGGTCACCTCCACAAAAGGAGATTCTTCTGACTTAAAACTAGAATTCACTTTTAGTGAGTTGGGGATATGGGTCTCTCAGTCAGGAAGCATTTCCTTGGAATCTTCTGATATGATGCCATATTTGAATTGAGTTTTCTTATTTATGGCATGACTCTATTACTAAAGCATGTTGGTGCTGGATACGGGACTCTGCTTATTTTGGGGATTTCCCATTGTGTAGAAAATTAATGGAAGTGTGATTATAAAAGACCAGTCATGGATCTAAGAACCATGAAGGATCCCAAAAATTTAAGACTGGTTACTTACCCCTCAGAAATCCATGGTGTAATTAGAAGCCAATTCCAATCTTCTAGCTGATGCAACCTTTTACTTGTAAATCTTGCCACTCTGGACACTTGATAAATGCTTTCTAACCAGTAAAGTACCATTTAGTGCACTGACAACTACCTTCACAGTGGCACCCTAAGGCCTGAATGTCTATAGCTGTTAGGGGATCTGGATCAGTGTAATCTATTCACACTTGTACCCTGAGTGTTCACTGTGATCAACCAGGGTATTTATTGTAAATGGGGCATTCTTTAGAGTCCTTGGGAGGTTTGAGCAACACGCAGCCTGTATGTTTCTTTGAGCAAGATCAGACGGCTAAATTAAAAAACAACAACAACAACAGTTATTTATGCTCTTTTTAAATTATTGCTTTGGATGATAACACAACACAGTTGTTAGTGCCTTGTTTTTCCTAATGTTCTGCAAATTTATACATCTCCTGAGACTGCAAATATTCTCACTAGCAATAAGGATAAATTATACCAATAAACATATTATACAGTGACTTAATAGAAAAAATGATAATCTCTTTAAATGTCACATGGTAGCACTTAATTTACATTTAAAAGGCAGTTAGTGTGAGTAATTATAAGTTAATTAAATATTGATTATTCTAAGAGCTCTATTGTGATTTAGGATCCATGCAGTGTGGAATAAATGTGGTTGATTTGAAATAAACTTAAAATGACATTGTTAACTACTGTGTAATTACATTTTATGGTTATTAAATGTGACTTAAGGTAAACATGGTGAACAAGTCGAATATTATGTTAAAACAACAACATTGGTTTCTCAGTAACTGCTCTTTACCAGTTGTTTTATCTTACCAAGCAGCTACTAATTACTTTGACTTTCCTAAGATTTTTTTAAGCTATTAGTTTATTCTCAGTTCTTTATGAATATATTGGCAAGAGAAACTCAATGTATCCTTGCGTGTCTTTTTTGTACTATGTCTCTTGGTATTCTCAAATGCAATCAACAGTAAATTATTATGCAGCAAAGGTCTTCCTCTTACTCACGCTAAAACATTACATGAAACACTTATGTCTTACTTAAAGGTTTACGTTTATGAGCAATGTAGTCAACTGATTTATCTTTCCTCTTTTAGTTCTTATTGGAAAGGTGTCATCAAGCAAACACCAGCTAAACTCAATTAAAACTCTTTATTCCTTTGGTCATTCATTAGAAAAGTAATGAATTTTTGAGATGTGTAATTTTTGATGGAAAATACAGAAATTGTATTTTGGAATCAGATAATATTTAAAATTTATTTAATGAATCCAGATTTTGCCATTTTAATATTTCATTTATATTCACCCTTCCACCCACCTATCCACAAATCCTGCCATCCATCCTTGACTGATAGTATTAAAAAATCATAACCATGGGGCTAATGGGGCCAGGGTTCCCCTCCCCCCTAGAGTGTACCTGTGCCCCTGTGGTCACCACAGGCTGTTAGGCAGTCACATGGCTGCCTGTGCTTTCACATGCACTAGCACCATTTTGCTTTGGTGGTGCGGGGAAGGGGGTAGGGGTCCCCCTGGTGTGTGCCAGAGTGGACTGGCATGCAGGCACCACAATGCTCCCAAGTCCTTCCAAAAGACAGGCTGGGCTGTGTGTGTGTGTGTGGGGGGGCAGTGAAGAGGTGGGTAGTAGGCCTCATTAACCCCTCTCTGGTTTTCCTCCTATCTAGTAGCCCTCATTAGGAATAAGGAAAACTTTATCATTTAGCACAACTATCTATGTGTCTATCCATGTCTGTCTGTCTGTCTATTTCTCTATCTATCTATCTATCTATCTATCTATCTATCTATCTATCTATCTATCTATCTATCTATCTATCTATCTATCTATCTATCTATCTATCTATCTATCTATCTATCTATCTATCTATCTATCTATCTATCTATCTATCTATCTATCTATCTATCTATCTATCTATCTATCTATCTAGAATAGATGAGGGACAATAACAAAGGCCCTGGAAACACCACCTGGACTGGACTCACAAAGATCATGAAGAGAACTACTGAACACTGAACTGTGATATCAAATGAGACTGCCTTTGGTAGAACTACACCTACAATGTCACTGAGGAGTCAGGACCCAAAATCCCGGTCACTGAGGGGTTGGGACCCAAAATCCCGATTTAGGATGCCTTCAGCAACAGCAAAACACAGCCCCTTTCCACAGGGGAGGAAGTCTCCAGAAATATGACAGTGTCCCCATAGAAGAGCTGCACACCAAAACCAAGGAGACCAGTCAGACCTACCATCTGTGAATGGCTGGCCCCATCAAGGAACCTCTCTACAAAAAAAAAGTAAAGGATGGGAATCGGGTTCCCTAGGCTAAAGACTTGAAATACAAGGCGAAGAAGTATCAAAATGGGAAAGAAAACAGAAGAGAATTGACAGCCACTAAGAATGAGGAGGCACTGAAACAAGCCAAATGAATGTGAACTGGCTTTTGATGGAAAATTAGGACTGGAAATCTAAGTAGCACAGTCTACCATATACCAAGGAAGCACATCTTCACCCAGAATAAGGACATAGCTCCAGGAAAGAAAAAGACTAAAGGGCCAAACATGGACAAACAGCAATAAAAAAGGAGATAGTGACTTGGGGTGGGGGGTGAGTGTGGCAGGGGATGGAGCAGAAACTCCTATTGAGGATCAATAATCTTACATTGTAAGAAATCAAAAAATAAAATTAAAAAAAGTCATAACCAATTTTTGTCTGAATGACTTCAAAAATCATAGCCAATTCTGAATAAGACTGAATAAATTCAGTGTTTTGGCTCACTTCTTGGGAACTCTGTTGATGCTAGAGGCTAGGAAGTTATATTGATGGAATTCAGAATCATGTCAAAAAGCTGATGCAAATGTATCTACCAAAATGAAATAAATATGGGCCTCTTGATCTTTATCAGCTCTTTTCTGCTGCAGAAATGCAATTATTCTTATTAGGTACAATAGGTTTCACCTAGATATTACTTCTGTTCTTTCCAGAAATTTAAATGGAGAATGGTTTTCTGTAGAAAAAGGCCAGAACAATAATCTAATAATGGGCTGATAGACATAAAGTGCTATAAATGGAGGGGTATTATAGAATTACTTATGCATCTGACTTCTAAGCAACTAAAAAGCTTCTGCATGATGAAAGAAACTATTAAGACAAAAAGGCATACTAACAAATATGAGAAAATATTTGCACATCATGCATCTGGCATGAGTTGATACCCAAAATGTATAATGAACTCATACAGCTCAACAAGAAAACAACACTGTAAAAAAAATGAGCATTATAGCTAAATATGCACTTCTCCAAAGAAAGCATAAAGATGGCCAATAGACATATAAACTGCTTGTAATCATGGAAGTACAGATGAGTGGGTTAAGTGTGTGTGATATGTATTCTACAATTTCATTACCCACTCATCTTCTGAAGGGCACTTTTGTTGATTCCATGACTTGGCAATTGTGGACAATTCTGTATATAGAAATAAATATACACAATGAAGCACTACTCAGGTATAAAAGATTAACACTTGAATGGAGTAGAGAACATTATGCTGAGTGAAATAAGTGAACTAAGTCAGAAGAATAGAATCAACAAAAATTGGCAAGAATTGGGTGAAAAAAGGAACTCTCATTCACTAATGGGAATGCAGTTAGTGCAGTCTTTTGTGTGAAAATCTCTTAAGAAAATAAAATTCGAAATTCAGTATGATGCAGCAATACCTCTATTAGGTATGTATCCTAAAAATATGAAAATTCTAGCGTGAAAATGTTTGTCTATATACATAGCAGCATTGCCCATAATTGCCAAGTCATGGAGGCAACAAAAATGCTCTTCAGCAGTTGAATGGATCATGAAATTTTAGAATATATACCCAGTGGAATATCACATATGTATGAAAAAGATGGCTTGGTTCAAAATGAATAAATCTCAAGGTGATTAAGTTAAATAAATCAAGAAGTAAAAGACATTTGATGGTTTCACTTATCTGTAGAACATAACCAAAACAAACAAACAAACAAACAAACAAACAAAAAACATGCAGAGAAAAAATACATCAGGAAAAGTCTTGAATTAGTAAAAGACTTAATGGTTACCAGAAGGAATGGAATGGAGGAAGAAGGGTGTTGGAGAGGGAGGCAGAGGGATATTGGTATGGGTGATTTGGTGAAGGGTGAGGGGAACACATATGTACACATATAGAAAAGCAAACATGTAACTCTAAAATTAAAAAAATTAAGTTAAAAAATAATCAGAAGGAGGAAGACAAATACACGTTATTTTAGGAACAGAGGAAACCAAACCAAAACAAACCCTAGAAATCTGATTGCAGAATTGACTAGATAGGGAGGGAGAGGGTGGAGAACAAAGTGTGGAAGAGACCCAATGGACTTTGGTGGAGGATTATGGGAATCTGGCCCTGGAGAGGCGTGAACTTGTGAATCATCTACAGTGTTGTATTCTAATGTTACCTCAATAATACATAATACATTTTTAAAAGTCTGTAAATTATGAGCAGAGGCACTCCCAGACTCAACCTCTTGTAGGATTCAGAAAATGAAATATAAATGAAGAATGAGTTGCCACTTACGTAGGCATGTTGCCTACAGTTACTGTTTTATTTCATGTAAATCTTATTTCCAACAGCAATCATATGCAGTGAAAATTATTATTAATTTCATTTTACAGGTGATTTAACCTTGTCTTGGAGTTATCAAGAGGTTTTCCTAAGATGGCATCAGAGTCCACTCTTACACCTTGCACTGATTCCATCAAAAATCTTTTTCTCTTTTACATCTATTAGCCTTCTTTTTGTGATGAAACTCTATACCCATAAGATTTATTTCTCAGTTTGGGAAAGTTTGCTTAAGTAAAATATCAGTAGAATATTTTAAATGCACCATGGGGGAAGGAGTGCTAGTTAAAGGAATTCTGAAATTATACCTGCAATAAAGCAAAAATTCATTGGAAGTTGCATAAAATCATTCTTTAAGTTTTCTTTCTTGCCAAAGTTTACAATATCAGTCTTCTAACACTGGGATATATAAATTGGAACTATAAGGCTCTTTTGATGTCTTTCACCTCTGTCAAAAAATATAACATAGTAATACGCTCAGCAAAGTTAACTGCACATTTTGATGGATTATTGATTGAGAAAACAAATAAAATTAAGTTCCACTGTACCAACCTATGTGGGCTAAGAAATCCTGCTTATTTATCTGAATTCAGATCAAATACCTCCTCTGTTGGACTGTGCTTTTTTTATTTTTCATTCCCAGAACCTAGCAACAGACCTTAATATGGACTCTGTTGTATTAGACAGCTCTTACATTTGTCTGATCTTATATTCATGGGCATTAAAAAATGTGAATAGAATTAGCCCATTAAGCTGATAAGTTTTGAGTATTATTTATGATATGCTACTATTATGTTGTTTTACCTAAAACATGCTATTATGCATATTTTACCTGTTATTTCTTTCCTTATAACACATTATGTGGTGGCAGTTATCAATCCCTATTTTTTAATGTAGAAACTAAAGCTCAATGAATTAATTTACCCCACAGTTACTTGTTCATTAAGATATACCTTGTGATTTATCCTTATATCTGTCTCAGACAGTCTTGTATCCCTACAAGACTGCTCCCGTAATATACCTTGTAGGGATTTCTTTTAGAATGAAATCCCTATAGATCATTTATTTCAGTTTAATTAGTACTGGGTACTTATAGTACTTAATTTATACTGAAATGTTCACAATTTCATTTTTTCAAAATTGAAGTGCATCTTTTAATCAATACCATCTTAGCACCCTATCAGTTTTTAACTAATAGTGATTTTTCTTTCTTTAATGATGTATCATTGGGGTAAGATATAATAAATGCTATCTTAATTCAATAAAATGTAGAAATACAAGAACATTGTACTTATTGCTATTGTTTATAGTTAAAGGCAGGTTGTTTTCCTCATCCTATTTTAAACTTTTTATATTTTATTAAAACTCATATAAGAGTTGCTTTTACAATGCATTTATTCTGATAGCTAACTTCCTGTCAGAGTCTTCCCTTGTGGTTAGATTTCTAAAAAAGAATATTAAGATAGTAAATGAAAATGAAACCAGAAATAACATATAATATTATTTGGTCACTTACATTTTATTGACAGTTGATGTTAAAATATAATATATGGTGGGTAGAGGGAGTCGATGTTGCTTGCTAATCAGTTGCTGTCATCTTTGTCTGCAATTACTATTTTCATTTTTTTCCCAGAACAACTTGTAAGTTGCTAGCATTTCTGGATTTTCAGAATTTTCCAATTACATCTCCCTTTCTGTGACCTCAAATTTTAACTACTCTGCCTTCTTTTACAGCCTTCTATAGTCACTTAACTGCAGTTACCTACTTGAACTTCCTACTATTTCCAGGCATAATCTCAACAACTCTCTTCCTTGTCTTCCTATCAGAATCATTTAAGACATGGAGTTAATTCTTGTCTTTGTAACTTACTAGCTGCATTCATTTATTTGTACAAATCACTTAACCTCCTTGAATCAGATTTCTGACTTATAAAGTTGGAAGAGGACAAGGCATAGGGCAAGAATGGGGAAGTTCATGAGGTACCCTAAATCCCTTTTCTGTTCTGTTTTCTTCTCTTCCAATTCTATATTTAATCACATATTTCTCAAAATGCCAGTCATACTAGCACATACTAGTTTCACTTCTCTGACATGTTACAGCACTTGTAGCCTGTACTTCACAATCAGTTACTGAGACACACATTTTCTTACAATATTTTGCTGTACATTTCAGTTTTCTCTAAATGGGCCATAAGCTACTCTAGGGCAAGAATCCATAAGATACTTTGCTTTGCTATGTCTTTCATGTATGTCAAAAAATATAGTATGATGGGGGGGCATATATAGTAATGAGCTCAAAGAAGTTAAGGAAAAAAATAGTATTAAGCTTCCACTCTACCAAACGCTGTAGGCTAAAACGATCCTGCTCATTTATCTAGACTTGGATGAGAGATACCTCGGCTGTAGGACTGTGCTTTCTTCATCTTTTCATTCTCAGCATCTAGTCAATAGCTAGTGTTTAATAAAGGTTGGTTTGGAGAATGAATGAATATCTTCTGCTTTGAGAGCTTTATATTATCCACTAGGTTTATTGAAAATAGTTTCAGCTCTTATTCTGTGTACCAACAAAGTAGCTTTCAAATCTGAGCTTTTCATCTGGGTATTTAAATACTCCTTTTCAAAGTACATTAATCTCCATAAGCTTTTTTATTATTTTTATTAATATGAAATGGATTGCAATATTTTGTTTTCTCCCAATAGAGTCTGTGCACCAAGAAGTCTCTTGCTTTTATCTAATCATATGTGTAAGTAAGCAAATATTGGCAAAAACTCATAAAATCTTATTATTCCCTTTGGGTAAATGATGTCAAACTCAGTGGCCACTGTTGCCATTTCTAAGTAGGCATCAGAAATTTACATTGCCTCTGGACATCATAAATTACCTGTCTCATAAAATGTGAGTAAAAATTCTGCTTCTGCTCCTGTTAGAAGGGTCAGACTTAATAATCAACTCAAAACCAGACTTTAAAAGCATTCTGATGTTAAAGATTACTTATCACACAACTCAAGTACTGAGAACGCATTTTCTCCTATTTAGTTCTATTCCATGGGTTTCGGTTGCTTGTAAAAATCTTGCTGTGCAGCAAGGAAAGCTAAAACGGCTTCTCTGGAAAAAAGGATATATCAGATATGATTTTTGACTGTAAGCAACAGAAACATTTTTCTGTCTACTAAAAAGTATTTATTGCCTAGGCATAATGACTCTGGGAAGCTGGGAACAGGATTGAGAGTAAGTGAGAACCAAAGAAACTAGAAAATTGGTGGCAGATATCCTGCAGCTATCACAGTACCTTGAGCTGTCTGAGCTTGGCACCACTGTCATCATGGCTAAGATGAATGGAGGGAGATTTCTCGACTCCTTGAGCCATCCACTCAGAAGTCCTCCTCCTAGTTTTCTCTTGTATAAGGGAGTTGCTTGGATATATACTCCCTCAATTTTTTTATATAATGGGAAAGGGAAATACTACCAGTAGTAAAGTAGGAAGCTATTATACAAGGGAATAATTATTCAGTGCACTTCAATTTGACAAACATCTACCACAGTAAGTGCTCAGAACTATTTCATTTATTCAGTTTATCACTTATTCAGTAATGAGCTCACATAATGCATGTCTGTTGTATCTAACTGTTGAACAGAGAACTTGACCCTTGAATTTGAAAAGGATACTACCTAGGGGGTATGAAAAGTCTATAAAAATAAGTATAAAGCATCATAATGAGTCATATAAAATCATAGGGAAATTCATTGACTAAGAGCTGTGAAAGACAGCAGAGGGCCTGGAGAGAGTATTGGTTGTGTATTTACTGGATGCAGCATTGATTCTCTGTTCTAGTACTTAACAGCTCTTTATGAGAAAAGTCACTCTTCAACACTGTTGTCATCTATAAAATAAGAATAAATGGTGTTTGTAGAATTGGAAAAAATAAGCAAGACCGTGTGCATTTTAGCATTTAGCAGCAGATTTTTGGTAAGTGGCTATTGACTCATTCATTTATAACACAGGAAATGACTGATTTCTGGCTATATAGAGAAAGGAATATTGGAAATATTGAAGTATTGAAGAAAGAGTAGGTGTCCTCAGAAGTAGAGGAAAAGGACATTCTGAGCTCATGCAAAGGTAAAGAATTGATAAGGCCATGAGGTGTCTGAAGAGGTGACAAGAAGGACTGCAAAGATGAACTGTGTCAGGCAATGGGGGTGAGTAATAGGGGCCAGTTGATAAGAAAACAGTGCAGTGCTAAAGAGTTTGAATTTTGCTTAGTAGTCAGTGCTTTTCTAAATGTGACACCTATGCTTCCTGCACCAAACACAAAACAGTTTCTTGGAAGTTTGTATACCAAAGCCTCAGCCCAGATTTCTGAATCAAAACCTCTGAAATTAAAGTAATTCCAGGTTTTACAACTGATCTGGGGGATTTCAAGGCACTCTAGAGTATGAGCATCCCTGATAAGGTAATAGTGAGCCAAGCAGGGTAATCATAATAACAGGAAAGAGTAGGGATCTGAGCATTGGATTTCTTTTACTTCAGAATTTTGGAATATATTTTATCCATCTGGGTAGAATTGTTGAACTAAACTTTAACACATATGAGACAGAATCCCAGTGCAAATAATGGTGTTCTCATTTTATAGCCAAGACTCAGACTAGACTATGGAATAATTCTGTTGCAAATAAAACAGAGCAAGATGGCTGATAATGAAAAATGAGCAATTTCTGAAAGCATCTAACACTCAAGGAGATGGAGCCAAGAGAAGTATGCTTTTCAAAAGGGGGTAGTGACGGGAGAAGGGGGGAAAAGCTGCATAAATTTTCAGTTATGGTAAATGTCAAAGAGAATTCAACAATTTTCCTTGCAGAATTTTGAAAATGAGTGTGCATAATTCCAACTGGGTGATATCACAGTGAATGTGAAAAGCCCTCAGGCAATTCAGAGAAATGCTTTACATTCAAGCTGAATGAAAGAAAACATCCATATTTCACATAAGCGTGCTTACACACACAACCAATGGTAGCATGCAAACACACACTACAAAAGCATTTAATCACAAAAATATATTGTTTGGTATAAGGTACAGCAGGTAGGGTTGGTTTCTGGATGTCCTCTATTTATCTACTCAGGCCCCCAAGTCAACACTCAGATATTGAGCCAACATGATCAACCAGCTGCATTTCAACCTCCAAATTTTCGTTTGGAGCTGAATAGATAAAAACAATGTCAGTTATTTGTTGTTCTGACTTAAAAATCTTAAAATTATATAAGCATAGACTTTTGGAGCATTTAGATGTTTATTTGCAGAGGACTGCATTTAGACACAGCCAGTAATTTCTGGCAGCCCTGTGAGCAATGCATTAGGGTCTGAACTTTTTTTAAAGGAGTTCCTTTTCTTCATTCACTTGCTAAATGCAAATCAGAAAGCAAATAAAATGAAAGGAAACGAGTCAAGTAACATGTTTAAAATACCATGGAAGGTCAAATTGAGTAAACCAGTGAAAAAAAGCAATGTGTCTATCATCTGGAAAGCAATTTCAACATAATAGCATGAAGAAAAGGGGGTAATGTTTCTGAAACCTAAAAACAAACAGATGTATTTTCATGGTTATAGTGATATGAGCAATAGAAGTGAAGAATGCAGAGAACCCAAAATGGAACCCCAATGGGTCACTTTTGGTCAAATTTATTTATCTATCCATTCCACCCATTCAGCTCACATTCATTTCACCATCCACTAACAGTGCACACTGAACCAGGTATTGGGGATACAAAAATAAACATGATATATTTTCTTTAATCAAGTTGCACACATTCCTATGGGAGAAACAGATCTGGAAATTACATTATATAAGCAATGTGTAATGTAAACCATAAGAACATAGTCACAAGGAAATATGACAGTATAAGAAAGAATACTAGAAAAACAGAATGTGAGACTGTATATATGTAACAAAAAAGAGATTGAAGGAAATTCAGGAGAATGCTTAGAAAGAAATTAGTATGACATTTTGGACAGTTGTAGATTATTTGGAATTTGTTTGATATATTACCACTTAGATATTCATATTATCATGCTGCATTAAATTGGAACATGAATTCTGAAGATGAAATAATCTCACAATAAAGCAGCTGGAATGACACATGTCTGCTGCTTTCAGGATGAAGTGGAGAAAGAGTATGAAAAATGTATTGTCTCTGAGTCAGGAATCTTTAGAAACTCAGTTCAGTTGTTTAATTGAAATAAGTTCAGTGTTCTGTATTCTTTTCTCTCAGTTCAAGAGGTGAAGAATTAGTCAAAATTAAATCTTAAGCTTTAGAACATATGAAATTTTTGTGTTCAGGGAACCATTAATGAACAGAAGGAATTGGTGTTTACTGATCATTTATTTTGCATCTGTTTTCTATGTCCATAGCTCAGTATAATTTATCTAATATGTTATTGCTATGTAGGAAATTCATGGGAGGGACAATATTGCATAGAGTTTCTAAACATTGATTCCTGAATTCAAATCCCAACCACTCAACTTATAATTTGTATGTACCTGGAAAAAGTTACTTAACCTCTCTATGTGCAGGATTTTCATCTGCATGATATTTACATTAATAGAATCTGCCAATGATTATTATGATGATTAATGATATAAAGTCAGTACAATACTTGTGATAAAGGGCAGTACTGAGTTAAAAACTGTATTGGCGCCAAAACACCATGGTAAGTGGAGTCTGAAAAAAAACCATGAGAGAAAATGGACAGTGAGAAGAGAAGGCATTTAAAAAGGAAAGGAAAAAGGAAAAAAAAATAAAAGAGGAAGAGATATGAGAATGATGGACCGACCGACAGAACAGCACCACGTGGCCTGCTAGGGGAAGCCCCTTGAAGAGTGAGCTGGAGGTGGCAAGGAGCCATTGTGAGTGGTAGAAGAATGGCTGGTGTGGAGAGTGAGGCACTGCAGCAAGGTGGCATAGTGAGTTGGTACCTGGAGACGGCCAGGGATTTGGAAAGCTGATTTGTGTTTCAGCAATTGTGGACGAAATTCGAGGAGACTTAGAGAAGCCGAGCAGCGTGGACCACTGGAGAAGAAACAAAGACACCTGAGAAAGACTGGACTTGGCTGTGCTTGCCTCAGTTTTGGAGGGTCAAAGGAGCACCATCTTGGACATGTGTCTTTGGGACTTTGGGGACTGAAAATGGTGATGGGGGTAAGATAACTGACCACCTGTGGCTTTGAGGACTTTTCATTTTCCTGGCCAATTTCCCTTGCTAATAAAACCCTGTTGCTAAATTGCTTCTGTTTGGCAATTGCTCCACACGGGTGAAAAAGATCTGGCGTGAAAGCTGGGCAGCAGAAGCCGCATTTTAACAAGTTTTTTCCTTTGGCTTGTTGGTTGGCGGCTTCTACCCCCTTTGACCCATTTTTACTTGAAGTAGTAATATCTGACTCAAAGTAAATACCATTAAGTGCTAACTACTCTTTCTGCTTTTTGAACTACATAGTAAAATTTTGTGTTTAATTAATCCTCTGGAATAATATGCATTTTTAAAAATATCTTAGCAAATCAGAAATGGAAGGAATAAAATTTCATAAATTATAGTGACAAAGAATATATTGTAAACATCTTTCCTAGTGGCAAATGCTAAAAGCTTTCTCTTTTATACTAGAAAACAGACAAGTATGCTTTTTCTCAACTATTCGGACAATTCGGCAATGCCCTGGATTTTCGAGGGATGATGTTAAGGCAAGAGACAAAAAAGAAAGATATGAGGACCAGAAAGGTAGAAATAAAACTAACAATATTCATATAGAAAATGAAGATTTACTGAAAAATTCTTTCTCCCTCCCCCTCCAAAAAGGTTAGAATTAAAAGGTGAGTTTTCCATAGTTGCTAAATATGAGATGAATATACAAAAGTCAGCTGAATTTTCACATTCAAGAAGTAAACCAAAAATTAAAATTTTAAAATAAGCCTTTAACAATAAAATGAAAATATCAAATATAAAGAATAATAATGACTCCTATATAGAAAAACATAAAAATAGTGTTTATGGAGTTCAGAATATGAAAGAATCAACAGTAACTGATTCAAAGACTCAGTTTTAAATATGTTAACTTTCATCTAAATTAGTTTAAATTTAAACTCTTTGCTAGATAGTCATCTCAGCTTACTCTCTCTTAAAATGTCTTATATTTTCTTAATATTTGTATTTTCATATTAATTTTAAAATCAGCAAAAAATTGTTGGTATAGCAATGAGCTTTAGGTAAATTAACAAAAACTATAAAGCATATAAGCAAATCCATAATAATAAAAGCCAGCTGGAAGACCCAACAAATAGGACATCACAACTCAGAAAACAAATTGAAATTTAAAAATGACCAATTTATTTCAAACAAGTTCACTATCTTATATTAAAGTTATATTAAAAACAATGTTTTATTAAAAAAGGAATTCTTTTTAAGTGAGAGTAGGCTATTACAATGGAAAAGATATGTATAAAAGGAACTAAAAATATTAGAAACAAAAATTGAGTAAATGGTTTAGTAAATGAGCTAAATGAGAATAAGTATATTGAGAGGAACAATAAAATAAATGTGATAGATAACATTAGATACTCACTATGACATTGCCTTTTCCTAGTCTGTTAAGAAAACCATACTTCGGAAATATCCTTGCATTGAGATCTGGGCCATATATTTGGAAGTGAGATTATAATGTATCACTTTTAGACCTGGGCCCCAAACATCCTGGGTTGTTCAATCTTGCAATAACAGCATCGCAACATTGCAAAGGTTATACGTCTATGACTACTGTTTGAAGAGCCACCCAACATCCTCTAAATATGACGTAAGCAGAAACAAAATCTTGGTCTCATTTTTGCTTTCTGTTGTTGCTGTGTAGCATAGTATAACCTATCCAAAATAAATGGGAAGTCACCCACAATGCAGTAAGACAAGACAAATACATAGAAAAATAAGAATGTAATTGTAGAGAGAAGACTAAGAAGCTTCAACATATGAAAAATTAGTTTATCAGACAAGAGAATATCAATGAGAGGGAGAAATTATAAGAAAACAGACTGAAAGTTTTCCATCATTAAAGAAAAACACAAATCCTTTGAATGAAAAACAATTTAATGCACTTGTTTGCTTATAGTAGTATATTTCACAATAATGATTCTAAAAAAAAGAAAATGGCTAAAGCTTAGAAACATACCATATGTGAATCTTTCTGTAACTTTATTCAATAATCATTTATAGATACAAGAATTTTTTTAATAATATATATTTTTATTGAATAAGTTTGTTTACATTTGCCTTTTGGGTGTTCCTCCGCCCTCCCCCACTCCACCCTGATCTCTCCATCTCTTTTTTCACTGCCATTTATTGTTTAATTTTTAGTCCCTTGAGTTCTTCCTCTTCTTTCCTGTAGCAATGTCCTTTTGTCCGGTGTGGATGTGGTTTCCTGGGACACAGTGGCCTGTGCTTAGCTTTCCAAGTGTCTTTTTGCTGCTGGCTATCAGTTCACACATGATTGTGTTCTTTCAGTGCCTCCTCCTTCTTTCTGGTTAGCTGCTCCAGCCCATCTTCTGTCACATTTTGCTCCTTCTTTGTTTTGTAGTTCTGGTTGCTGGCATTGGGAGCGTTTCTCCTGGCCAAAGTTTGTGCACAAATTTTTTTGATCGAGATAGGTCCTGGCAGATGGTTGGTCCAGTTCATTGTGGGGCCACTGCCCCGTCTCTGTGGCTTTCCTCACCCCCTAAAGTGGGAGGATCCTTTGATCATGCTGAAGGCATCTCTGAACAGGAAATTCCATTCCCATCATTGTAGATCACAGTGGTTGTATTTCTGAGGTAGTTTGTCTCTATAATAAATCTTATAGTCCTGTGTCCCATGAATCTGACATGTTTATTGTTCCAGAATATTTCTTTGTTTTTCACCTCTGTATTCATGTGCAACTGCCATTGAATCACTGATTTAGTTGCTTCTGGTGAGGAGAAAACCAGAGGGAATGACCCCTACCACCCACTACCCTCCACCAATTCCCCCCCCCCCACACATCCCATGTGTTCGATTGGGGGGCGGGGGAATCCGTGCCTGGCAGCATGGCTGAATCAGGCATGTGGGCAGGTTACCCCTGCCTCCCCTGGCCACCTCGTGGTATGGTGACTGAGGGGTGCCCCTAGCTGCTCCCCACCACCCTGGCAGGTGGCAGGGGCCCCCCTACTTTGTGTTCCCCAAACCCCAATAGGAGCATGGCAGGCTGGGTGGCTGAAGGACCACCATGAAGGCAGCATGGCTGAACCAGGCATGTCAGAAATATTTTTAAGAGCCCACAATTTGTCAAATTTCTTCTCACAATGGGTAATTTACATTCTGTTGGTACATTAGTGATGTAATCAAGATCACTATGAATATATTTTTATGGAGAAAGGAAGAATTGAGCACATTCTGAGTAGCAGAAATATGGGGTATAATGGCTAAGGGATGATAGAGAAAAGTTCTTTAAAGAAGATAAAAAAAGATCAATTTGAGTTGAATTCATGTGATGTAATTGAATGAATATGAGGATTTGATATATTTCTTGCTTTGAACTCATGAGGTTAATCATTTTAAAGTTTTTAAGAGTCACCAGTTTATATCTATTTATTTAAATACTAAAGATAAAAAATAAAATGTTTAATGAAAAGATATTATCGGAGGGAAAACTACCCCATCCATAATATGTATTTTAAATTAATTCTTGCTTTTAAACAGTTTACAAACGGTAATAGACTGTTCAGTGTTGTCACGGGGAACACAGTATGGCATTTCAGAGGTTTGAATTAGTCTAATCTAACAACTTAATTATGGGATATAAAGCATGTCAGTAAGAAAAACCATGGAAGTATGTGAGAAGACTTTCTCCCAGACTGTGCTCTTTGCTTTGGTTTGATCAAGAAGAATGGGTCTGCTGGGATTTAAAAAAGAAAGAGGCCATCTTTTAAGAATCTTATGCAAAGCATTTCTAAGGGTAGTTTATGATAAAGATTTTTATGATTTATTTTTTTAGGATTTTAAGGACTCTTAGCCATGAATGGATATGAACACCTTTCTTAGTTCTTAGTTAAGAGGACTTGCATTTGGGTACAAGGAAGAGGATTTTCCTATCTAACTTGCTCAGGGAGAACTCTTCCATGGACAAGACAAAATCAGTGATATATTTCTACTAGTAGAAACCTGTAAATAGGCTAAAAATTAATGTTAGTGGGTTAAAACCCATCTCTGCATTTGTTCTTTTCTTTTTCAAGTTTTAAAAAGAAATGTAAACTTTTTGAAAAAAATTATTTATTTTACATCGTTTTCTATTCCTGAGTTCTCCTGCCACCTTATCACCAATGAACCATGGTCTTAATCTTTTGTGCCCCTCCACCCCACTTTCTCTCCCTCCTCCTCTCATGCTCTAGTTAGTTTTAAATTTTTTCTTGTCTGTTTGTTTTCCCTATATCTCTCATATAAATGAGACCATCCAGTATTTCTCTTTTTCTTTCTGGCTTATTTATGCTAACATGATTCCTTCTAGCTTCATCCATGTTGCCTTGAATGACAAAAGTTTGTCTTTTTTGATTAATGTATAATATTCCATTGTGTACATATATCACAGCTTTCTGTACCATTCATGTATTTTGGGCCATTTGGGTTTCTTCCATATACTGGCTATTGTAGATAGTGCTGCAATAAACATCTGAGTACAGGTGTCTTTTTGGATTAGAGTTTTTGTAACTTTTGGGTTAGAAGTGGGATTGCTAGATGCAATAGTAGTAGTTTGCTAGATGGAATGGTAGTGGTCCATATTTTGTAGTTTAAGGGTCCTCCACACTACTTTTCATAGTGGTTGAACCAGTTTGCATTCCCACCAGCAGGGTAAAAGTGTCCCTTTCTCTCCACATTCACACAAGCACTTGTTCCCTGTTTATTTGATATGACCATTCTTACTGAGGTAAGATGGTATATATTAGTGGTTTTGATTTGCATTTTCCTGATTATTGGTGATATTGAGCATTTTTTCATATGTCTGCTAGCCATTTGTATTTCTTCTTTGGATAGTGTCTTTTTAGATCTTCTCCCCAATTTTTGAATGAAACTGTCTTTTTTTTTTTTGTTAAGTTGTGTGACTTCTTTGAGGGTCTTTGTTATCAGGCCCTTATCATGTGAAACTATACAATGTTTTTGTAGGAAGAATATTTTTCCTATTTAGTTGGATTCCTTTTTGCTTTGTTCATTGTCTCTTCTGCTGTATAGAGTTTTTTTATTTGATATAGTCCCATCTGTTTATGTTTCCCTTCGTTTTTTCAGCATTTGTAGATATGTCCTGAAAGAGGCTTCTGAAGTGTAAGTCTTGGGAGAGTTTTGCCCTTATTATTCTTTGAAATTTAAAAATAATTTTCCTTAAAGATAATAAGGTATTTAGTAGGTATGCAATATTTTTGGTTAGTGACATTGTTAAAAAGAAAAATTTATGCAGAATCTATAGACTCTCAATTCTGACTGTGAACAGTTTCAACTTTGGTGTTCTGAGATATAGAACTAGTGTTACATGAAAATCTTGGGGCAGGAAGGGGAGATGGAGAATAAATGCACTTTGAATTGAAGCAGCCAAAGATTCTTTTAGTAGAGAAAAATTATCTCAGGGAAGTGCCCATGTCACCACACTGTATAATTTCATATGAAACAAAGAACCACCCTTCAAAACAGTGTTTAGACAAGTAGCTTGTTCTCAAAGAGGGGTGTCAGGGAAGACATGATGAACAGAGAACAATTGTCCTCTATATAGTGAAAACTTTGATGTTTCCTTCAGTTCTAGAACCCGTGATGTTTCATGCATATGTCATCATCAAGTCAGTATCAAAATGGCTATGATATTGTGACAGAATATGTGTGTGTGTGTGTTTGTGTAGTCATTCAGATGACCAAAATATATATCTCATATATATTCCAACATCATAGACAGTTTCTGGCTCATAGTTCCCATAAAAACCTTGGAATTTTCCAAGAAAATATTTGGTCTCTTATCCCCAATTTCTGAAAAGTCTTCAGAACCCTGAAGGAAAAATGCATTATTTATTGTTGTTCACAAACACTTTCCCACCACAAGTGAGTTTATGTGTAATGAAGTTATAACTGAGACATCACCATAAATAGGATGGTTTCATGTTCCCTGTCACAACTAATGAAGGGCAAGCTAAGCAGTAACAGGATGCTTGAGACACTAAAGGGACAAAAGAAAGGGAGAAAAATGAAGAGATACAGAGAGAGAGAAGTGGAGAAAGGCCAACTTGCTTCTCAACTTTGGTCTTGCATCAAGGACTTGGGCATCATGGAGGAGACATGGAGTGAAGACATGTGTCTCCACTTTTGGGGAGAGAAGGGAGAGCCTTGAGGTTGACTCAGTCATTATCAATGACCACAGATTTAATCAATCATGCCTATGCAATGAATGCCTATTAAAAATATCTGAAAAGATGGATTTGGCAAGCTTCCATCATTTTATACCAAAACTCTTCCAATTGCCACAATCATGGACCCAAATATCCATGAGAACAGAAACTCCAATGTTAGGAAATTGTATGCCTATATATATAGATATATATCTATATATCTATATCTATATCTATATCTATATCTATATCTATATATCGCTTCATCAGTTGTTGATTTGTATCCTTTAATATCCTTTGTAGTAAATATATGACCTAGTAAGTAAATGAGTTTCTTGAGTTCTATGATCTGCTCTGAGAGGCACGATAATAGAACCTGAGCAGGGAATCCTAGAGACCACTCCTTTATATAGGCAGTAGGTCTGAAGCACAGGTAACAATCTGGGCTGGAGGCCGGGCATGGTGGCGCATGCCTGTAAGTGACAGCCTAGGAAGCTGTGGTTGAGGCCAGGGATTGTGGTTTGAGTCCCGCTGGGGGCACGTAGTGAGACTGAGTTCCAAAAAATACCTGGGTGTGGTGGCACGTGCCTGTAACCCCAGCTACCTGGGAAGCTGAGGCTGGGGTTTGCTTGAGTCTGTGGTACCCTGGGCAATGTGAGCCTGCGGTTCCATGGGCAAAAATAGTCGAGTCTTACACAAAAAAAACCCAAAAACAAACAATCTGGGTTGGCATCTAAAATAGAGGCGATCCTGTACTGAACCCAAGGCTCTGCAGAACCTGACACTATATCTAGGTAGATAGTGTCAGAATTGAGTTGAATTCTCAAACACCCTGTTGGTTCCTGAGAATTTTTTGTTAGTCTCCCATATACATATGTATTGAAATTTGGTCTAGAACCCCCAAAGTACAGGGGAAGGAGTATGTTTTGAGTCCTTTTTATAGACCCCAAACTTTTATATCCTTTATTTCACTTAATCTGTGCTGTTCTTCTGTATGGAATATTCACTTTACAATCTCATTTAAAAATTTAGAGCAATAGATGTGGGACCTAAGTCATGGGCTCAAGGTTGCCTGATTGGTAAGTGCTAAGGGCAAGAGTCACTCCAGAATAACTCTGCTGAACTATTGGAACAGGCTTTCTTTTCCACATCATGCATTCCCTCTCTACACAGAGGATCTGGTTTATTTCTCTTAATCTTGTTTATTTCTATGCATTCTTTGAAGAAGAGTCCATTGTTTTCTCTTTTCCTGTATACTGTGATTTTATCATGAGTCTGTTGATCCCAGTGTGTCTTAGACCCACAAACTTACTGCTAGTCCAAAATGACATGTGCCTATCCATTAGCTCTCTCTTGACTTCCTTCATGAAGCTTTGATTCCACAAAAGATGGAGCTCCCTTTGAAGCCTTTTTCGCCCAGTTTCACACAAACCAAAACAAATTCTTTGGATTCTTACTTTGAAGAAGACTGACTGCTTTAAGAGCTAGCATGCTTTATCACTTAAATTGAATTACCTTTCTCCACAAGACATATACTTTTTGTCTAAAAAGACTAATGTGGTGTGTAACTCAGCTAATACTTTACTCCATTCCAATAATGTGTTTAAATTCCTTGTCTTCCATTATTCAGAACCAGAATGTACTTTTGGCAGATTATCCACACTTTCTTGTTTCCTTCTGACTTTCTAATATTTGCCCATCATAGTACTCTTGCCACCTTGGGGCTGTTTGAATGTCAGGTGACTGAAGGGATGCCCTGGACACATGACACAGATCAGTTCGGACCTGTCTGGTGTTGGGGAGTCTTCATTCCAGTCAGAAGACACTTTTCAGGACATGGCAGCTGTCCCTAAAGATTAAAAGTAAGGAATTACATGTCAGGTTCTTGCTCCTTGCCAGGAGGGAAGTATGGCTCATGGGTGGTGATGGGAAAGATTGGGAATTAATTTGACTATGCCTTGACTATCTCTGCCAACTCAGGCACTGGCCTAGAGATAGAAAGAGGGTTCACTCTGCCTAGGAACCAGTCACAGAGCAAGCTGTCTTATAGCCTTCAGGAGGTTATTGAGAGCCTTGCAGGTTCCTTTGAAAGGATACTCGTGTTTTGGAGGTCTAAGCAGTAGGAAATGAAATGCTCATCTATTAGGAAATGGAACTGCTGGAGTATAGCATGAAATGGGATCTCAAAGGCACTTTTGCTGGCTAGTGCTTTAATGCTGCAGAGGTGATTGTTGCAGTATTGATTCCCCTGGATCTCCTGCTGTAGCAAACTGCCATCTTAATCTGCAGGAGGTTGGGTTAATGCTTTACATCCTGTTTCCTAGAGAGTTGAGTGTCAATTTCCTCCTTCAGGAGCTTGGGGGCATTGCTTCTCACAGGGTAGGAGGTCCTCTTACAGATTTTATTTCAAAGTGCCTGAATCTACCTTCTCATAAATGAGTAAATTTAACAATGTAATCATCAGGCCCTCCTCTGTCACACCTTATGCTCATTCCCTCAGTCAATCCCATTACTTATTTACCCAGCACCTGCCTCCTCTTTGTGCCTCAATAGGTTAATGGTCCTCAGGCTCCCTTCCCATTTTCTCATGAAGAATGTCTAAGTCTGGACTTGTCTGAAAATATGGAGACTGGGGAAATGATAGGGTAGAGTGCCTGGGAAGAGGAAATTGTCTTTCTGCTTCCCTCTGATAGGACAGACAGATTGGATAGGCTGCAAAAATATCCAGCACTTGATTTCTTTCCTGAGATCAAGGATTCTGTTTCTCTACCACTTTGGTGTGACTGTAGTTTGACTGGTTGTAACAGCCTCTTTGGCTCTTTTATCTAGATTTTCCAGCATAAGTCCTAATTCAAGACTCATGTTTTTCAGTTTAATTTTTCACTGGAGAAAATCTGATTAGCTCAGATCAGCCTAGCAACAGGTTCCTTTTAGTGTGAAGCTTACTCTTTTTATAGTTATCAATGGTTAGAATATAAATTTAGGATCCCATGAACAAGAAGCACTTTTATTAGGGAAAACTTGCAGTGGGGAAAAGGGCTGAGAAGAGCCATTTAAATGGTCTATATACATTAATCTTCTTTGAAAGAATGAGTGAAAATTTCAAAAGCTTGCAGCCAAATCTCATCTATTGTAACTCCAAGGGATTATCAGTTATGGAAATATATTAGCTAGTTTTATAGATAACATATAGGACCTTTACTAGACAAAATAGTACCTTCAGCTTAGCTTTTATTAACTGCTTAGCTTTTATTAATTTATGGAAAGAAGGTGTGAGAAGTTCCAGGAAATTTAATGGATACATGTTATTGAGAACATTGTGTTCTTTATCATGCAGATCCCTTTAAAGAGTATGCAAAGACAAAACTTTGTAATGGGCTTATTCTAGTAAAAGTTATTTTCTTAATTTTCTCTAGAAAATTTTCTTAATTCCTAGAGAAAATTTTCTTAATTCCTGGAGAAAATTAAGAAAATTGGCTTTATAATATGGATGTTTTGTTGTCTCCTTTGGATGCTAGGAAACTCAATCAAATTTATAGAATAGTACTAGTTAGTGTATTGTGTTTTAAGGTACATATTCCCTTGTTTTTTTTGAGACTAGGTCTCGCTACTTTTGCCCATGGAACTGCAGGCTCTTGTTGCCCGGGGTACCACAGACTCAAGCAATCCCCAGCCTCAGCTTCCCAGGTAGCTGGGATTACAGGTGTGTGCCACCACACCCAGATATTTTTTTGGAGCTAGGTCTCACTACCGGCCCCAGGAGAGACTCAAACTGCGATCCCTAGCCCCAGCTGCTTCATAGGCTGAAGCTTACAGGCATGAGCCACCATGCCCGGCCCATGTTCCTTTTTGTTCATCTTCCACCTGGTTTTATTTCATGTTCCTCCCATTTTTCCTCTTTTCCATATGTAAGGTTTTCCTGTGCTGACCCAGTTGGTCCTTGCTGTGCCACCAGCAACTTCAATTCCAAAGAGAAACTCAGTCTTACTTCATCCACAGGGATGAAGTAGTCCAAAGTCAAACAAAATTCCTAATATAGCTAAATCAGTCTAACACAATAGGGTAGTACACAAAATAGGGTAAAACAAAATAGGTTTTTTCTGACTTTGCCAGTCACTTTTATTTTTTTATTTATTTTCTCACTTATCTCTCTTGTCTCCCAGGAAATTGGTTTGGTGAGTGAGGACTAGAAGTGCTTCTGCTCTGCCTTGGAAGTCAAGTAGGAATCTGAAGAGACTCTAGAGGAAAGGAAACTCAGGTCAGCTTATCATGCAAGACTCTAGACTTACCACTAAAAGAGAAAAAAAAATAGGGGCTAATAGGAATAAACAATCAACAGTACCAATGCAGTGGAGAGAAAGATACTAACTTGCACAAGTTATAGCTTGCTACTCTGGCATGAGCCTAACTTCAGTTTAAAATGGAAGGTTATTATACTAGAAATCTCTGAACCTCCTAAATAAGAGCATTCTTGTTCCCAAAAAGAGATGCAAATGCCAAAAATGAGTTAGGATCAAGTAAAGATTACTCATTATTCACAAATCAATTATCCATAAACCAATTATTTTGCTCACCAACTTGACTGGAGAAAAGTCTTAACTAGAGAAGAGAGTTTATGAAGACTTAGATATTGCTCTGTTTTCTGTTTTTCAGGCCATTGTAGTGATGCTAGACAACTGGAACAGGGATTTGGATTCTTGCCAAAGAGACCATGAATTACAGTCACAATTTCCTCATCTATTTATTTAATTCTGTTATATTGTGTTTATTTTTGAAAACTGCCAGAAATCTTTTGTGAGCAAAACAGGATATGTATGCCTGAATAAAAGAATATAGAACTATAATGAAAATGCAGGAAGACTAAGCATTGTACCCAGTAATGTCAGTGTTCTTCTACTCAAAGTTCTATCACAATGCCTGAAATCCCACCATTAGAAATACTTTCATGAGATGCGCCAGTTTTTAAAAAAAGAAATCAGACCTAAAATGAAGGCATTTTCTCCTATCAATACATTGGTAATTTGTGATTGTATTTTCAAGCACTTTTGAAAAAGGAAAATTTTACAAATTTAAGGAATTTTATTATTTGGCATATTTTAACTAACCCATAACTTGGATTAAGCTGGGCTATTATTCTTATCTTGGAAATCAGAAGAAAGTATCCTGGCACAAGGGGCAGAAGACAAGTGAATCATAAAAGCAAGGAAAATGATGGTCAAATCATGGAAGTGATTAAGCCATGATACTGCTGCTTACTGTTGCCTGAGTAAAACAAACCCGGAGTGATGAAGACTAGGAAAGGATAGTTGGCAAGGTAAATGGAAACCAGGAGCACCAAATATCACAGAATCGACAAAGAAAATAAGGGCTAACAGGAATAAACAATCAACAGTACCAATGCAGTGGAGAGAAAGATAATCACTTACACAGGTTATAGCTACTCTGGCATAAGCCTGACTTCAGTTTAAAATGGAAGGTTATTATACTAGAAATCTCTGAACCTCCTGAATAAGAGCATTCTTGTTCCCAGAAAGAGATGCAAATGCCAAAAATGAGTTAGGATCGAGTAACATTAATTATGAATTGATATTAGACTTGGCTTTAGGATGTTACAAGATTCCTGAAACTTAGAATGTTACTTACATAGCAAATGAGTGGTAGAAGATCTGAAATTAGATTTTAATTTCAACCTGGGGTTAGTATAAGGCTGCTGGTGACTGTATGAGAAGAGGCAGCAAAAAGAAGGAAGCAGAGAAGAAAGCCAGGTGACTGAATGAACTTCATACATTAACAGGACTATTGCACTGGGATGCGGGGAACTTTCCAAGAATGACTAGACTATGAGAAAGGAGGTAAACATGAACTAACACAAGGAAAGACCACAGGAAGATAATGTAGTTTTCCCTTTCTCATGATTTTTGCCATCCGTACTGTCTGTCAATATCAGACAGTTTTCATGAAGTAATATCTCACTTCTTCAGGTCTCTATTTTCAGAAATATTCAGTGCCTCCCTCTTGGCTACCATGCTCACTCTAAACTTTTTAAAAAATTACTTGTGTCACCTTTCCTAGTCTTTTTTTTTTTTTTTTTTTTTTTTTTTTTTTTTTTTTTTTTTTTTTTTTTTTTTTTTTTTTTTTTTTTTTTTTTTTTTTTTTACTGTTTTCTGGGTCTAATTACCTTCCATAGTGAGAAATAAAAAGTAATTCTCATGTTAAGTTATCCTTCATACTGGTCTCCCTGTCCCTAGTTCACTCTTCTGCATGCTCATCTAAATTTTATCCATTCATAGAGGCCAATACAAGATTTTGTTACCTCCCTGGTGTTTCTGGCCTCACAGATCTCATTTTCCACTGAAGCCTCTAGCCCTAGTCTGCATCACGCAATTTATCACCTACATTATCTCATCTCCTTTTTTAAGGTTTCATCATTGTTAACCTCAAAGCACCCAAGTAATTTGTAAGATACTCAATAGTCATATTTTACCTTTGTGTTTTATAGAGTTATAAACATATATAATGTATAAACCTAATGGAGCTATAAACCCATAAGTCCTTAGCACATTTATTCAAAATGTGTTTTGGTTCTTTGAACTGCCTTCATGGAGTTTATAATCCAATGAGAGAAAAATAAAAATATAAATGAATAACTAAATTGACTTATTTCCTGACTTGATACATTCATAATAAAAATTCTTTGGACCAGTGAGATGAAAACAGAGAAGTTACTTGTAGGTAAAAATTAAGTGAGTGAGAAAGAAATGAGGGAATGAGGGAAGAGAAATATTTTAGGGAATTTGTTCCATGAATTTTGTGCTTAGAAAGTTCAGAATTTGCCCGGTAAAACCAGCCGACTAGACACTTAGGAAATAACTGCAGTCAAGTCCACAGATGATCATTTGGCAGAAATCCTTTTTCTTCTAGAAAGGTCAGTTTTTTTCTAGTGAAGTATTTAGTTGATTAGATGAGGTACAGCCACATTAGGGAATGTAATCTTTACTCAGAATTTACTGATTTAAATAGTATTATTATCTAAAAAATATTTTCTAGAAATATCTAGAATCATATCTGGTCAAAATCTGGATAATATGGATTAGCCATGTTAACACAGGAAATTAACCATCATAAAATGAGTGGGAATTTGAAAGCTAAATTTCAGTTAGTTAAAAAAAATAAAGTTAGAAAGAGTGATCCGGAAAAATAGGCACAAAGGTGTGAAAGATGGCATGTATGTAGATATTTACACACTGATCATTATTATAAGACCATTAATTATAAATTTGAAAATAGTGGAAGGAAATTGCAAGGAGAAATGTAGGAGTCAGGTCATGGAGAGTTTTGCATGTACATTCAAAAGCTTAGACTTCATTTTGTACATAGTAGGGAACCAAAATGGACTCCGTTATTAGATCTGCATACTATATAGATTACTTTGGCTGTAGTGTGGAGAAAAGATTTATGGAGGCAAAATTGGAGGCAGAGAAAACAGTTCTAGAAGCACTGTTGTCATGGGAACGACTAGGGTTGGCTAGTAGGGATGGGGTTGTGTTACAGTCAGGAAATATTTGTAGGGAAAAAAGAGTAGATTTTAATGATTAAATGTGTAGAGAGGGGGGAAGAGTCTATTCTGACTTTCAGATACATAATTTGGATGTCTTAGTGGATTTAGTCTATTTTATTTGAGATGAAACTGTATAGGGAGGAGCAAGTTTCTGAGGATAGAGAGGAGAAAGCTATGTAGCATATAATGAATTTGGATTTAATAAAATAAGTTTGAAGACCCATTAGTACTTCCAGTAGAAATACTCACAAATCTCTATAAATCTTCAATTTAAAGGAGGTGTGGGAATAGTAGTAGTCAACGTACACTTTAATCAAAATGATAAAATTAAGAGAAAAAGAGGAGTGGTTCCAACATAGAGAAAGAGGAATACACAAAGAAGACTAGGGAAGAATAGTCAATGAGGTAAATGAAGACCAGGAACACCAAAAAACATAGAAGCAAGACTAAACAGAGGGACTAACAGGAATAAGGTGTCAATGGTACCAATGCCGTGGAGAAATCAAGAAAAATAACTACTTGCACAGGTCTATGAAATTTATCAGTAAATGGTCTTTGGCAGTCTTTGCAGGCATAACTGTAGTGGAGTGATCTCAAAAAGCAAAACAAACAAAACAACAACAACAATGAAAACCCTGACTGAGACAGTACTAAAAGAATTAGGAAGATTCATGATAAATGGAAAGAATGAGATTTTTAGTATCAGGAAGATCTAAGTATATTCTTGGTTTACAGAAAAGAAGCCAGATTGAAGGACAGGTGCATATTTTAGGATGAAGTGACCACTGACAGTGAACAGTGGGCTACAAAAGACATGGGATGATCAGTTCAAAGGCCAGTTCTGAGCAACCCTTTGTTTTATGGCTAGAGAAAAGCAAAGACCTTGACTGCAAAAATCAGCAAATAGGTAAATCATTTCTTCTGAGTAATAAGATGAGAGAGAGATAGAAATTGCATGTCTTGATGAAGCTGATGAAGATTTGGGGTGGCAAGAAAAGGCAATAGGAGAAAAAATTGCCAACAGATTCAGCTCAAGTGAGAGATATGAATTCACAGAGTATCAACAGTTGACTCTTGTGTAATATTTTGCTGACTGGGCTGACAGGGCCTGAGGGAAAGGACAATAACTTGTTGGTGAAGAACTATCACTTTAAAACCTTCAGTCCTCTTTACTTTTATTTAGGGTGATGTTATAGACAAATCTCTAAAAATACTTCTACTTCATAGCTTCTAAACAGGCTACTATTTGAGCCTTTTAGTTTTATACTATCCTCAATTATTTCAGCTGATGTGAAAAGAAAGAATAATTAAGGTTTTCTAATGATAGAAAATTATTCTCTCCAATCTACATATTTCAAGCTATACAGTAAGTAGCAAAAAGTAGCTTATTGTATTTAAATAGTACATTTTATTCCAGCAATTCTCCAAAAATCTGTATACAGAAATTTAAAGATATGGATATGGATAGTCAGGCTGACCTTAGTGCAAACCTTCCATTGAAAAACTAAACACTATTCATGCTGCGTAGTTTTCATAATTGTTTGTGTGTGTGTGTGTGTGTGTGTGTGTGTGCTATTGAAAGGGAAGCAAATCTACTTCCTCCGTATTCACAGAAATGGAAATTAGTATTGGAAATAAGCAATTAAAATCCCCAAGAAAACTACAAGAATGATGAAATACATTAAGTTGAATAATGTCCTCTCCATATGGAGAGGACATCATCTGATATTGAGCCAGGAAGAAAATGACCATTGAAGTACAGCATTCAAGGACAAGCATTTCCTGTCCTTTCACCCTCTGAAGAGTAAAGGATTTCCACACATATGGTGTTAGCATCTTTTACTGTTCACAACCCCTGGTGTAGGACCATATGTGCTGTGATCCACAAGCCCACCAAGATGAGATGGGAATTAGCTGCCAGTTTTCCTTTGGAGTTTCCTTGTGTATGGGGTATTACACCTTGCCCCTATCATTATATTACATTATATTTATGAATTACATATGCTTTTAAATATTAAAATATCTCTACTTCCACAGTATTATATCTGACTGAGAATTGTGTAAATCTGTCCCCAAAACTTCCACTGTCATCCATTCGTCTCTCAATCTTAATCTGATGACAATTTCAATCACCTTTGACTATACTGAATTTTACTTTTTCTGACTTGCTTTGGCTTTTGTTTCTACTTCAGAAATCCTCTGGTTACTGAGTTCTTACCACTGTATTCCCAATCTGTTTAGTTTATTTTGATTATTTTCTTTATTAAGGTCACATTGGTTTAAAACATTGTACATGCTTCAGAGTAGCACCTTGACAGGCCAAATTTTCAGTTTTGGATGCTCCCTGTTTTGTTCTTTAAAAAATAAATTAACAGCCTATATATAAAATCAAAGGTAACACCTGCAGCATTGTTTTATTTTGGCTAAGTTTCTGAGACGTCTACCTCTAAGGTAAGGCTTCTCTGTATTTGCACTATTAATGTTTTTGGTCAGATAATTTTTGGTTGCAGGAGACTGTCTCGTGCATTGCAGAACATTTATAAGCAGTCCTTGCTGCCTCTATTGATTAGATAACACAGTATCTAACAACCCTTCCTCTTAGCCCCCGCTGCTGTAACAATCAAAATGTCCTCGGATAGTTTCTAGGTGGCGAGATTGTCCCTGGTTTAAAATCTCTGATCTAGTAATGGAGTATCTTTGGTAGTCTCATAATATCCATCTAAAATAATATTCATCTAAAATTCTTCTATGAAAAAAAGAGCATTAGGAGGAACAGAAGATTAATTCTGAGCACAGTATTTTACAAGGGAGTACAACGACTTATCAAATCCCAAGAAAGTGAAAGAGAAGGAGTGATTTGGGAGGGAGTTGAAGAATTTCAGGCAATAACTTGAGTGTTTTAGTCAAGTAGTTGATGACAGAATCAAGATCTGATCTGTGTTCTTAGTATACAGTTCTTTTCCTAGTAAAATTTTCCTTTGGAGACTTAGAAACATGCATTTCTGTAATCATTAACTTGCTAGACTTATCAGATTGTATCATCAATTTATAATTTATATCCTCCTTGCTTCCAACAATAATTAGAAGTAACTTAATAATATTTAATACCAGTAGAAGGTACCTTAGTCTCTTTAGCAGGTCTTCCAAAATACCCACTATCCTGGGGAGGAGCAGAGTAGACCTATTATCTGATAAACTATTGCAACCCAAAAAGTACTGGAGATTAAGTGTGGCCACCGGATGCAGGGTTGAATTCCTGCATTCCCGATTCCACCATCCATCATTTGGGCTGTTTGTGGATGGAATCTATTCTGGCATATATGCTAGCATAAATTCACTAAGGAGACCCACCTATTCTTACTTTTCTAGGTAAGTTCAAAAGATGAATTGGGTTACATTAGAAGAATAGCAACAGCTAGTAAATAGTGAAATTCCCCACCCAGCTCAGGACACGTATTTTAAAAATATCTTACAGTTCACGCTTGACATTCTGTTAAATTTAGCAATTTCCAAGTATTCATAAGACTTGGAAAACCCAGTACTTAAGTTAGGAACATGCCACGTATTTCTCAGAGCGAGTTCAGAATAGGTTCTTCATTGACCAAATTAGAAATTGGGAAGGGAATTGGGAAACATGTTCAACTCTAATATAAATATAAACCAGTTTGGTTCAGATTCTGACATGAAGAGGTTAAAAATCTATATATAACACATTCATGTTGTTGAACAATTATATTTGGAGTGATAGCCACTGATTAAAAAAATAACAGTATCTAACTTCATTGTTACACAGGCTATGTGCCATCCTCATAGTTGTAATGAAGATTAGTGGAAATATAGTACAGAAAAACATATGGGAGTTCAAGGATATTGTACACTAGCTTGGAGAAAATGAGGAAAAAGGGATTTTGGACATGCTGTTGAATTCGACTTTCAAGAGTAAATAAGAATTGTATTTGAAGTAATAGATTAAAGGGAGAATTAAATGTAGAGTTTGTGTTGTGTGTGTAAATGAGCAAATAGGATAAAATATTTGAATAAGGCAGATAGAATCCCTACCTTTACAGCAGGTAGTAAGTGCATTAAAAGGAAAGAAAAAAACATGGAGGATATCAGTATTAGAAAAAGCATAAAAATATTGTTGGAATAAAATAATTATTTAAAAAATTCCTTGTATGAAGAGGCTATGTTAATGATTGATGAATCCAAGTAGCATATTGCTTACAGGTAAATGGTACCTCTGCATTTGAGGTCCAGGTCATATGTTCTTAAAAAGAAACAGGTCATGTTTCATATCCCTCTTCCTGTTTTTAGTAGAAAGGAAATATCAAAAAAATCCTCAATCATTGTTAGTATAAATGCCCTTTCTTCGATAAAATTGAAAGTGTTAACATTTTTATATCTACAATATAGATTACATTATAGATATAATTATATTATTATAGAGACTATAGATTTTAAATAATATATATTCTATAGTAACCTATGTTATTTCTCAGTACTAAACTAAATGCAGTAGCTACCAGAGTTGTCATGTTCATTTTATAGATGTAGAAATTAAGGTCTTGAGACATTAAGTGATTCAACCAAGAATAGTGGTTTTATATCTGGTCAGTAGCTGGGTCAAGAGATGAACCCAGTGTTCAGAATCTGTGTTCTGAACCAGTCTAAATTACTTCTAGTTCTCTTCCATGTTACTCATGCTAAGAAATTTCCTCAATGTACTGAAAATTGAGATGATATTACAAGCTGTTTGTGCTTCTCTCTGCTAAACATTTCTCCTAAGCTGCCTTAAGTGGTAACAGTTATTTTGGGGAACATTCCAGTTTCCTGCGCTGATGTGTGCGAGAATACAGTGGCTGCATCTGGAGATGAAAGCTGCTTGTACTTACGGTATTGCAAGGCTTCCAAGTTTAGACACTCATGCTTGGTCATCTAGGGTTTTGTGAGTCCTTAGTGAGAGTTCAAAGGTCATATCTCTAAAACCAAGTAGGACCCACACACTACAAAAGTGTATACTCAGCCCTTCCATAGCAAATAAATAGAAATCCCCTGCTGGTTTAACATTCTTGCTTTGTTCTCCAATCAGCAAAAATTCTTTTTCCCCCAAGTCAGTATTTGTTCATGCATTTCTTGGGGCCTGGGAGGAAGGATATTATGCAGAGAACACGCCCAAGCATATAACTGGATAGATTAAAAGATCCAGATGGACACCCAATGTACTCACATAAATACATAAAAAGCCAAACTAGAGCACTAAGTGGTGGCACTTATTGTAAAATGGCACTGAATACTGCCGTTTCTTCTATTTCTAAACCAATTTAGATTTCAGGGCTCATTTGCAGCACTGGTTCTATTGCCATCCATAACCCAGGGGACTTTTGCATTCTCTTCTTCACATATATTAGTCTTTTTCCTGTTCTTTTTAAAGGCATAAAACTTTTTTAACTAACTTATTCTCAAATCTTTCCTATGCTGAGCCAATTCCAAGTCTCTCATTGCAAACCAGGGAATAGAAAAAGGCCCTACTGATCCTAACCTATCCTGAAAAGTGGCATTGGGACATGTGTTTATATATACCTAGAGTGTTTGGACATTGTGAGCCTCACTCGTGGAAGCCGCCCCATATGTTAGACAAATATCAAAAGTAATAGAGGACAAAAAGAAACTCAAAACTCAAAACTACTATTTGGGAGCTAGCTAGTAGTGATGAGAATCAAGGATAAGACTTTCATGTGTGTTCGTTCCACAAAATTAGGACATTGGAAAATTTTCACAAATAGTTTCAGCATTGAACAAATGAAGGTGGTAACTGTCACTTCTCATTATAGGCTCAGACAAAATACTCAGATATTCATCCTGAACCTTCTGAACCCTCATCTCCATGCTTGCCCAGAGTCCTGTGGGGAGCAGTTTATTCAGTTATATTATCGAAAAAAGATAGGAGACTTTATATATAAATGAATAAAGTATTTTTTTTAATTTTTAAGGATTTCTAGTGGAAATGGCAGATAAACGTTTATAGGTCACTGTCTTAAACTATTCCATGCTATAAAATTGGGTAGACAGGAGGAAGAACTGAGAGAGTTAACACACTGTTGTTTCAATCATGTAAAAGAAAAATGAGAATCTCCACTACTCCAAGATGAATTTGACTGTGCTGCTGAAATTGGAATGTTAGTCTTAAATAGCTAATGTGATTAAATTAGAAACTAAACACAAGGAATTTCAAATCCAGTTTGCACTTATGGTTGACTTGATATTTCTATAGAACACTTTATTAACTTATCTAATACTTGTAGCAAGTATTCAGGTAGGAACTGGTTGAATGCATTTGAATGTTTTAACAAATTAATGTCAAACAACTGAACAAAGACTAACCTCATTTCTACAGACACCATGAACCATTTGGAAGTGCAAAGAGGCCACACACCTGGGATAGATTCTCTTGATAGAGAGGAGGTAACTGAACTTGAGCAGGAGCCCAGTTTTGAATCTCTGCCTTTACATTTTCTGTTACCTCAGGTGAGACCTGTTATGCCAGTGTCCTCATCTGTAAATGGGGTTACACCTTTTGGATAACAGCTGTTTAAAGGGATGTTGAAGCTTTGAAGGAAGGTGCATCAAAATTCTTCATAAATTTTTGCACCTAGATGAGTGTAGTACATGTATCATGGATTAAAAATTGACTTTTTTCTTCTTAATTCACTATAGATCTCTGTTCTTTGAGAGATTCTTTAAAAGATGCTAGATTGAAGGCGATGAAAGAATGGAGAAGCTTATCTAAAATTCTATCGTGCCAATCCCATTTTTTCATGTACAGCAGATTAGCTTTTAGGAATTTTATTTATGTTGAGCTTCTGCATTAGATTTTAACTGTATGAATAGTTTTGCTGTTTAAAAAAAGTATTTAAGATAACTCAATTAATTAATGCCATTTATTTGGGGTTTGAACTGAGAAAATTAAGAATGACTCAAATATCCACAAAGAAGAGATTGGATAAATTTGCAGTATATTTTTATGATGGAATAAAACTAGACACTAAAGGGATGACTACTCGTACACGAAAAAAGAATGAATCTTTTTAAAATGGTAGGGTGAACTATAGAACTTAGATAGTAAAGTGCATGTTTTATGATTTATATAATACTTATATGTTCAGATCTCTTTCTGTAAGATGCTATTGACTGAGAAGGGGTGCAAAGGAAATTTCTGTGGTGAGAGAAATGGTATATAGCCTGATCTAGTGACTGGTTACTCAGATACACACAGATGTAAGAAATAGTCTTTGAACTGTATTTTTACTATTTTCACAAATCTCTATAAACACTACCATTGATTTTAAAAGCAGGCATGATGTGTTTTCTGGTCTGGTCATTGCTGTACATAACAGAAAGGGAATCAGCTAGTGTTCAGAGAGATACAGAGGGAATATGAAAATTATATCCTTCTTGTATCTCCTCTCTCACCCAAACCTATATACATGTAGAAGCATGATGTGTATGCCTATATGTGCACTGCTCCTTCATGCTCATTTGCTTTTCTTCTGCCTCCTTCTTCCTTTGTAGAATCAACTAGTCTGCTAGCTGTAACAAAAATTTTCATTGAATTATTATTATTATTAATTTCATTGAGTTATTATTCTTACCTTTTAAGTCATTTTGTGTTTCTGATTCACCCAATATGAATCTCTGATGGGTGGAAAGATGCTCTAGCTACAAAACCAAAACAAGACAAAGCAAAAGAGAAACTTTTTATTAAAAAATATATATTAGTTTACTTGAAACTAATTTACTCAGTTTTTAGTTATTTTAACCTTAAAAATAATTTAGAAATCTATTTCTAAAATCTCTTTGAGGCAGATATAAAATAATAGATAAATATTGTGAAATTCAGGTAAAATTAACATTTATGGAGCATTTCATGTTCATCAGCTACTATTCTAAGTAGTTTGTATGGATTCACTATTTAATATTTCTTAACAAACCTAGTTGGTAAATGCAGGTGAAAAACTGAGGTGCAAAGAGTGAAGTAACTCACTTTAACTATTATGACAGGTAAAGAGGGAAGCTGCTATGTGAACTGGACAGCCTGGCACTCACTTCCCTGTGAGGTGGGTCCAGACAAGCTCCCTAACTAAGCAGAACAGAATACTCACTTTTATTGGGAAGCTCCCTCTGAGAACATTTTGAGAATGCATCAGTGGTTGTGTCCTTTCTGATGACTTTCTCAAAGCCTTTTCACAACTCTTATCTCAGCTTGGATGGGTGTTCACTGATAGTACTCTTAGGCAAGACACTGGTAAATTTTCCTGAAAGATCTTAACAGTGATCAACAAAGATCCAGAAGGTGTTTTTGTGCCAGGGACTGCTGATAGAAATGAAAGCTGTGTGATTTAACTTTTAGAGCAAGTGAAGTTATAACAATTCAACCAGCTTTGCAATCTATTCATATATTGCTTAACAATGGCTATTCCTTTTGAGAAATGCACCCTTAGGCAATTTATTATGTGAGCATCATAGTGTAATTCCACAAACCTAGATGGGATAGCCTAACTCATACTGAGACTATGTGGATAGCTTTTTGGGACCACCATCATGAATGCCCTCTGTAGGTGACTGTACTGAGCCTAGTGCCCAGTGTTGGGTCCAGGAAAGAAAGTACTTGATATGTGTTTAATATATGAATACCTAAATCACAGTAGAAATCATGCCCTGTCATAATTTCCAAAGGTTGCTGTAACAATTTGACACAAACCAGGTAACGTAATAAGAAAATTATTGTCATGGTGTTCTCGGTCAGCTGGGTCATGTTCTTTCAGAACTTTCCTTCTTTCAGAAGGTCCTTCTTATCAATTCAGGTTTATGGTAGCCCCAGGCAATCTTTGGTTGTCAGCTATAGTACTTCAACTTTGCTTCTATTGTCACATAGCATTGTCCCTGCATGTCTATATCTTTAATGGTCACCTTCTTCAATGCACTAGGACTATTGGATTAAGGGCCTACCCTAATAACCTCATCTTACCTCAATTACATTTTAGATATCTTATTTCTAAGTAAGGCCACATTCACAGATTCCAGAGGTTGGAACTTCAACACCCTCTTTCTGCAGAATACAATTTCAATCCATAGTATGCCTGAATTATCTTCATTCCACTTCTGTTAGTGTGTCGTCTGAGAGACAACACAGCACCTCCAAATTTGCATACTTTAAACAGATTCTACCATCCATCCATGTGAAGATAAAACATACTCTTAGTGTGAAAGTTCTTTATTAGGATTAGTATACACAGAGAGTGTGACGAGTGATAGTTTTCCAGTAAACCACTCAAAGTTATTCATCCCCTCATAGGCAAATGACCAGCCAAATAGATTTGTCTCCAAATAGGGCTGCTGAGACCCAAAAGTTTGCCACTTACCTAAGTCAATTCTGGCAGGGAACCATAGAAAAGGAGCAAAACGGGCTAGGCAAATCTGGGACGAAAGGATTGATGTCAAAGTAATGATGGCCATTGTCAGCTACCCTACAGGCCTCTCATTGTGTGTCTCTTCCAAATATATTTACATATCTTGACTCAGTGTTTCTCCTTCACTGTCCCCAAGCTCCTGCTATGCCTTCAAAGTTGAGAATCAAATGTCCCATTCTTTGCTTGTCTCTGTTTTACGTGTCCCTTCCTCCAAGTTTTCTTCCACTTCTCCCTGCTCAGTACCATTCTTTATTTGGTGGGGCAAGGAACATGAAATCTCCCCTTTTTATAGAGACTGCACTGTTATACTTTCAGATACCATTCCTTGGTTTATAGTCATTTTCTCCGAATTCATATTCCCTCATCCCCTCCCTACTAGAGCCACCACTCATAAATTCAGTCTTTGCACTGACATAATGTCATTGCTTCATCTCTCTTGAGTAATCATTTCAAAAAATAACTTTAAAAATTAGTCCTCTTTGTTCTGAAGGCAAGTATTCTCTGCTATCAAAACTACGGGTTATATAAGTTCTTTGAATGGAGAAGTGTATATTAGTTTGGCTCTACAAATGAGTATTTCACAACATAATATTTAACATCAATGGGCTGCCTCCTACCCACACAGTTGCTAGCAAATTACCACCAATTTTGTGTCAGAATGCAAAATTAGTGACTAATAAAAGGAAATAGATGAGAAGAGAATGCTGAATTATAGAAGGAATGGGCATGATATATGAATATCATTAGCTCTTCCTTAAAGAACATTTATGTGATTACATGAAAATGCAATGCAGTATTTTAGAATTTTACTAGTCACTGGGATGCTCTGAAGCAGATGGACTGTGTGACTGATGATTCAATAATTGCACTCATTAAAAAATTTCATGCTTTTAATTTCTTCACAGCCCCCAGCCCCCACTTTATTATGTGAAGGGCTGAGGAATGAAATGGTTTAGTCATTGTCAGCAGATAGATAATAATTGGGTTTGCTTTGATTTCTGTGGGTGCTCTGTCCCACCTCTGGGCTACTGACTGAAAGCTTAGAAGTCTGGTAAAATGTTGAATGAGTCCCAGCTGTCTTAGATGCTAGAGATATCACAGAATAATCTTCCTTTGCTTTGAACATTTCACATGACAGCCTACCTCACACGTAGATAGTATGTGCTTATATCTCCCTAAGTTGCTATGCTGCAAATCTCAGGCATGGAAAATTGAGCTGACAACTTTGAATTTAAGTTCTTAAAGTCTTTTCACCCTTAGTTATTGTTGGGAATAAATCAGTCAGTGGGAGTTAAGAGGTGAGTGAGAGGAGTCAGTAGTTGCTGCAGTGATGGCAAGATGGGCATCAGAGTTCAAATTCAATGGCAAGATGATTTTATGTCAGTGGAAACCATAGCAATTACTGATCAGAGTAAGGGTTTATGACTGGGGAATCTTTAGCACTGGATGAACCAAAAAGAATGAAACTTTTTTCCTACCTTTATTCATTCACTTATTGCATCCATTCATCAGTTTTAATATCCAATAAGCAAGAGATCTAGTTTCTCTTAGTGACATGATCACATGTCACTAACTGTGGCAAATAGCCTCAGATGGTTAGTATACCTCTCTGAGCATATATATTCCCAGGTCCCAGCTCTGAAGCTCTAGATGATATGAAATATTGATTAGCTTAAATAAGCAAAAGGGGAAATAAGACAAACACTAGACTGTTGGAAACAGCCTACTTAAGAAGTCCATGGTCTGTTTGAGAGAGGCAAGGTATAATTCCTGTATAGAGAAATTATTTCATAGAAATCACCTGGACTCACCCAAAGGCTAGGTGCAGCAGGAGTGTTTTGTCTTTAGGAAAAGATGTTAAAGTCCTTGGGTCATGGAGAGTTCAGCATTGTGTTCTTTAAGAAAAGACAGAGAAGAGAGAAAGGGCCAGGATGTGGGGGAAATTTTTAAGTAAATATTTAGGGGTTGAGTGAGTTAGGTATTTGAATGGATAGCAGGTGTGGCAGGTTGGAGTTCACAAAACCTTGATTTGGTATAGAGCAATGCCAAGGTCCCAACATTGGTAGGGCCCTAAACCTTTCCTAAATTCCTGAAATCTCTATGCAGGATTGGATGGAAATGGGTTCATAAGAAGGAAAGTCCTAACTACCACAAAAAAAAAAATGAGCCAAATCTATAAGCATCAGAGCGTTTTTAAGAACTAGTGGGAAAGTATTAGCAGTGAGACTGAGTACCCCAGGATTCCCAAATCTGCATACTCTCAGTGAGTTCTGCCATCTGCTGTATAAAGACAACAAATATTCTTAGTGTAGAATAACTTTTCTAGGATTACTGTTCATAGAGAGAAAATAATTTAATTTCCCAACAAGGCACCCAAAATTACCTATCCTCTTGTAAGTAAATGCCCAGTCCAACAGGCCCCAAAAGTAGGGCTAGTGAGATCCAAAAGTTGCTAGTAGTCTAAGGCACCTTCTGACAGGAAATCACAGGAAAGGAGTAAAAGGAGGTAGTTAAGCTTGGAACAAAAAGAGCAAGATAAAAATAAAAATCAAGGTTATAGCTTCCTTTGCAGCCTCTCATGGCTCTTTCACCGTGTGTCTCTTCCAAGTATTTCTACATCTCAAAGCCATGTCTCCTTCTATGTCCCTTAAGTCCCTAGTGCACACCCAAAGTGGAGACACACATGAGCCCTTTTACACTTGTGTCTGTTCCCCATGTCTCCTCATCCAGGTTTCCTTCCAGGTTTCAACTTCTCCCTTCTTAGTTTGACCCTTCACTAGGTGGGACAGGGGACATAGACCCTCCCATTTTTAATGAGTTTCCACTCTGGAAACAAGATGAGTAAACTGTAAGTAAAGACATATAAAGGTAAACTGGGAGCATTGTAGAGGATGGATCTGAGATGAGACTATACCCAGAGAGGCTGCCTCAAGAACCCAGGGAGGATAACATAATCAGAGTGGCAAGACGGGGATGGATTTGAATCTTCAGCAAAAAATTCCTTTTGAACCTGTACTATTTCTTTTATTAGTACATACTCAGAATCCACTTTTCTTACTAAACTCTATGTGCCCCACTGAGGCATGATTCCTTTCTAGAATTCTGTATCTTTAGTATCCAGGACAGTGACTAACCCAATGGAACTACTGGTGGTGATGGGGGGGGGGGGGGACTTTGGAGAATGCAAGAATGCACAAATGACACAGTATGAAGAGAAAGAGCAACAAAATTTAATGAGTCAAAAATTCTCACTTGGTAAATAAAAACATGATGACAAAAGCTGGAAGAAATTGAAATAGTAAAAGTTGGAAGAAAAATGGTGCTGGAGTAGAATTTGAAGTGATACTGGGAGAGCATATGAAAATGTTCAGAGGTCACTGGAAATAATTAGGTTATATGCTAAGAAAACTGTCAGTATGCCCTCCTTTAATATAGAAAATTGAGCTGCTTGGGTGAAGTTCTTTGATTTCTAAATTCCCTTTGGCTGACAATTCATTTGAGGTCATGGATCTAAATTTTTAAAAATATATAAAAACTAAAAAGCACATTTTCCTCCCTGTCCTAACCCTCTGTTAGAAATTTCATATCTATTTTCATACCATTTTTACTTTTGAGAGACTTTTTGGTAATTTTGAAAGCCTGGATTTTCCCTTTAATACACAAAACTACAACAGAAAATCCATTGTAATTGGAGTTAAAAGAAAATGTAGTCAATTAGATAATGTTGCTTATTTGTTAGAGATATTAATACCTCCTTTTTCATGAAAAGGTTTTATGTACATTTCTGGATTTCACAAGGAAAGGCAGTAGTAAAAGAACTAAGCTTTGAATTCATAGACTTAAACTTGAATTCTGGGTCTACCATTTCTTACTGGGTTACTTATCTGCCTTAGACCTTGTTTTATTCATTTATTATTTACCTACCAGGTTTTGTGAATGTTAAATATACACACTTGTGAATTGTATGGTGGTCCCCACAAAACACATGTCCATTGATTTACCCATGAATGTGAATTTATTTGAGAAGAGATCTTCCAGATTTAGGATCTTGCGATAAGATCATCCTGAATTTCCTGAGTGGGCTGTATATCCAATAACAGGTGCCTTTCTACAAGACACAAAGACACATAGGGAAGAGTCGGGGCCATGTGAAGATGGAAACAGTTCTGAATAATGCTATCAAAAGCTGAAAAAAGCAAGGGAGGCTCTTCCCTAAAGCCTCCAGAGGGAATACAACTCTGCCAGCTTCTTGATTTTGAACTTACTCTCTGGAACAGTGAGAGAATGAATTTCTCTTTGAAAACATTGCTTGTGGTTATTTATTACTGCAATCCTGGGCAGCGAACATATACACTTACTAGTCATGCCATAAATGCTAGTTCTTTTCCCTCATCCTTATTTAAATCACCAAATTCTGAGCCCTCTTACATAAAAATCAAAGAGACTGTGGAAATCATTCCTGTGATACAAGGAGAACAAAGTGGAGTGAGAGCAGAAGGAAGAAAATGAAAAAAACAAGGAAAAGCTACAGTTCCCCCTTTCCCTAAGGTATAGTTCTGCCATAGTAAACTGGAAGGAAATAGGAGGAGTTCACATTAAGGCAAGTAGATCTACAGATATTTGAGACTTGCCCTCTTGACAGGTCAGAGGTATTATGCCATGAATCTTACCAGAGCCATGTAGCTGAGAGATGAAGTTATTGTCAAGGGAAGCTACTAATTTAGTGACCAAATCAAGGCTTGTTGGCTACTAATTTTCTGTTTGCAAGGGTGTATAGTTTCCACTTGAGATACATGTATCATTTACCACTTTTGCTGAATTGTCAGATGGAAAGTTTAGAGAAATATCAGACATAATATAAGACACTAAAATAATCATTATGGACATAAGCCCCTCTTTAACACTATATTTGTTTCTGAGTACTTTAGTGATTTGTCATTTCTGAAGAGCATTTATTTAACAGTAAAGTTATTTCCTATGCATCAGTTGCCCACATAACCAAATTCTCTTAGTCTCTCGTCTATTCAGTTCCAGTAATGGTCCAAGTAGTCCCAGAGCAATTGCATGAAGTTCTGAGAGAAAGGAAAGGGTCAACAGGCAGTATCATACTGATAAGGTCACAGCAAAACATGATAAAGTGACATATGTAAGGGTGATTTGTTGAAAAACTTCTATCAGTCTTGTTTGCTATAGCAAATACACTGGGTACCCCCAAAACATCCTCTTTTCCTAAACTCTGCCTCTACCATCAGAAAAAGACTCCAGCGTTGCATTTTTGGAAAATGAGTAAGTGCTAAGCTTCCAGATCTCAGACCCCCTTACCTGATCACATGACAATCTTTGAATGGAGTGTGTGAATTTCTAAAGAGGCATTATAGCCTTAGGTCAGGACATCTCCATTATCAGGGGACATACAACCCCCTGAGGTTTTTCTATATAAATATAATTCAGAGGAGAAGTTTTAGGAAAAAGTTGAAATGGAATTCACTAGGGTTAGGAAAAAAAAATAAAGAACTGTGAAATATCCCACATCGTTGTGAAATAATCTCCACAGCTTTAATGCTGGCCTCAGGGGTGTAAGTGAATAAGTGAAAATTTTCCCAGGGCTGTTCTATACAGTGTTTACATCAGGTTGTGTTTGTGAGAAATTTCTAATGAAATAAAAACATTTCTCCCCAGTGAGGAATAGATGTCATTCTGTTACATGATACCTCAATAATCAGGCCAACTCCACCTTCTTCCTGACATTCTGGTGACCAGAATTGACCACCTCTGACAAGAGACACATAAATAACAAGGGTTTCAGGGTTACACCATATGCCATGATTCTGAAAGGACTGCCAGTGCATTGAGGGCAGGATGACAGCTTTGATTCTCTCCCCAGGGATAAGGGAGTGTCTGTGTCAGAAAAGAGAATGGTAGATATCCCTTTATTTTGTTAGAGTTCAAAATGTTCTAGGTCACCCTGCTCTTAATAAACCTAAAGGAAAAAACAAAAAGGTAGTATAAACTTCTAGCTAGGCAAAGAACAGCAGATTGATCTATTTTTCACAAATGTCTCTTAATCAGGGATCCTTACACTCCCTTCAAGAATGATGAAAAGTTTCTGAGAGTCCAAGGACTCCCTAATATTGTGGGCAAAACTTTGCCCACCTTTGTTAAGAGAGTGTTTTTAAATTTATGACCCCAAAGAATTTAAGAATCAATGGGGTAGCACATAGGTCTATTATCTCCTCTGTCCCAACTGCCTTAATTAATAAAGATACGAAGATCTTCCAGAGACCTGATCCCAGTTCTGCAGTGGCATCTGGAAAAAGGTGAAATCAGGCTACTACCTGTTTGCACTTTTCTTTCTTGTCTTTTGACTCTGTGCCTGTGGGGACTGTGCATTATGCAGCCTCACTGTGAAATTGGCCTCACTATTTGAAAATTCACCTTATTGAATCTTTATGATAATCTTGTGAAGGAATTGTTTTCATGTCACAGAAAAATAAACTCATATTTGGTTACTTACCTGAGTCTGCATAGTCAGGGATGAGTAAACTCTGGATTTGATTCCTAAGTCAGGACCAGTTCTGGTATTAGTCCATACTTCTTCATAATCTTACAGTAATGGTTTTAAGATTCTCCCATTCCTGCTCAAATGATTTTCAGATTCCTCCCATGGATGTGTTATAGGTATATACTGAATATTTCTTTATTTTTAATATATCCTGGTAGTTAAGAATTCAGAAATGGAAGGAAAATAAAAGGTGTTTTGATTAGTGACAATAAGAGTGATTGTGACTATTCTAACACATGATCTTGATGGCTTTAGCTTAACTTTTAAAAGAATATAACTGAATCTGTAGGGTGCACAGGGTGAGGGGTCTTGCCATGACTCAGGGCACCTACGTGCCAGTTCAAGTTCAGCAACTGTCTAGTGCTGTTTTGGGTGTCCGTTTTCCTGCAACTGTTCCCTCAGTTGTCAAATAGAGATGGGGCACTCAGCTATTGTCAGGGTCTAATGAAATCATGGACTCAAGAAACACTCTGACTGTAGCACCAACAGTTACAGGAGACACCCTAGAGTATTTCTGTTATTTAATTTTAAAATAGAGAGCAAAGTTCCTGTCTGACTTGTATTTGTCTGCAAAATGACTTAAACCTCATAAGGAACTTGAGGAACTTGAATGAAATAATCAGTAAATTCAAACCTCTCTCATTTCATAGAGATTTGACACATTAAGACTTTGATAAATCTTCAAAGAATTCATTTAGGTACAAAATTATTTAGACCTAGAGTTTTTCTTTTAGTTCCCTATCTCCTTTTGATTATATGCACATACATCCTATTGCATAAATTTTGGAAAATGCTTATTTGAAAATAAACAGAAATAATCCATGGATTAAACTGCTTATGTAACTACATAGCCATATAACTATAGATACTGATTAAAACTTACATTACAGAACTCCATTATAACCTAGTGCTCTGAGGAAACAAAAAATTGCTTCATTAACATTTGGTAGTGCAGAAGTTTAGATACTCTATACACTCTTGAAGAATATATGACATTGAGTTCCTTTAATTAATATGTAAGAATTTTCAAAAATAAATAGGAAAATGATGAAAAATTCATAGACCACAAATTAAATTTAGTAGAAGCACAAATATTTCATAAAAATACTTAAAGTATCATTTGAAATAAAAAGAAACACTAATTAAGACTATAATGAGATATTTGCTTAATAAATAATCAGAATAAAAAATATTGACTATATATATTTAGATAGATAAATAGAATGATAGATAGGAATGTCAGGAAAATGGTATTTTCATTCATTGTTTATTACAGTATGTTAGTACAATTCCTATAGAAAACAAAGGTGCGATAATTACAAAAATTAAAAATACACAGTCTCTTTGACATAGCAGTTCCCCTTCTAGGAATTTAGTCCACATTTATAAATGAACATGTATACAAATTAGTGTTTATAAGGAGATTCACTAAAGTTTTGCTCATACACAGGATAGGGTGGGAAGCTTAATATCAAATATCAGAACTTATGATTTAAGTAAGATTAAGGGCTATAGTGGGATCCAAGGCTATTGCAAAGCAAATAATTAATTTAACTAGCAGCCTAGTTAAATTCCAGTGGATTCTCATGCAGGGATGGAACAAGGCAGCTTTATAAATAAAAATATAAAGTGACATATTAAATGATGAGATGCAAAACACTATATACACACATGCACACACACATGTATACATATATACATGATGCGTATGTTTGCATTTTTTGCTTCACATGTTTTGGTATGAAAATGTTTGGCAAAAACTATCTTAGGAGACAAGGTACTAGAGGAAAGGGATTTTGGGAAAAACTCACATGTCACTGTATACTTTCTTGAACTTTCATATTACTTTTTATCCTATTTATTAGCAACTAAAACAAAATGCATCATTTGGCTTCAAAAAGACATGAAAAATAACTTTAAAATCAACAAAGGATAGCTTTGCTACTGTATATAACTTGTATGGGAGGATACTTATGGGAAAAAGCAGTATTCCCCTTGGTCCTTGTAAAATGAGAAAGTTGGTCAGAAAATCTCACATATTTCTTCCTGTGAAATGATAATGTAAAATAAGATAATCTTTATAATGTTGCCATGTCATAAGTTAGGCACACAAAATTCTTTGATATTGCTATCAGTTTTAGTTTTAACTGAATGTTACTAGCGAATCAGTTGGGAGGTCTGAGAATAGTGGTAAACTGTTTTCACTGTAATATGGGATTGAGATTTTTCAGTAAACAAATAACCAAAATGACTGAAATGAAGTAAAGTTTCTTTTCCTTTAAATAAAAGGGATCTTTCTCAATTATTACATCCTTTACCCCTTCTTTATTTCACCAGTAAAAGTGAACAGTAGTATTGAAGTTGTAAGACTGATCTTGAAATGGCAGTCACTGAGAGTGAAAGATATTATATCATTAGCTCTGTATACTGGAGGGGAGAGTGTTCTCCCTTTTTCTGGAGAACCTATTATACAGGGGAACCTAGAGTAGATTCTAGAAGTCAAAATTATATCACATAGTCAAATATGTTTTCTCGAGCAAGTTTTACTTTAGTTGCAAGCAGAGACAAAGAAATTCAATAGGGAACAAATGTCCAGTGGCTTTGGGGTACAAAATCTCTCAAGGCTGGCAGATTTGCTTATGTTCAAAGACCAACCTAATGGGCAGAAAGATCAGTTTGCTCAGATAGCTACAACTAGGGGGGAAAGCAAACAGTAATTTTGTTAGATAACCTAAAGATGTCTGGACTCTGCATGCTTTCCTTTTATTCCATGTAATTCCATCTCTCACGGGCAAAGGACAATAATGGAGAATATGAACATATATGTGCAACACTGATCACATTTTGAGACCAATGATAACCCTTATTGAAAATGAATTAACTGCCCCAAAACAGATGAATGGATGAAAAATATGTGGTGTATTTACACAATGGAATATTAGTTAAAAACGACAAATTTAAAGCATTTAAGATAACATGGATGGACCTAGAAGGAATCATACTAGCAGAAATAAGTCAGAAGGAAAAAGACAGAAAACCATATGGTTTCACTTATATGGGATATAGGGAAAACAAACAAAAGGCCAAGAGGAAAATTCAAAACAAGCTAACAACCAAATTAAAGTATACAACTTGGGTTGGGATGGGGTAGGGGCAGTTGGGAAAGGCAGGGAGAACCCCAGGGAATACAGAGATGTGATACACACACACACACACACACACACACACACACACACACACAATTATTATATAGTTAAAAATGGAAAATGAATTTGGTTCAGTCCAAGTAAATTCCAATGATGTCTTGAATGAAATATTGCAGCATACAGTAGTTATGCCTGTGAGCGCTACTCTATTGTGGTTAAATGTTTATTGTTATTTTAAATAATATAACTCATTATTAAACTTATACAGAGAGAGAAACCATAAGAGGATGAATTTAATTTAGGATAACAAGGTCATTGCTAAATGAAAATAAATACTAATCTAACTCATTTTTATACCCAATAACATTACTCAATAAGTAGTGAGTGAAAAGTTGGATACTTCCCCCCTCCCCCACCTCCCACACCTCCACTCCTGTGTGGAGTTTGGGAAAGGTCATGTAGTATGGTACAGGGAAAGAGTGTTGGGCTGATGCCCATCCAGTTTTGCCATTTGGTAGCTGAATAACCCTGGGCAATAATTGACTTTTGTTGATTTCCATCTGTTTATGACCTTAAAGCATTGGCTTAGATGATCCCTAAAGTTTGTTTCAACTATGATTTTTTTCTAAGATTCTAATTAAAATTAGTGAGCGAGATTTTCTGCTAGAAAACCACAAGAAGATGGACATGTTATTAAAGCCTCTCAGTTGAAGGGTATAGCATCAGAGAAGTGGTGCAGTAGCTTGTGGCATAATAATCTTCTGATTCCATGATTAAAGTTTGAAGTAGCACTATGAGATCTGATAATGAACATTTAGTAAAGTGTTGTTTATAGATTTATACTTTTAATTGATAGAAAGCACACAAATGTGTGTATACATAAATATATGTATATGCCTGTGTATTTATATACATACACATATAAATGTATTATTTCTCGTAAACCAGGTTCTTTAGTGAGAGAATTCATTTATTCTTTCTCTTTGTATCAATCCCTTCTTTTGCATTACTTCAGAGTCTCTCAGACTCACCTCACTCCAGCTCTGTCTTAGGTCAGGCTTGTAGAGGTAGAGCTTGCATCTCAGATTCTTGCCAAGGAAATTTCTGGGGCATATTTTTTCAGTGAAACTTGTAATAAATGAAAGAAGCAGGGTAAAGAAAGCAAGGAAAGCAGATCTGCTTCCTAGAGTGCTCAGGTTAAGACATTTTTCATCTAGATTTTTAAAAATAAATGCTTTTGATAGGGGACACCCCCCCCTTTTCACCTGATATCACTTTCTAATCGTTTGTGAATTATCCATACACAGGAAGAATATTCAGCCATTTTAGGCCCATAACTCCACACTTCCTAGTAGCTACCAGGTTTGAACAAGGGAAGAAATAGAAGGCGGCTTGTGCTTTCTTTCTCTGCTGCTCATTGCACCCTTACTGAGCTCCTCAGGCTGAATCTAAGGTCCTATTTTGCAGAGAATAGATAATAACCAGGTGCTTTTAATTACAATAAAAGTGATTTGAAATTTAAAGTTAGTCTTTACATAAGAATTCCACAAGAAATAGGCTTTTTAGGAGGAATATCCATACTAGAAACTCAATTTGCCCATCTGGAAAATGAAAGTGGTAATAATTCAAAAGAAAGGTAGTATAACTCACAACCATGAAAAGGTTGTTATAAGGCAATAGGGCTGTCAGGAGGAGGCCAGCTACCTCTTAGAAGGCCTTGGAGGGCATTAGTGTGTATAATAGCACCATGACATCAGCAGAAGCCTTATTGTACAGTCTTATTAGCCCAGGCACGTGAATTGACAGCATGCCAAGAGCAAGTACATATCTTAGGAGCAGGTACATTTGAAATGGCGACCACGAAGGGACTTTTTAACTTTGACTTAAACACGTTACAGGTCTGCTTCTCTCTATGAAGCAGGCTCTAAACAGTTTACATTAACAATTACCCTTAACTGGAACTAGGCACACCTATCTGTCTGCTTCTCTTTACTTGAAGCAGGCTACAAACTGTTTATTAGGATTTTTACTGATCACCTTTACCATTGATATGCAAAAGCCAGCCAGCTGCTTCTCAGCTCCCAGCTCTTAAAAACTGCTGAAGAAAAAAAAAAACTTAAAAACAGTTTAAACTTTCTACTCGTGGGTTAGTTTTGTTTTTTTTAACCATCTCCAGCCTTCTCAACCAAAATACTAAACTAATGCAAGACTGTTAGTGCAGACTAATTTATTTTTAACAGTGATTTTTAATTATTCGAATAACTATAAAAAGAACATGTAAGACTCAGATTACTTTAACATTGTCCAAAACCTTTCTCAGCATTGTCCAAAGTTCTTTCCCAGATTGCTCAGAAATCCTCAGTCTCTCAATCCTGATCATCTCACCAATGTCCAGTCAGAGCTTATCTTCAGACACTTGAAGACATGTTTTTTGGCTGCTCCTTTGGCTTGCTCCTCCATGTCTTTCATGCTGTGTTCTCCTTAAGACAATGGAACATTGTCTTATCAATGGAACATTGTCTATCACATTGACAAAGCTCCCACAATCAGTGTAAAAGATCAGGATGTCTTTTGATTTCTGTTCACTGGAAGCCATAAATGACAGAGGCCTGAGGGCTGCACTGCTCTCCCTGTAACATGTAGGAATCCCTGTGATAGTCACAAAGCTGATTTGTGAAGCTGGAAGTAAAGTGAAGTAGATAGTGTAAAGCCATCTATCTGACTAGGTGACTGCCTTGCTCCCCAAGAACTTAACTCTGAATGCCCTTTGCACCTGTGGGAGACAGCTTCAGGTAGAGCTTGGGTAACTTCCCACTTTCAAATACCTTTCTCTGCTTGAAGGCTTGTTCATCCTGGGAGCTCAGTCTTAAACCAGGTTCATGCAGAAGGGCCCAGGAATGAATGCTACTCTGGAGGCAATCCCAAGGGAGGTTGAGTGGGAGTTCAAGGATAAGGCCCAAGCTTTCTGTCCTGCTGTGCTCAATTCTGAGGACTGTTCTATGCTGTTTCTCAGAAGGTCCTCAATCATCCACATCGTTGACTTGCTCCTTATTGCACTCTACGGTGGCTATTTTGCCCCGTGCTTACCAGATAAAACACAGTTAGCTCAGTTCAATTTAAATTTCAAATAAACAAGGCTGGGGACTGTGGCCTGTGCCTGTAAGCGACAGCTTATGGAGTTGCGGCGGAGTCTGGGGATCCATTGCAGTTCGAGTCCCCCCTACCCCCTCACCGCATACTCCCCCCACCCCCCACCCTCCACCCCCGCAACACAGCAAGACCCAGACTCAAAAAATAACTGGGCGTGGTGGCCCACACCTGTAATCCCAGCTACCTGGGAAGCTGAGGCTGGGCGTTGCTTGAGTCTGTGGTACCATGGGCAGCGTGTGCCTGTGGTTCTGTTAAATATCAAATGATAACCATTTGTTAGCAGATATCAAGCAGCCATTTTTTGGGGGAAAAAGTTAGGCTTCTATGAAAAGGGGCCGGTAAGCCAACCTTATATGGGCATAAAGGCCATGTCAGCCAGAAGCCAACCATATAAGGCATCATTGGCGATTGGCCAGCAGCATCCCCTTATATGGCAAAGCCCCTCAGTAGCCAGGTAAGACCCTTATCTCTTAGCTCCTTACTAGCCAACCCAAGTAGATTCACCTATCCCCAAGCCCTTACTAGCCAACCAAAATGGTTCCCGTACTCCCAAGCCCCTTGCAAGGGATAAAAGAGAACCGTGTGGAGGCTCAGGGTCCTCACTCTCCCTGATGTAACCGCTGCATCCGTGATCCAGGTCAGTGCTGGACCCTGACTTAAGTTAGAAAATAAATGCCTCTTGCCTTTGCATCACCCATGTGCTGTTGCTCTTGGAATCCCATGATGGCGCTTTAACAGTTCCACCAGCAAAAAATAGTGAGACCTACTCTCAAAAAAACGTTTGTTTTTTTTTTTTTTTCAAATGAACAATCCGTGTGTGTATATGTGTTAGAGAGAGAGGATTTAGATTTATAGACTTTTGTATTTATATCTGTATATCTGTTAGCTGTAGTTCAGCCTTGGTAAAAGATAAGTGTTTCTATCTGTCTTACAACTCTAAGTTTGAAATTACTTCTCAAAACAAAGAAAACCTGCATGGGTGGGGCAATCTTTAATGCTTCTAACACTTTAGGATCCACTGTTCAGATTCTCATTTATAAATGAGCAAATTATTGCCTACAGAACTTGCTCAAGGACCATAAATGTTTCACACTGACCTTTATAAATCAACATTAGCACTAATATATTTTATATTTCAATGAAATCACTTAAGTTCACATTATGCATAAACCATCATCAATAATGCTATTCTATTCATGCAAATAACTGAGACAATTCCAGGTATTTTAGAATAATCAAATTTTACTTTATCAGACTTAAGCCTTATTTGCAGCTTATTTGACTTGAAGGAAAGCTTCCCTACTTCTGTTGTGCCCCAGTTATTTATTTTGGATAAATTAGAATTGTAATATAAATTTGCCTTAGGATATGTTTATGTTGGGGGAAGGGGAGGAATGTTCTACCCTCCAGCAATTCTCTAGGGGAAGGTAGGGTGGCATTAGAAAAGGGTAGTATAGGGAACAACCTTCCACTCTTTCTTTAGGTCTTCTGGCTATAGTAAGGAGATTTTCTTTCTATTTTTCTGTTTGGTGTCTTAAAAAAAAAAGGCTTTGAAGGAATGGAAAATTTCTGTGGTAGCTGATAGCAAATACAGAAAGGCTAATTTGCATATAGATGTTTCAGCTTGCAACTGCATAATCCCCTGAGAGAAGCCCTGTTTAAATGGGCAGGCAGGCTGGCAAGGGGCTGCCTGGTTCCTAATGAAAACTAAATTGAAACTTGGGAAACATTTGCCTTGGAGGTGGTCAGGTTTTTTAGAGTATCAATTTAAATCTGAGAGAGGCAGGCAAACCCCTTCCAGATTGCCCATCACTATTTAAAAGTCCCAAGTCAGAAGGTAACTGGAGAATGGAGAGAAAATGATCAATGGCCAAGTAGAACCTGAGGTAATCAATGTGCTGCTGTTACTTGGAAATTCTGGCCAAGGTTTTGAAATAGTGAGCAGGTGGGGAAGAATAGGGAGTAATGGAAGCACTCCCCTTTCTAAAAAGGCCTGGGGAGGACACGGCCCTTTTTCAGGCATCTTGGTGAGTCGAACCTTTGGAGACAAGTGGTAATCCATTTATAGGTTAAATACTTTTCAGATTGAATGTTCCCCCCTGAACTAGACTGTGGGTTAAGCAGATAAGGACAGCTCTGAAAACAGGATAATGTGGAAAGAAAAGAGATTACTGAAAGGTCAAAAGATTAGCTGGGGGATAAATGGAAGTCAGGAAAAAATACTGGAAAAGGTTAGAAAATGATACTAGGGGAGGAAGATCAATCAAGAGAGCAAGTTCAGGAGTAAACTTGGAACGGAAATAAGAAAACAAGACAGGGGAATTGGCTACAGAATAGGAGAAGAATGTTGATTAAAAAAATACTGGAAAAAAAGGAACTAATGATATGAATGTCAGGAGAGGAAATAAAATAAAATGCCGCACTGTACCCCTCTAGGATTTTCATATCTTAATCTAAAGTGAGCTGGCATATCAAAATTTTTGCTTATTTCTTTCCAAAAAGTAGAGTTTATTGTTATCAATAGGTAATAAAGTTGGTTTTGAAGACGCCCTTATTGTGGCGGATGTGGTTTACCTGGAGAATAACATGTAGACGGGGCACTGTGGGCAGAAACAGCATAAAGAGACTGGCCCCGGGAAAAACAGAGACCTGCTATCTTTGGGGGACCATGGAGCATGGCCATGGCAGTTGGGACTACAGCCAACAGAGAGGAAGACGTTGTGGGCATTTGGACTGCAGGCAACAAACCAGGCCAGTGAATAGCCCAGGAGAAACATGTTGGGAAACCTAAGATTTACATGAGCTGACTTTAGAAACTGCAGAATTTGGGATTTGTCTGAGGACCTGAAGAGAACCTGAATAGCTGTTGTTTCAGCTCCAGACTTCTGAAGTGGTTGCTGCTGTTTTTTTTTTTTTTTTAAGTTATATATATATATATATATATATATATTATATATATATATATATATATATATTCCATCATTGTGATCCCTGGGGATCACCCACCACCTTCTCTCCCTAGCCATTCCAGCTGGTCCCCTCCCCAACTTGTGTACTTTCATTTGTTTGCCTGAATATTAATGAAACCATTTTTTTTGTCTTTTCCTTCTGACTTGTTTCTGCCAATATGATTTTTTCGAGGTACATCCATGTTACCAAAAAAAAAATCATCAACTTTGTCATTTTTAATTGATGTGTAATCCATTATGTATATATACCAGATCTTTTTCATCCAGTCGTGTTTCTTGGGGCATTTGGGTTGTTTCCAGGTCCTTGTAATTATAAATAGTGCTGCGATAAACATCCAAGCACGGGTGTCCCTTTGTACCCACATTGAGGTTTACTTTGGGTAGATTCCCAGAAGAGTGATTGTTGGGTCAAATGTAATTCCATTTTCATTAGTTTGAGGGTCCTCCACATTGCTTTCCATAGTGGCTGGACCAGTTTACATTCCCACTAGCAGTGTAAAGGTGTTCCTTTCTCTCCACATCCACACCAGCACTTGTTGTCTGTTTTTTGGTTGTGGGCCATTCTTACTGGTATAACATGGTATCTCATTGTGGTTTTGATTTGCATTTCCCTTACTGCTAATGATGTTGAACAGTTTTTCATGTGCCTGTTGGCCACTTGGACTTCTTCTTTGCAGAAGCTGTTCTCCTGGTTCATTCTCAGCCCTACGCATGCATTACCAAGCAATAGTGAAACCAAACTATCTTAAAAAGAGGTAAAAATAAAATTTATTTACTAAAAAGACAAACTAGACAAAAATCACTGAGAGTACAAGGGACCCCTTTGGTTTTCTCACCACACAGTTCAGTCTCTTAAGTCCAAAAAACTGTATGTGGTCCTTCAGCCACATTCATCCAAAGTAAAATGGTGTCTGTCCCACTGTAAAGCCAGCAGCAGAAGACTTGAATCAGAGAAACCAAGATGGCATCATCTGTCCTCCTCCAAAAGACACAGAGCTAGCATTCTCTTAGCATCAACTTTGAAATGGCCCAAACCAGTAAGACTCACTCAAAACAGCAAAAGAAATCACTTCAGATCTCTCCCGATGAGAAAAGCAGCACTTGAAGTTCTTTTCAGGTCTCGAGACAATTTTTCCAAGCTTTATAGTTTCTAAGTTAAAGCAAATTTCCAAGTACCAAATCTCCAAATCAGCTTACACAGGTCACATGTTTCTTCAACATGCTTCCCCTGGCTTCTTCCTGGCCTGGACTGGGGATGGAAGCCCACAGTATGACTTCCTTCCCTGCCCTGCTGCTGCACATGACAGCAGCAGCTGCAGGACCTCCAGCCTCCTTGCTGCTCCGTGGCCTTCTTTCTCCAGCTTTCTGCCCTTTCTCCAGCTGTACTGCTTCCTAAATCCCTTCTCTCTGTCCCTGTCATGAGAAACCTCAGCTTCTTTCTCTGAGTCTTCACCCACTCGGGGAAAATGTCACAAGCCTCATGCAGTGTTGCAAAGGTGGGGCCATGGACCCCCAATTTCACCACATCACCCCTGTCAGAAGCAGAAAACATGCTAGAGCTATGCTTTCTGGAGACAAATGAACAATGCTATATTGCTTCTTTGCCTGATTTAAACTTCCTGTCACTGTTTTAGAACTGGGATCTAGGCCATGTTTTTGGACCACATGTCTGGAGGACTGCAAGTATGACTTTTAAACTAAGACTGATTGGACTGTGTGGTACGGTAACCCAGGTTCCCCCAATCTTAGAAACTCTTTGTTTACTTGTTTATGTTGTCATGAATAAATGTTAGTTTGGTCATTTTAAAAACTTGTTTTAACTTTGTAATTACAAGAAGGGATGCAGGTGGAAAGAGTCCCTAGATCAAGCAAGTGGAGTCTTTCTTGCCCATTTTGTGTCCAATATCATTATTACCAAAAGCATTGTTTGCCTTTGATCAAACTCTGTTATAGCCTTTTTGATTCAATGTCTGGAATGGGGTAAGAGACCTTCATTTCTTAGCTAAATAACAGAATTGGGTCAAGATTTTGATTCATGAATATCTTAAGGAAAACTTTAATATAAATATGAGAAATGTAGCTCTTCCTCAGCACACATGCATGCACACAAATATGTACGTACATGCAACGTAATCATATGTAGAACATATTAGTAATAAAGTACACACTATCCATAAGGATAGCTGATTTATGCTAATGTGACCTGCATTACAAATCAATATTTACTGAAGTGCTTGTTGTTATATTCAAGATTGATCCTGAAGCAGTGAATTTAACTGACAGTCTTTGTTCTCACATGGGTTAGTCTAGTGTGACAGTTACTACATGTTCAATAAAACTTTTATAGAAGAGGCATGAAGTAGGACAAGGATGTAACAATTTCCAGCATGCCATGAATCTGACTTTCTTAATGATGGGCGGGGTTGGGAACTAAGGGTGGAGTTAAGCAGGTATACTGGCTATAATTGAACATGTGAAATTTGTCATTCTGACTTTTGTGGCCCTAACTTGTACCCTAGTACTGCTGGGAAGGAGACATGGAAGAGAAAGACTTGTAGAGACATTTGGAAGAAGGACATTGCAAGAGACCCATGGGTAAGGCCTTAGGGAAACTGGTCTTGGCAGGGCAGTAGCAGTTGTCTTGATTTGTGCTATAATCTTTTATTTTTGCATCTCCTCTTCTATCACAGCTCTCTAGGAACTATCTAACCATTTCTTTGTACATCCTTGCCAGACAGTAACTTGAACTTGGGGCAAACACCCAGAGGTATAAGCGTTCCTGCTTCAAGCTGAGTCTCTGAGCATTTCTCTGCAAAGGGGTAGTCATTTTGGAGTTGTATGGAAATCAAGTCAGAAAACAAACAGAGTATTTATCTAAACTTACAAACAGGCACAATTGTCCTTTTAAACCCAGCCACTCATCAGGTTTGTCCCAGACTGTGTGAGCAAATAGCAAGACCGTACTGTTTTAAAAAAGAGGCAAAAACAGATTTACTCATTAAAAAGACAAATAGACAAGAGTCACTGAGAGAACAAAGGACCTCCCCTTTGATTATCTTACCAACCAGTTCAGCCTCTAGTCTGAAAACTACACATGGGTACTTCAGCCATGTGTGTCCACAAAATGGCTACTGTCTCTTTAAAGCTAGATGAAAAAGCCAAGATGGGGTCATCAATCCTTAAAAGTGGGAGACTCAAATCCAATGAAGAAACCAGGATGATATGTCAATTCTTCTCCAAAAGGCACAACTGCTACATTCTTTTAGCTTCAAATCTAAAGTAGATTGAAACCAACAAAACTCAATACAACAGCCACTTCAGATGTCTCATAATGAAAACAACAGCACTCCAAGTTCTCTTCAGGTCTCCAGATAATTTTCATGCTTTGTAGTTTCAAAGTTAAACTAAGTTCTCAAGTACCAAATTTCCAAATCTGCTTACACAGCTCACAGGTTTCTCCAGCATGCTTCTCCAGGCTCCTCACCAGTCCAGGCTCAGAATGGAAGTCCACAGTATGGCTTCCTTCCCTGCCCTGCTACTGCACATTACAGTGGCAGCTCAGAGGTCACCAGCCTCCCTGCTGCTCCTCTCTGCACCCTTTTCTTCTCTCTGTCCTCACTCCTTAAATCTCCTCACACTGCCCCTCTCATGAGAAGGCTTGGCTTTCTTTCTCCAAATCTCCCCCTACCAGGATACAGTGGCTGCTATTCTAAAGCACCATTATGACGCACCATGCCTCCCCCCCCCAAATTCACCACAGCACCCCTATCAGTATTAGGAAATCCATTCTTCTTTCTCTACACTCCTTAATTCTAAACAAACAAAAGTTTTCATATTATGAGTCCACTTTTTTGCCTTTGTGTGCACCAAGGACAGAAGACCTTTCAGAGTGTGCCTCCCTTAATAAATTGGAGTCATGGGTGATGCTGTATGCTAATGAAGCCAGAAGCCCAATATAGGCAGTGTTATTTGTTGGTAAAACTTGAGTATCACCTTTAACTGTGTCTAAAAAATATAGGGGTTATGAAGTACCTGAAGTCAGAGAGGTGGTTAATCTCTTCTTTTACCTTGATACTGTACATTTTAAACAGGGCTTGATCACATTGTTATGTTAATTTTATTCCCAGTGCTAGATTTCTAAGGCCCAGGGAGAGAGAGGGTCATAACTGGTTGATAATCCCATCATCAGGATTCCTGATGGGAGGGAGAACAAGGAAAAGAGGATAAAAGAGAAAGAATTTGGAAAAGGAGAATTTGGAGGAGGATAGGAAGATTAGTGGAGAGGAAAACTGATCTGGCATTTGGAGCAGAAGTCTGGAGATGTTGAACCTTTTGGGGCTCCCAGTGTTCCAGTCTTTGAAGGTCTGGAGATGAATGAAAGCAGAGGAGTTGATCTCGGGGTGAGCTGCCCTGAAATTCACATTGGTTTCAGAACTCACTCCATACAGGATACAGTGACTGAGGAACGAAGATAGGGACAAAACCTAGCAGTTTCAGACTGAACTACACTAAGACTGAGATAAAACCCACACAGCTCCCTGTAGAGCAGAAAAGGGGTTCTTTTCTGTTTGGGACACTTGTGAAGCTATGGACTATTAGACTCTTTAATGGGTCTTTCCCTATTTGTGAATAAACCCCTGTGTTTACCCTTATCACAAAAGATTGACCTCTGGGTAACTGCTTGCATGCTGGCAGAAGGATTCTCGTTGACTAAAATTATAAAGGGTTATCCCCTCACCCGATAACACTAACAGGGGAAATATAATTTGAGGTTTGTAGCATGCCATCTATTGTGAGTAAAGCTTGTAAAATAGAAGGAGTTTTGTTTACTTACCTTAAAAACAGTTTTAAGTAAGTTGGGATTACAGATTATATGAGACAAATTATTACATATACAAAGCGGAGAGAGAGTGGTTCTGATGGAAGACATTTGGAATAGTGTGATAGTGTGAGATGGGAAGTCTTGTTGGAAAGAGGACTATACAAGTTTTAAAGAGGGATCAAGTATGACTGAAAAGAAAAATGCATGCTATTTAATAGAAATCCCTTTTAAGATGCCTGTTTTATGAATCTCCATGACAAAATTCATTATTTTACCAATGTCTGTTACAGCAAATATTCTATTTGTAAAGAGAATATTAAATTCATTTAAGGTTGCTTATGGAAAATCATGGCTACTTGTAAGACCTTATCAATTATGAAAAAGGAAAACAAAGTTCCACACTTATTTATTCATCTACCCTGTCCCAGATGCTGAGGTTAAAATGATAACCAGAGCTCATTTCTATCCTGAAAAGTCACATTGAAACAGTGTAAAACAAAACAGGCACAGAAACTGAAATGAAAACCTGTGTGTCTACAAGCACTAAGACTAAAAAGAATTGGATGTGAAATTGGGTCAGAAAACAAAACAAGACCACATAATCTTAAGAGGAGGCAAAAACAGATTTACTTATTAAAAGGACAAAACAAACAAGTCACTGAGGATACAAGGAACCCCTTTGGGAATCTTACCAACTAGTCTTATCTCTAGTCCAAAAGGCTACATATAGCCTTCAGTCATGGTGGTGGTTGTCCCACCTTCCAGCCAGTTGAAGAAGCCAAGATGGCACTGTTGTTCTTTCTTCAAAGACACACCTATTCACCTCAAGCCAAATGAAACCAAGATGGCACTGTCACTCCTTCTTCAAAAGTGGAGAGATTCAAATCCAATGAGGAAACCAGGTTGGCATCTTCAAATTTTCACCAAAAGGCACAGCTCCAGCATTCTTTCAGCTTCAACTCTAAAGTGGTCCTAAATCAGCAAGACTCACTTGATACAGCAGCAGCAAGCACCTCAGACTTTTCATGATGAAAACAGCAACACAGCAAGTTCTTTTCAGGTCTCCGGACAATTTCCAAGCTTTGCAATATCAAAGTTAAACCAAGTTCTCTAGTACCAAATTTCCAAGACAGCTTATACAAGAAATGAGTTTCTCCAACATGCTTCCTGGGCTCTTCAATGGCCCAGGCTAAGGAAGGAAGGCAAGGCCACATTGTGGTTTCCTTTCCTGCCTGCTACCTGCACATGGCAGCGGCAACTCCTGCTGTTCCTCCAGCCTCCCTGATGCTCTACTATTCTCCACCTCTCTCTCTTTCTCTCTCTCTCTGTCTCTCTCTCTCTCTTTCTCTCTCTCTCTCTTTCTCTCTCCTCCTTAAATCCACTAATACTGATCCTATCATGAGAAAACTTGGCTTCTCATTTCTATGTCTCCACCCACCATGGCACAATGACTCCTATTCCAATGCAGCACCACCAGTGCTGGGGGCCATGGTCCCCCAATTTCACCACAGCTCCCCTATCAGGTTCACTCACAGAGCACTCTAAAATGAAACACAAATATAAATACAAGTTCAAAAAGGCTATATAACCTAATCAAAGGACATACAGATCACTGTCTGTGGGTTCTTCTACCCAAGCGCACAGTTGCAAAAGAGGTCTTAGGATTTAACAGCTATGTGGTTCATTCCACAACAAAAACAAAGATTTAATGTAACCACAGGGGTCAACTACCTCCCCTAGTCAGTGTCCACAGTAAAGCAGAGTGCAGAGAACAACAACCATGCTCAGGAATGGTCCCCAGGTGTGTACCACCAACAGCTAAAGACCCCAGGTCCACTGCCTTTGGTTCTCCTGTCAAGCAATGTCAGAGACAGAATCGGAGTCCCAGTCTCTGCGGAGATCTCATCTCCTCTTCCTCAGTGGCTGGTCAGCTGCTAGATGAGGCTTCTGGTCTCTCTTCCTCCCCTAGAGGCTAGGAATGGAGGCCTTCTCTTCTCCCCCAGGTCTGTAACACTTCTCACATGCAAATTCTTTCTGAGTTTCTTTATTTGGGTTTTGTGTGCCAGTCTTTATCTCTCTGGGTCTTCTCTCCTGCAAGTTACAAGCCCCTTTCTCCTCTGCAAGTTACAAGTTACAAGTTCCTTCTCTTCTGTGAGGGTTTTATCAGATTAACAATTGGGATCACACTCTATAGAGTCCTTCATTGAATTTAGATTAAGACCTCCACAAGTGCTGTCCGATCATGTGCATAACAACCTCTGGATTTTAAGTAGAAAGTATTTGATGTAGCTTTCAATTCATCTTTGATGGGTACAAAACTTAAAACAAGTAAGCACAACTAAGTCAAAACAAATACATAATCTAAATGTCCATAGCTAAATGTATACTAACTGCATTTCTACTATTATGCTGAACATTTTATATGCACCATATCATTTAATATTCATAACCAATTTTTGAGGTTTCAATTTTCCTTATCTTCATTGTTTAGTTGCATTTAAAAGGTGAAACAACTTCTAAACTCATGGCTATTAGGCACAAAATCTGAGACTGAACATACATCTGTTTGACACCAAAGCTCATATGCCTTAAAAAGATCATAGCCATTTTTCAGAATGCAAGGAGGTATCTTAAGAATGGAAAGTATGCTCTTTCTTCTTTATTATCTGTCACGGTGGTCCCACTCTTGGGAGAAGCACTCAATTTTAGACTGACAAACAACTCTCCTAGAAATCCATATGGGCAATGTCTACATCATATTCACAAACTAATTTTTAAATGTGTTTATTTAATGTGTGACTCTTGGTTGTGATACTACATAACCAGATTTTTCACTTATGTGCTTTTGTACAGAGTTGACCGAAAAAATTCTTGCAATCAATAATTCAATTTTAGTCCTGAACACTCAAAAATTTTGTAAATTGTTATGGCACATTATTTCAGGATCTCATTAAATTTGCTTTTTTCTTTTGTTTGTAAAAATATCATTTAAATGCATATAAAAATTATAATCTTATGTATATCTAAAAAGAAAAAAAGGAAAGAGAAAAGAAAATGGATATTTTTGGATCTGAGGTTCCTTTCTAATTTACCATCTTACTTTGTGGACCTTCTTTGTCATTGACCCTAAGTTACCCCAAGCTCAGATTAGATTTTTTTTCTGCTAGTATGTCAAGAATATTTTTAATGTTTAAAGTTAACCTAGACAATTAAATATATATATATATATATATATGATATCTTCTTAAAAGAATAGGAACCAACAATAAACTAACCATTTCTCTTAAGAATTTTAATGACCATTGAACTAAAATCACTCATTACTTTCAGACACAGCACATTTGTTTGACCTTGTGGAATGTCTATTTGATGGTTTTCAAAATCACTTATCCGTGCAGTTTTGGCACCTCTGCTGTATTAGCAAACCTTCTTTTTAGATTTTACTTCAGCCTTTTATGTGGTTTCTGAATTTCTCCCCTTCAAAATATATAAGCAGGCATAAAGGTGTAATTGAGGACAGCGAAATGATCTTTATATTTCAAAATATTTATCCTCAGCCATGCATATACTTGTAATGGGGCTGGAGAAACTAAGCAGTAATTACCCAGCCAAAGTCCTGGAAACATAGAGAACTTCTTTAATATGATGAGAATTCTTACAAAAAGTTTGTGAAACATTTTGGTAAATATATCAATGTTTGCCACTACTAGATGAGCGTACTTTGGATTTTGCTTCTATATTCTCATCAAGTAGTTTAAAGACTTCATTCTCTGTTAGGAATAAAATTCATATGTCTTTAAACTTTCTGTTCAGTTATATCATTTTATTTAAATATTTATTGTTTATTTATTATTTCCTTCATACTGTATCCATAGATGATCTTTAATAATCCTCACAGATAGTCAATGAACTATGTAATTTTCATATTTCCATATTATGCTACACATGCAGAGGAATTAAGCAACTTGGCTAAGGCCCCATAGCAGGATATAGTCTGGAAAGTTTTTTATTTTCTTTAGAGACTAAGTCTTGCTATGTTTCCTGGGGTTGTCTCAAACCTGTGGATTCAAGTGATCCCTAGCCTCAGCCTCCTAGATAGCTGGGATTTATAGGGGTGTGCCACCATACCCAGCTTCTGTTTATTTACATTCTGTATAAAAGTTTGAGCCCTTTTTTCAGCCTTCACCTATATCCCCTCACCTCTGTTTTCTAGCAACTGCCATTTCACTCTGTTCCTATCAGTTTGATTTTTTTAAAAAATAGATTTCACATGTAAGTGATAGGCTACAATACTTATCTTTTTTTTTAGTCTTTTTTTTTATCTGTGATAATCCCCTCCAGTTTTAGTCACATTGATAAAAAAGGGCAAGATTACTTCCTGTTTGAAGACTGAGTAATATTTCATGTGTATGTATACTTAAAAAAAATTTTTTTTTGAAGCCCTGAATGATTGTATCTGTGTGATTGTAACATTGCACTGACTGTAGGAATACGGACATATCTTTGATATGATTTCATTTCCTTTGGATATATATCCCAAAGTAGGGTTATTAGATTTTATTGTGGTTTTATCTATCTGTCTGTCTTCAGAAATCTCCATACTGTTTTCCATAGTGATTTTACCAGCTTAGATTCCATCAACAGTGCATACAGGCTCCCTCTTTTCTACATCTGGTACAGCATTTGTTATCTTTTGCCTTTTTGAGGATAGCTGTTCAAATAGATAAACGATAATATCTCAGTGCATATGTATTTCCCTGATGATCAGTGACTGAGTACCTTTCAATTACTTGTTGATCATATGTTTGTTTTCTTCAGAAAAATGTCTTTGTCCATTTATTAATTGTTTTTTTTTTGCTGTTAATTGTATGATTTCTTCCTATCTTGTATGTTAACCTATTATTGAATAGTCAGAAAACATTTCTCATAAATTGCCCTTTAATTTTATTGATAACTTCCTTTGTGGAGGAGTTTTTAGTTCAAAATGTTCTCACATTTTTCTGTTGCCTATATTTTGATCTCAAATTCAAAAAAAAATTATGGTCAGGCATAGGAATTTTATGATTTCTGGTGTTATGTTCAATTATTTAGCCTCTTTTGAGTTAAATTTTGAATGTGATATAAGAGAGTGGTTCAGCTTCATTCTTTTGAATGTGGTTATCTAGTTTTCCTAGTACCACTGATGGAAGAGATTATTATGTCTTCATTTATTTTGATACCTCTGTCGAAAATTAATTGGCCGTGTATACATGAATTTATTTCTGGGCTCCTAGTCTGTTATGTTGATCTATCTTTGTGAGTCTGTTTTTATGATAATACCAAGGTATAGTAGTTATTATAACTTTGTAATATAGCTTGAGGTCAGGAAGTATTAGGCCTCCAGTTTTACTCATTTTCCTAAAGACTGTTTTGGCTTTTTTGATGTTTCCTTGTTCTGCGCAATTTTTTTCCTGTGTGTGCACATTTTCATTAATTTTTAATTGATTTAATGGCTTATAATCTATATACAATTCAGAGGAATAGGTTTACCCCTCTTCAAATATTACCATACCATTACCATACCCACCATCAAGGAACACATAGTTTATTCACCATTGCCTACTGGGTCCCCTCCACCCTTATTCTCTATCTTCCCCCATTCCCTCTGGTACCCTCAGTTCTATAGTAGACTTCTGGGGTTTGTTTTAGTTTGACACTTTTTTTTGTCTCTTCGTATTTCACATGAGTGAGTTGATCTGGTATTTTCTTTCTGTTTTGATCTATTACCTTTAGCATAATTCCCTCTAGCTCTTGAGGAATATTGGTCTATGGTTTTCTTTCTCTGTGATTTCCTTGTCCAAATGAATTTTAGATTTATTTCTATGAAAAACATGATACAGGAATCTTGATAGGGTTTGCACAGATGCTATGGATTATTGGCTAATATGGATATTTAAACAATATTAATTCACCAGTCCATGAACACAAAATCTTTTTCCAATTATTTGTTTTCTTGAATTTCTTTTATCAAAGTTTTATAGTTTTCAGTGTATGGATCTTCCACATTCTTGGTTAAATCTGATGTTAATGGTTTGTTAAATATATATGGGTTTGTTAAATATATATTTTGTTACAAGTTACATTTCATATTTAATATGTTGAAAGTTTTTTATCATGAAAAGATACTAAAATTTATTATTTTCTCTGTATCTGTTGAGATAATTAGTATAGTTTTTACCCTTTATTTTGTTAATGTGGTATATTACATTTATCGGTTAGCACTTTCCAATTTCTACATTGTAAAATGTCTGACCATAGATGATTTTAAACTATAGGACATGTATTGACTAAATTGTGAAATTCCTGAAAATCACATCCTGTATAAGAATTCTTATCAAATTCAGTACATTAATGGACTGGGACTTATCAAATTCAGTACATTAATGGACAAATTCAGTACATTAAGATATTGTAGGGAAGAGTTCCATCCTGATTTGTGTGATTTACTGTCATCTCTGCCTAATCACCATAGCTAGGTATATGGATAACTATAGTCAACCACTGGGTCTTGTGATTACTACCTGCTAACCAGGTAGGGATATAGTCTGCTCTAACAAAAAAGGGAAGAAGGGAGGACAGAAGAGAGAATGTAGACTATATGGCTTAACCAACAGAAATTTATCTGTAAGTTTTGGAAGTCTGAGATTAAGGTACAGACACAGTTGTAGTCCAATGAGACCTCGCTTTCTGTCTGCAGATAACTGACTTCTCATTGAGTCATATGAGAGAGAGAGAGAGAAAGAGAGGGGGAGAGAGAGAGAGAGAGAGAGAGAGAGAGAGAGAGAGAGAGAGAGAGAGAGAGAGATGAGCTCCTTTTTGCTGCTTCTTATAAGGTCACTGATTAGAGTTATGAGAGTTTTTCACCTCATAACCTAATTACCTCCCAAAGTTCCCACTATAAATACAATACATTGGAAATTAGATTTTAACATATGAATTACAGGGCTACACAAATATTCAAGCCATAGCAGGAGACATTCAGAGTAGTAATTGTATCAGAACCACATACCTGATATCAGTGAGAAACAGTCCCCTGAAAGTTCAGAAGAAGAAAAATGTGCATTGGATAGACAAAAATCAATGATGTGCTGTGTAATCTCTGAGAGAAAGACAAGATATATTATCAAGAATACATGAGTACAACCACAGTAATTGCAAAGAGTTGAGGTGCATGGGTATTTCAGGAATCCATTTCTTGGTATAAAAACCAGAGGGAAAAAAGTGGAGAACATTTCCTACCTGCATGAGTTAAATTTTTAACGTTCAACATGACCTTGTTCCTTAAGATAAAGAATGGAAATGGACTCAGTGTTTTCTTCCTCATAAAAATGATACTTGTGAAATGTTTGCAACAGAAAAACATTTTCTGTATATTGCTTGTTTAAAGATTGGGAAAGGCGTGAATATGAATTTTTCAATTAGCACAGACACAGTTGTATTTTAAATCCCTCATTCCCCAGGAATTCTATCACTATATGTGCTACCATTGATGCTTTGTTTTTATAAATTCTTTGGCTCAAAAAAGAATTTTCTTTTTTTTCCCTGTTATTCTATATTTTGCTTCATTGTTGTAGGGCATGACTGTCATGTTGCAAGAGCCCATTTCCTAAGCTTAAGAAAAAAAATGAACAATTCTCAACACCTACACTTGGCTGCATTGAATACTTGCTTTCATTACAATTAATCCAGAGAGAGTTGAGATGTGTTGCTACTTTTATTTATCAATGCAATTGTCAATTGAAAAGGGGAAAAAATGGCAAATGAAGGTAGCACTCTTCACAAGAGAGGGAATCTTTAGCATTTAGAATTTGGAATGCATTTTTAATTATCCCAGTATTATAACCAATGTTTACTGTATATTATGATCAAAGAATAAAAAGATCATTATTGAGAATTTCTTTAAATTGTGTGTGTGTTTGTGTGTATGTGTGTGTCAACTTGAGTTTGAACTGCTTTGAAAACTTTACTGGCAGTGAAAGTAGAAAAAAAGGAAAGATGTTCCTTGCATTATTATTTATAAAAGAACATGATCAGAAACAATTTGCACAAATATAGAAATATTTAAGTAAATCATGCTATAGCCACTGAGTAAAAATTAGGCAGATGTTTAAAATATTATTTCTGAAATATTTAAGTGAATAAATACTACTTTGTATTAAATATGCAGCATTTGAACTTGTATATATATTATAGAAATGTTCATAATACCTTTATTCTTAAGACAAAATGTTTCTCAGAATGAGAGTAAATAAACAAAAATGTAGTTAATTAATATGAAATAAAAATTACAGAAATTTTTTTTACAAATGTGGTAGTGTTATAACCAGTTAATTTCTCAAATGTCTGTAACCACACCATGCTCCATCCCACTGCAAAGTCCATCATGCTCCACTACAATCCATTGGACCCACTCCACACTTTACTCCCACTCTGTATCCTGTATCTTCTGGTAACCTTAGTTCTGCTAGGTTTGTTTGGGTCTTTTAAAATGTTTTCTTTATATTATACATATAAGTGAAATCATCTAGTGCTTGTCTTTTTCCTGATTTACATTGCTTAGCAGACTGCACTCTGCTTCTATTCATGTAGTTGCAACTACATGATTTCAACCTTTTTATTTTTTATTGTTAAATAATATTCAATGGTGAATATATACCATATGTTTTTTATTCAATAATTTGTCTAGGTTAGGTAGGTGCATGGGCACTGCATGGGTAGTGGTTGCTCTGCTTAGGCAGTGGCTGCCATGCTCTATGTGCACTGGTGATACCCCGACTTCCTTGGCTGGGTGAGGGTGTAGCTGAGGTCCAGCCTGGAGACTGCTGAATCAGATGGGTTCACTGGCAGACACCCTTGAATGCCCAAACTGCCAAGAGGCAGGCTGGGGTATGTGGAGTGGTGGAGGGATGAGGGATATTGGGGAGGGGGGAACTAGAGTCACTAATCCCCTTTGGTTTGCCTTCATTCCAGTCAGCCTCATCAGGAGTAAGGAAAATTTGGTGCTCCAACCCAACCACAGATTCAAAAGAGGTTGCAGGTTAAGAATAAAGGCCCTGGACACACAAGCCACCTGGACAGGACTCAAACAAAGTATGGTGAGAACCATTGACCACTGGACCATGAGACCAAGTATAGAGTGTAATTCTGGATTAGGTACCTAATACAAAACTACACCTGTACCTAATACAGAATTACACCTATAATGTCACTGGGGAGCTGGGATTCAAAATCCCTGTTTAGAGCTGCCTTTAGCAAGGGCAAAGCACAACCCTTTTCTGCAGGGGGAGGAAAGCCTCAGAAACATGCAGGAGTGCTGCAAACCAAAACTGAGAAGACCAGTTAGACTTATCATCTGCTGATTGATTTCCCCATCAAGGACCCTCTCTACAAAAAAAAAAAAAAAAAAAGCTGAGAGTCAGGTTCCCTAAGTCAAAGACCTGAAACATATGGCAAAGAAACAACAAAATGAGACAGAAAACAGAATGGAGATGACAGCCACCAAGAAGGAGGAGGCACTGATACAAGCCAAACGAGCTTAGAGTGACCTCTGAACACAAAACTAGAACTGGAAATCTAAGTAGCACAGAATACCATGTCCCAAGAAAGGAGCATTGCTCCAGAATAAGGACAAGATAAGGATAAGGACATTGCTCCAGAAAAGGAAAAGACCAAAGGCCCAAACATGGAGTAGTAAGAAAGGAGATGGAGTGACCAGAGGGGTGGTAATGGTGGTGGTGGTGGGGCAGTCCCACAGGGATCTGCATTGATATATTGTATGAAATCCAAAAATAAAATAACATATTAAAAAAAAATTCATTGGGTACTCAGGTTATTTTCATACCGTGGTTATAGAAATGTTGCTGTAATAAACATAGGAGTGTGTATATACTTTCAAATAAGTATTTTTATTTCTTCAAAGAGACATTATGAGTTGATTTAGTAGACAGATGGTAGATCTATTTTTAATATTTTGAAAAACCTCCATGTTGTTTTTCATAGACTGGACCTTTCTTTTTTCTTTTTTATCATGCTCCAACAGGTCATTATATGTGTATATATATATATATATATATATGTATATATGTATGTCTAAATACAAATATATATATATTTAGACATACATATAAATTTAGACATACATATAAATTTTTAGCATTGATTTTTTTCAAATTGATTGCATATATATATATATATATATATATATATATATATACTATGTGTATATATATATGTATATATTACATCATTGTCTACCCTGAGGTTCTCCCATCACCTTATCACCCAAGAACCATCTTGATCTCTTGTGCCCATCCTTCCCCCAATTTTAACCTTCTCTTCTCTTACTCTATGCTTCAGTTCTGCTGACAGTTTTAGATTTTTCTTGGATATTGGAGCATTCTTACCAATAAGGGTTTCTTTATCCACACATCTCTCTAACAATATATATTTCTTGTAATTTTGATAACTATTCTCACAAGTGTGAAGTGATATCTTGGTGATTTTGATTCACATTTCCATGGTAATTGAAGATGGACATTTTTTTTTAATGTGCCTGTTGATGTTTTCTTTGAAGAAGTGTCTGTCCAGCTTCTGCTAAAGGCTTATTCATTTTGTCTGACTTTTAAAAGGACCAGCTCTTGGTTTTATTATTATATTGTATAGACTTTTATTTCTAGTTCATTTCTATAATTTTTATTTATATTTTACTGAGTTTTTGTTTAATTTGTATTCTTTTAAATCCTAAAATGTTAGTTTGTGCTGTTACTTGACATCTTTATTATTTCTTGATGTAAGCATGGATTCCTATAACATACTTCATAATACTGCCCTCATTGAATCCTATTGATTTTGGTAACTTTTGTTTTTCTTTTTCTATAGGTATACTTTTAAAAATTCTTCATTGATTTCCTTATTGACCCACTAGTTAGTCAGTGTGTTGTTTAATACTCACATATATGAGGTTTTCTTTCCAATTCTCTTTTTTTTGTCAGTTTTATACCATTGTGATTAGAAAAGATTTTTGATATGATTTCAATCTACAGGAACTTATTGACACTAATTTTTGTGACACAACATGAGATCTTTTATCCTCAATAATGTTCTGTGAGAACATGTGAATTTGAAATGAATGTGTAGTCATATTTTGGTGGTGGTATGCCCTGTATATATCTACTAAGCTTATAGTCTAACATCCTTATTAATTAATTAATTTACTTATTTATTAATTATTTATTATTAATAATTTATTATTATTCTTTGTTGATTTTTCTGATTTTTCTATTAAAGTAACTGGAGCATTAATATCCCATACTGCCATTGAGTTGCAGTCAATATTTCTCTTTATGTCTGTTACTATTTTATTATTAATATTGATGCTTCTTCAACTGGTGCACATATTTTAATGAGCTATGTCTTTTTGCTGGACTAATTTCTTAATTATTATATAATGTCTACCCTTGTGTCTCCTTATTTATTTTTTTCTGTATACCTATTTTATCTAATATATGTTCAGCTGCTCCTGCATTTTGAAGTTTGCTATTTGCTTAAAAACATTTAATTTTTTTTTTTTACTTGTAGCATGTTATTTTTGGAACTCCAATGGGTACCTTGCTTATAGCAGCATGTTTGGTTTTGTTGGATCATTGGCTACCCTGTGCCTTTCAATTCATGAGTTCTGGGCTTATTGATAACTGGAGAAATTATTAGTAAATTAGTATTTAATCCCATTTTGTTATTCATTTTCTTTTCTTTTGTTATTTCTCTCCTTTTACTTAGTCTCCTATCACTTTGATATATACCTTTTCTGTATTGTTTGGGCTCGCTCTGTTTTTATTTTGCTTTTTTTTCCCCTCAGGTTTTGCTTGTTCTGAGATTACCATCAGGTTGATAAATAGGTCTCTATGTTTATAAACTATTGAAAATGAATTAATTTCAAATGGTCCCCATTGTAACTCTACTACATGATATTTTGTATTATTGTTTTGATGCTTTTAAGTGGGATTTCTTTTAAGTTTATTTTTTCAGTTCAATTATTCTTTAGCTAGATAGCTATTTGAAGCTTTATAATATTTTCTCTGTCCTTGTCATAACTGACATTTTGTTCATTCATTGTTCTTCTATCATTGGGCATTATTAAAACTAATGTTTTGAAGTATTTTTCAATTATTTGCTTGGTTCTATGCATTAAGATTATTCAAAGGGTTTTGTTTTGATTCCTTTATTTGAAGTTATTCTGCTTTTTCATGGTATCTGGTGTTCTGTTACTGCTTCTATAAATTAAGTTGTTCAGTTTTCCTTCCTAGTCTTGCTGAAATGGTCTTATAGTAGATTTATGTGTACTCAAGCCAATATTGGGATGTGGTTTTTAGATCCTACTTCAGGAGAGGGATAGGAGGAGGTGGAGTAAGAGAGGAGAAAATGGGGAGGAGAGCACAATGAACTATGGGGAAGATTATGGGCATTTTGATGGCAGGAAAATGATCACACCCGAGGGGAGAAATCCTCTATTGTGAAAAAGCACACACGGTTGTAAAATGATGATACATCATTAAAAAAAATATTCCAGCCTCAGCATGTGAATGAGGGAGATAGGAAGTGAAGATGTTTTCTGTGGTAGAGTTCCAAGGACACAGTCTCTGGTTGCTGTAGACACTTGATCTGAGAGTGGGATCTCTAATTAGTCAGATGAAGGAAAATTTCCTAGGTAGCGATATCTCCAAACTCTCATACTGCAAATCATTCCATAACTTCAGCTTAGCTCTTACATCAGTAATTTTTGTAAGTAGATTTTCCTCTGAAGCTCAGCCAGGAGCAGAGTGACTAGGGGTTGTGATTACTTGTGGGTGGTCTCAGTAACAGACAGGCTGTCCAGAAACGTGTCCAGCGCTAACTAGAAGAGTCATGATATTTAGCCCAAAGTTCATGATATTTAGCCCAAAGAAGACCCCAGCAGGAACTGATCATCATACATTCCCAGCAAGTTTAAAAAGATAGAGATTTGCTGGGAGATATATGCGCCCAGCTACTGGGAGTAAGGTGAACCCTAGGAAAGCAGATGTGCCTGGGTGAAGAGGGAAGAATATTTCCTGGGACTGCTGGAACTATTTGAAAGTAAGTCCCAAACCAGAGCTATAGCCATTGCCTATTCCTAGAAAGTTCCTCAAGCAGAGTTATTCCCATTGTTACTGTGGAGAAGTGAGTCTTGAAAGAAATGCCCTGGCTCTAAGAAATTCTTGGGAAGTACCTGTAATTGCTGACGACTCTCAGCAAGTTCCATGAGTTTTGCCCAGAAGTCTAAATGTGGGCAGTTAAGGTTGTTGTGGCCCTTTAGGTTGGCGTATTGACTAGAGCTCCTTATCTAACTCTAATCAGTATGCCATGATGTGTGCTGATACTACTCTAACAGAAGGGAAACCTGGAAAGATATCTAGCAATCTCAGTTCAAGAAGAGACTATAGTTCCCTTTGCTCCTTACACTGAGGTTTTAGTGTCAACAAATACAAGTACTTCAGTTAGGTCTGTGCCTGTGCCACCTTCACTAATCTTTTCTCCTCCAGTCTTATTTCCAGAGGAAAGGTCCTCTGTTTTCCACACCTAGATGAGAACACTCCCCTTTCTGGTGCAGTTCCCAGGTTCAGGGACACCGAATACAGAGTATGCTCTTTACTACCCAGGAAAATTCCTCAATATCTCTACCTCCATTAAGGCTCTGTGTTCCAACATTCCTAAGGGGGGGTGGGGAGGGTGGAAGTTGAGTTCAGACCTTCCTACCCTTTCTGAAGGTTGCTTTCTTTTTTGTCTGTAGAGATGCTGCTACTTAAAGAACACACTTCTAACACATGAATAGATATGAAAAAATGTTAAGTGAATGAAAGACATAAAAAAATCTCTGTTTCTAGTAACTTAGGATAAGAAAAAAACAAATCAGGCCATTGGTAGTTTGTGATGTGAATGAAGAAGGGATTAACTGCAATGGGGAACATGGGACCATTTGGGAGTGACATAGTTTTCTACATCTTGATAGGAATGTTTACTACATGGGATTACATGTTCATCTATTTGTATAGTTAAAGCATATGCATTTGTTATAATAATATGTTAATAAAAATAAATATGTAGTATAATTACTTAAGTAAGGAACTATGCATTGAAAAATACTACAAAAATTTTAGCAAGTGTTAAAAAATTTACATTCACTATCTCCAGGCATAGAATTCAAAGTACTTTTTCATACTAGTTGGCTGTATTGTTAAGTATTTACAGAAAGCATATGTTCTATCTTTAGCTTTATAAGTCTATACACTCTATTGTCTCTATATATCTGTCTGTCCTTGTCCTTTTATTCATCTGACTAGCCATTTATCCATCCATCTGCCATCTTTCATCAGGTTCATTGATTTTAAATTGTTCCTGTTACACAAAACTGCAATATTGGGAGGCTATGAGATATCAATTTATTATTTTTAAATGTGCTCGCAAGCCCCAAGATTGTAACAGTTTTGTTTTATAATGATTTAGCCTGAGGATATATTCTGGAGTAATTTTCTTGCATTCCTTTCCCTGTCCTTTCCTGATTTGGATAGTCACTACAGAGAAAACTAATAAAATACTTGATATCTTTAAAGAGAGTCAGGTTCACTGACTCTCATTTTATCAGGGTCAGAGAATGGGTACTATTGGTTATATTCTATGAAGAAATTCTGGTATGTTACAAAGATTACTGAATACCTTAGAGGCTGTCTCTGGAATCACAGTGTAAATGGAGATGTTTCTCTTGGGAGGCTGTTATTCTAAACATTAATGACATCAGCGACATTTACCAACCAAATGTAAAAACAGATAGCATTTATAATAAAATGTCTCCCCTGGAGCATGGAAAATAAAAAAAGGAAAACAAGGAGAATGGCTTGGTTGGCCCCTATTTATAAAGCACCTTTACACAGAATAACTTCTGTCTTATAACATTCCTGTGAGATAAAAGGGAGAAGCATTGTAGATCCGTAGATCCGTTTTTCAAATGAAGACCTCCAGGCTCAGGAGACTGGTCACACTGTTAAATGATGGAAACACCATTCAAGTACAGGACTCTTAAAGTATTATTTCCAGTATTTTCCTAAGTGAAATTTAAAATGTTCCCTGCTGTTTATCTTTTATATTTTCATTCCTAGAAGTTTTGTTTTCTTCTGGGTTGAATGATCAGAAAAACTTAAAGGAGTTTTGATTATTATTATTTATACTTTCTCTGTTTTGCTTCTCATTGGAAGATGGTAGAAATGAAATGCTGTTTATATAGTTAATAGTTTATAAGTATTTTTCGACCTGTTCCATCACATTCAAGACTCAGGTACATAAAGACAAAAAAGAAAAAAAGAAATTGGCTTAGCTCTTTTACTTTCTCTGGCCAAAGTGTCACTATTTTAGATCTAAGGGAATGATTTGTGATTGTGGATTACTGGCAAAGTAGTAGGAGCAGTGGGTAATGCAACTACGTACACAGAGATAATTTTAGCAAAGATTTTAATTTAAGTAATTATTTCCTGATGAATAGAGAAATAGATTCTCCTTCTTGGTGTTCTACATCTTATTCAGTTACTGTAATCAATCAGTTTTAGGATACAGAAGGTTTCTTTCATAAAAAACTTGTTCTATTGGAAAACACTTTTTGTTGCCAAATAAATTAATGCCAAAAATACATATTTTACCAAAACATTTGTTTTATAGATTGTATGTTTACATATTCATAAATGTGATTACTTTCCTTGTCATGAACATTTCTTTTTTATTTAAAAATTAAAAAAATATGTTTATCTGCCCTCCTCATAAAAAAAACAGTAAATACTATTTCAAAGAATAAAAAAATCATAATTTCCAAATGAGAAAATGCTACAAAATATCAACATTGTGAGCAGGGTAGAATCCTTACCCAATTCATCTTAGTTTATGATCCCAATTAACTGTTGTTTCTACAAGCATTGCAAATCATAAGCTAAAGTACTCTATGACAAGGCAGAAAATATTTCTAAATAATTAACATCGAAAGGAACTGCCTTGAAACAATTGATTTAAACTAAGAGTTAGGTTTTCCTACCTGAAATTTCAGATGCTTCATTTTTTTTTCCATTTTTCTTCTTCATAAAATACATATGGTTTTAAGAGATCCAGGGAAATATTTTAAATTTCATGAAGGGTGATGGTTTTATTTCCTCATCATATCTTCCAGATTTTTCTTCTTCATTCTGATTATCCAATAAGAGTTAATATTTGCAAATAATTGTATACCCTGAGAATTCATGTACATAAAAATAAAGAATTGTTTGAGCAAAGTGTAGAAAATGGTGAATTCTCAGGAGGAAAATTGTCTACATTGTGGTTTCTGTGAGTTCTGAAAAAATTTTTTGTCTACTTTTTTATTACAGTAGGGGAAGTTCATGATGAAGTTCATAATGAATCACATTAACTGCTTTTATTTTTAATTCCAAATGTATTTAGCCAAATACATTTTACTTAAGGTATAGCAACATGGAAGTCCATCTAACCTACTGTTCTTTGTCTTCTTGCTGTAATGTAAAATAGGAGTAAAAGCTAGAAATGTAGTTTCAAATGATACAAAAACCTAGTCACTAGAAAGTAACCATGACTAAGTTCATAGCAAGATGCCTATAAAATATAGTAATACAGATTTTGCTCAATAATCCTTTCACTCAAATCATAAATCAACTGCTAAGGCACTTAACTGGTACTTATGGTTATAATAATGCTATTTTGTATTGGACAAGAGCTGACTCTTGGTTTAGTTCTTAAAATTATTCAAGTTAAAAGACTTTCATTTGGAGATTGACAAGATCTGGGATCTCTAATGCTATTTCCATGACATTATGGGACGAACAAGCAATTAACCAGGAAATTCAGTCTACCATTCCATTACGATCATAGCAGTCATTTTAAAGTATGTACTAAATTTTACCTTGTAAATGTTACCATTCTAACACAAGTAGAGACCCCTAACACCTTCTTCTCCAAACTGAAAGTCCATCAAATCAATGTTACTAATGGGCTACGTTCATATAAGAATATTGCAATAAACTTTCTCAAATCCAAGGAAATTTCTAAGCAGATATATACTGATGGGATATGAACGGGGGATCATATTCAAGATTTGCAAGTTTTGATTGCTTGCTCCTGATAAACTCATGGGATAAGTTTGTTCATATTTTCTACTTACATCTCTGTGTTTCCAGAGGAAAAAAATCTCAATTAAGAACTTAAACTTTGGATTTTGAAATAACTGAAATTTATTTGTATGTGCTGCCATTTAGTAGCTGTATTAACTTGAATATGTTATTTTAATTTTTCTAGTCTTAATATCTTAATGACAGTACCTGTTTTAAAATGTTATTTTGACCAAACAATTAACAAGTTACCTTGCATAAATTTGCCCCAAAGTGCTTATTATCACTAGTATGAAAAATGTTTAATATCCTGAGTACAAACTAATATAAAGTAGAAAGGAAATATTTATCTTTGATATCCTCAAAGGTAATTGAATATATTTGTACCTGTGTGTGTGTATATAAAATATATATATATATATATATATATATATCACTAATGCACACACATGAACATGTGTATATAATTTTTTTCAATGGAAGTATCTTCACTGTTATTTCTCATAGAGATTACTGCAGTAAAATTCAAATAATTTAGAGAAAATAATTTATATGATGTCTGCACAATGACTAGGGATAGATGAGGAAACAGTTCTAATCATCACAGAGGAAACAAAGGAGACAGAATGAATGAGGCCTCTGAATTTTACCTCCATTTTGTATCATTCAGTTCACAAATAAGAGAAGCCACCGAGGATCTGAATTGTGAGAGCTGGACAAATAATAGCCGAAGAATGCTGAGGCTTTTCTATTAAAATAAATTTTAAGCCCTCTTGGAATAACCTATATTCTGCCTGACCCCATTTTCTCATGATTACATAATCTTTTACAGCATTCTTTGAGGATTATTGTAAGGCTCGATGGATTTTTCTCTTGAGTATGTATGTAGCATGTGGATTAACAAGAAAACTCTAAAGAACTTCCAGGAGGGTCATTCCATAGGATGCTAGATAGTGTCAGAGTTTTAAGAATATTATCGAATATTTTACTAGTAAAAATTCAAAAGATTTTCCCTCAGTTTTTGGTATATATCATAATTTCTTCTATGCACTTTTTCTTTCTTTTTCTTCCAGTTATGGGATTGCTCCCCTCCCTTTTCTATTGAAAATCCTCTTTGTGGAGTGTAGAAACTATTCAAAAGGTTAGGAAAAGGATTAACTTCTTTAACAGAAGAAAAGACAAGCCTAACCACTTCTCCTCAGTGACTATATTTAGTGTCTATGATTTCATAGAGGGAGAAAATACCATGGCCATTTTATTTCTTTGATATGCTATGATTTGTTATGTAGTATTAAGGGTACTTATGTTGAAGTCAGATACTCTCAAGGGTGAAGCCACAGCAGCACATGTCTTGTAGATACTAAATAGTCAACGAATATTTATTGACTAAACTACTAAATAATGAATGATTCAGAGAGCTTACCTCAGCTTTTATCTTGAGTCCAAGATTCCTCATCTATATAATATTTGAACCAGGTCACAATTATACAAAGTTTTTCAGGGTGAGAAATTCTTTGTTCCCATCCCATATGTTGACATATAAAGAGGGCTGATAAGCTAAATCACCACTACCCCCTCCTCCCACCAGAATGTAGTCAAGTCTGAGTAAATCTTCATAAAACAATGACATGCTCTAGGAGTCTACGTTCAGACAGTAGGCTGGACAGTTGTTGGGAAGGCAGTGATTATCATCAATGTAGAAAGAGGAAGAAAGAGAAAACATTTTTTTTTTCCTTCTCGGGAAAGGATTTGAGGAGCTAAGTAACTCTGCTAATGACTGAGGTCCCAGTGGGAAGCTAGGCTGAAGGCCAGCCCATGTGGACCAGACCCAGAATACTGAGGGGTGGAGAAGACTACCATTTGGTCGGGCCCCAGGTACCCAGCACTCACACCAGGCATACCAGATTCTCAATTGATGGCTAAAAAGCTATTTTCAGACCCCTCTTGCTAATACTGCCTGCTTTGGTTTAGGGAGTGGGTAGGGTTTTCTGCATGTGGAAAAGCACAGCTCTGACAGACCCAGAACAACATTCTATCTATGATACTGTTTTGAAGGTCTGCTTCGGGGCAGATGTGTGGCCAGAGAGATGGAAGTGAAGTGGAGCAATGTTTTCTTCAGTCTGAATACCAGCACGGGCTATACTGAGATTTGCAAAATAAATCACCTGCTGGGGATTTGTGTCAACATATTGTTCTTCCCCTTGGACAAAAACCAAAAGGAAAATAATAGAGTGTAGATATTTAAGTATTCTTTTATTTTTGACCCAAGAGATGGCTATAGTGTCTAAAAGGATAACCAAGTGACAGAGTTATCACAGATCATACAATAGTTTCATAGAATCTGAAATGTAGCTGGATTCAACAAGATAAGGAATGACAAATTAATAAGCATAGAGAAATAACATGTGTTTTAATACCTTAAGATTTACTTCTGTCATTTTCTTACAGTGCAACTTTAAAGCTCAAAGAGCCCAAAATTCAGGTGCAACTGGGGAAAGTTTTCCATCAGGCAAGAACAACTAAAGTATAAGACTAATTACCTTACAGCTTGACTTATATCTGAGAAATTAAAATCCCAGTGCCTTGGGTTGCATGTGACAGATCAGACTGTCCCAGTAAGGTTCTTGGGAGACATCTCAAAAACTGAAAAGCTACTTTAATGGAGCCATTGAATATAGAGGCAACAATATCCTGGAGATTTATGTTTTATTTGATCCCCAGCAGTCAAATAACTGGAAGGTGAACTTTGTTAATACAACCTCAGATTCAAGACAGCCATTCAGAAAGGAGGAAGTAAGGCAACAGGGAGGTTTGGGGTCATAGTCTGTTTCCAGTGTCCTTTAGCAGCATAGGGTTAGAAAGATAGCTTGAGGTTAGGAATGTGGCATCCTTAATCCTGAATGATGCTAAACAGATAACTGTTTGTTTTTTTTCTCTGTAATTTAGCTTAGTGTGTCATAACAAGTTACCATCCTTTGTATGACTTCAACAATGTGCATTCATTTTCTCATTGTTTTGGAGCCTATAAGTCTAAGATCAAGGTGCTGGCAAATTCAGTTCCTGGTGAGAACTATCTTTCTGGCTTGCAGACAAATACTTGCTCATTATAGCTTTACAGAATCTTTATTCTACAGGTTTGGGTAGAGTCTTCTGGTTTCTTTTCCTCTTCTCACAAAGACATCAGTCTTATCAGATTAAGACTGCCTTTATGAACTCTTTTCAGCTTAATCACTTCCTCAAAGACCCTGTCTTCAAATGCAATCACATTGGGGGCTAGGATTCAACATGTGAATTTTGTGGGAGACCAGTTCAGTTCATAACACTTTCTAAATGATTTCATTTTTGTAGAGGTAGGTGGGAAGTGACAGCCATGGAAAACTATAACTTAATTCTAATAAGTCCCCAAGTAGAATTTGAAAATCAAAAGTAGTAGTGACTTACATGTATATTTTTCTCAAAGTACTGTCAGATAGATTTATTTACTTTTATGACAACCATGATAGGTAAGTTAGAAAAATATTACTATTCCTGTTTGCCAAGAAAGAAACATTAGGGGATGATAGGGAGGGTGTAAAGGGACTTGCCTAAATAAGTCTGAGAGCTCAGAGGAACTGTAGTTTCCAAACAGACCCAGCCATGTATATTTCATGGTGTTGTCTCCATCCCTTGTCTTTTCTTTTGCAAACTGCCAGCAAAACATTTTTTGGATGTTTGACTTTGATGTAACAGAAGAGATATCTGCAGCAATCCCAGACACAAGCTATTATTTAACATACGTGATATGAAGTTATGCCCCAGAAGGTTGAAACTCTGTAAGTTATTTAATTCTTGGTATCATTTCATTCTCAAAATATTTCTGGGCCTAGTTCTTCAAGTTAGTGGAAGGAAAATACACTGGGGTATGATAAAAACTTTTAGTGTGAGATCTATTGCATTTTTTTTTTCAAGTAAAATAAACAAAGATCAGATAGATACAGGAAAATTAAGCACCTGGGATGAGGATGAAAACATTTCTTAAACAGGGTGTTTAGATGGCCTATTACCTCATTAGAGCCAATGCCAACAGAATATGGTTTGGAAAATTCCCAAGGATATGGTGCAACTTTTCTAGGATCTTAGGGGAGATTCATCTGTGAAAACTGCTGCTTTCAGAGTTTTACCTAAACTCAAATCAGCATCATTGGTCCGTTGCTCCATCTCTTCTCATTATTTCCTTTGTCATTGAGCAATTCTTAATGGGTAAACATTCATGAACTCTGGAAAAGTTAAAATGAGGGAGATAAACCAGTGTTTCATTGGATGTTGTAGGAGGAGCAAGAGGAAATGTCTTAACATTTGTCATTCCTATATCTAACGATCCTGTGTTAGGCCCTGCAGATTCTGCTTCATAACAGTGGGCTGGACTTATTATATTCTCTTTGCAATGGGATTCTCTTCTCTTTCTTTATCTTTGGTTTGACTTTTCTTTATCCTTTCCCCTTTGTTTCTTTTATACCCCTGTTAATTAAAATATCTGGCAAACTGCCAGTTCAGGAATGATTTACCTATTTACACATGTGAGGTATTGAAATATCACTCACATCGGGGTAAACAATGATGTAAAACATATATATATATATATATATATATATATATATATATATATATATATACATACACACACATATATATTCAATCAATTAAAAATAAAATTATAAAAAGAAGAAATCACTCACAGTTGCTTTGGTGTATTTCAGGGAACTTCATCTCTAATGACCTCCATTTAATCTTATGCTATATGGTTGTATATGATGACTTCTTTCTGGGTAGAAATGTCCGTGTAAAGGAGAGTTGGGCTAGGCTGTAAATGCATAGTTGTCTTTACTCTTCAGATAGGAGCACCCATCAGATTTACAATATCATCATCAATTACACTTCACATAAATTACTACTCTACCCACAGACCTGCTTGAAAATGGTTGACCTGTACTAGTTAATTAAGTACCACACATAATAGTGCTCAGGGAAAATGAACTGAATCTAAAATAAAAGTTTTTATTTACTGGGCATCTGCTATAGGCTGGGTGTCCAGCTAATTGTTTTATGTCTGCTATCTCAATTACATGGATAGCCATTCCTTCAGGTGAAAAGTATCTTTTTCATTTCCCCAAAGAACAAAATGAAACTTAGATGTGCCAAACATTGTGCTCAAGATTTTCCAGTGGCAATGTTAGATTTGGAATCAAAGATCTGTGACTGCCAAACCCCAATATTTTGATCAGATGTTATACTTCTTCCCTCAGAAGTGCTTCATTACCTTCTCAATGCAGCATTTACAGGACTGAGGTCATTCTACCAAGTGGGAACTTAACTTTCCAACAGTTTTGGGCAAGCAGCTTGTTCACAAAACTCCACCGACTGTCTTTGAAATATTTGTAACCTTTGTTCACCGTTCCTACAATACAAATGAAGTAATTAATATGTGAAAGGCTTTACAAAGCAAATTGTAATTAAAATTTCAGACAGCTATATAATATAGTGGTTCTCTATCATTCTTTATCCCAGAGCCTGTGATCAGTGGGAAATGGCTCTCCTGGAATTATAGATAAACTGTGACTCTGACAACAGAATTGAAGCCCATTATCAACTCTAAGAAAACTCACTGTTCATTACCAGAAAGATTACAGATTGATTCTATCTGTCCTACACCCTACGTTTTTTAACATTTTAAAATAACTTGTTTCACAAACATTTAACAATATCGATAGTATGCTAAAGAAAGGAAAGAAAATTACCCACAATCTTGACACATTTTTTAAAAATCTATTTTCATTTCTCTCAATTCCCTTCCAATTGGTCCATATATATAATTTTTATGATGTTAAAACCTAACAGAGGTATTATTTTGTATTCTACTTACTTTTTTTCAATAAGCATTAGAGCAGAAAGTTTTTCCGCATTGTTTCAGAATGTTCAACTGCAATGGATAAAGAATGGCAGTGCCTACCTCCAGCTGATGCCCAGCTCTGGGCAGCTTCTAGGACCCAGACAGCAATATAATTTGCTCTTGTGAGAACTTGCTTCTTTTGTTTCCCATTATGTTTTGATATATCTGTATCAAGAGTGTGGCAGAGCTCATTCATTTTAGCTGCAGAGAAATGGTTCACTGATGAGTATATCACAACCACCCCATATCCACAGAAGAATCTGAACAGATGGGTAGGGATGAGTCTGCCAAGGGAAGTGATTCAGTACTCAAAAACTGGATTAAGTTTCAGCTCCTGGAGTTTGAAAGCTTTGTACAAGGGTGTTGCGATAGCGTTGAGGATGGAAACAAAGGGAGCACACAGTAAGCAAGCCAGGTTGAAAGCTGGGAATGGATGCTGGAAAATGAGGAGGTATTTTCAGAGGATTCAGTTAAAGCTGAGGAAAATAAATTTAATACATTGATTTAATAGCCTTGAGTTTCAGGCAAATTATCACTAGTTAGGACAGTCGTATGTTACTGTTTTTATTCTATTTATTTATATTCCAGTTCCCCAAGCTCACTGTACCCCTGTTTCTTATTGGATCACTTTGGTTATAAAATATAACAACCAGGGTTAAAGATATTAACATAACAAATACATATGTAGTTCACTGCTCAGCCCACCTAAATTTATAAATGTTGCCATATTTTCTTGAGATATTTTAGGGCACAAGAACATTAGTGATATAGTTGAATCTACTTTCATGCTCCTCTTCAATTTTATTTATCTCTCTCTCAACCAGACGTGATTTCTATTTGGAAGGCACTGTCCCCATAGGTACTTTTGCAACATAGCTTGTACATATCTAAATAATTTTACAATTTTCATGCTATACACAAATAGTATATTGGTTGTGACCTTTTGCAACTTGCTTCTCTTGCTCTGCATTGTGTTTTGATATATAGAACCTAATCTGTGTAATATGGAATATAATACATAGCTTTGTAGCATTATTCACTCATTTTAACAATTACATAATATGCTGACATACACACACACACACCCCCTATTCTTTTCTTTTGGATGAAAACCAAAGTTGTCTTTTGTTTTATAAGACTATTTATAACAATGCTGCTGTCAATATTCCTGTGTGTACTTGTGATTGTGTATGAACATCATTACTGGGTTGAAAATTGTTTTATAATGACAGTTGCGCTTCAAAATGTATGATTTCTTCCACATCTTCATTACTTATTGGCATTAGCAATCGTCAATCTTTGCTGATATGAATGATCTGAAATGACATTTCATTCACCAACTTTTCATGTTTTCAAATAGAGTTGAACATCTTTTTATAATTTTAATAATTGTGATTTCTTTTTCTGTGAGTTCCTTTTTAAAATGATCTTTCATCATATTTAGGATATTTAGGAATTTTTTATGAGTTCTCAAATCTGATTTAAATTCTTTGTGATCCTTTTTTGGTATGTTCTTGATCTTTTAACCTCATATAGAGAGACTTTAAACAAAAATTCTGATACTGTTTTTTTCAACTTTAATAGTCTTTTAAAAATTGTGATTGTATTAATGACTTGTTTAAGATTTTTTTCCCTCTAATTTGATATTAGGAAAAAAACTGTCTTTTTTTCAGATTTAGGTCTTTAATCCTTATGGAACGCAACTGTTCATTTGGTACGAAATAGGCATCAGATACTTTTTCATTTTTTTCCCTTTTGGTTAGTTTAATTTCACACCTTTGATTGATGACACAGTCTATGTCATATATTATATTAGTTTCACTATAAATATATGTCAGAGCTCTTAGTACTACTGGTTCATTGTTTATCCACCTGTCTTCATTCTTGTATTTATTGTTTTAGTGTCCGGTACAAAAACAAACAAACAAAACGAAACAAAAAAACACCTCAGTAATGTTTCTCAAAATTATCTTAGCATTTGGGGTGGGTAGGTTTGATTTACCTTTTCTTCCTTATTAGTTGAGAGTCACATGGATATTAACACTACCTGTAACTAGATTTTCATAACACTTAATTCCTTACTTTGTCTTTCTAAATTGCACAGGGACATAATATTGAATAAAATCATTAGTGGATAATATTGAATAATATCATTAGTCGTAAACACCCTCATGCTAAGACTGTATCCAGGGTTTCAGCATTAACTATGGCATTTGCTATAAGTTCTTAGTTAAGTCTTATTTATCAGGTTAAAAAATTCTTCTATTTTCAGTTTTCTTATTTTTAAAATTCAAACCTTGATATTCTACTGTATGAACTATCATTTCTTTCTTATAAGAATATAGCTTTTTATTTTAGTTGCTAGTAATATATTTTATGATTAGGAAAAATCCATGGTTACTAATTTTGTAAGTTCTTTTTAAAAATATGCTTTGCTAAATTCTACTTGCATGGTACCATTTTCATTAAATTTTTATTTATAATTGAATTTGGTCTTTCATTTTTTTGTTTGATATTGTTCTGAATTTATTTTTTCTTTTATATTATTTGTTTGGTTTTATTTTCAAAGTTATTCTAGCCCTATAAGACAATTCAGGTGACTTTCCCCATTTTTCTATTTATAAGGCATTATTTTAAGATTGGGATTTTTGTTGAGAAAAGGTTTAGTAAGTCATTACCAAATTTTTTAGAAAAAGCTTTTTTTAAGAAAAAATTATAGTTAATTGGTGCAGAAATAGTTTGGAGAAAAATTTTAATTACTGAATTTAGTCTGAATAATGGTATTTGGTTTGTGGGATTTTTTTTCCATCGGTATTTCTTTGATAATATCCCCAAAAAGTAATTTCAAAATATGTCTGAAAAATCTTGTTCTATAAATTTGTTGGAATAAAATGCTTTCTTATGTTGTCTGAGCACATGTATTGTAATGTTAGATAATTTTATTAATTTTAATATTATTTGTGACTTTATTTTTTGATCACTTTATAGAAATTATGTATGCTATATCAGAATTGTTTCAATACCATATATCACATGCTCTTTTGCAAGAGTTACTATGGTTTGTTAGTAGAGAATACCTTTTTAGAATTGAATTATTGGGTCAAATTAATGAATTTTTAATATGTCAATGTTTAAGATGAATCACCAGAAGGAGAGTGGCATGTTTAATATTTTCCAGATCTACTTGATGATGGAAAACAGTGCTCTCAGGTCTAATGTGGTAAACATTTAATGAAATATTTGGGATTGCCTTAGCTGGCCTAATTTTTCATAAATGAAAAAACTTACCAAACACTTGAAGAAGTTCCATGGTTCGATTATAGCCATCATACTGTATCTCTTTTTCATGGAGGCATTGAACTCACACAAATAGAGATGAGTTAATGCAGCATTCACAATTTAAGAATCTAATCATTAGCTGGCATAGTTATTTTTTCTCCTGAATCATTTTATAAAATGTTGGAGAAAGTCAATGTGAAAAGTTAGATTTTTCAAAAAGTTTAAATTGTAGTAATTTAGGATGAGAAGAAATAACCTAGGAATGACAATGCTAACCCAGTTCGTTTCTTCTTCTTCTTCTTCTTCTTTTTTTTTTTACATTAAAAAAAACATTTTATGGGTAAAAGGGAAGCCCTTGCATAGTCATAGGCAGGCAGGAAAACTGCCTCTAGTTAGTGCAGAAATTGTGCTTTAATTCATTATTTGCAAGAAAAGAACATTAATAATTAGAATGAGGAAGGGCAGTTTCACAATTTCATTGTCTCATACCCCTTCCAGTTTAAGACTGCAGTGAGTCACTATTTCTATTAGCAAGGAATTGTGTCACTCAGGTGTGTGGAAACCAAGCATTATCGTAGATTAGTTTTTAATGAAACAAGGATAATAGAAGAAGTAGTAGTCAAAATAGAATATGGAGAAATAATATAAAACACTCTTATTGCACATAATTGCATGTATTAGATCAGCATTTAAAAACTAATTCCACCTGTTGTTAATGAAATCTATATAAGGAGCCCCTCAAACAAATGCCTTTCTAAAGGATTAGCAATGCCATCTACTTAAAGATATACTGTAGAAAGACATCCAGTGAAAAAGTCTATCATTATGATGAAGAACATGAAAGTATTTTATATAAAATGCAATGTTCCCATGTTTTTTTTCTGTACAGAATCTTTGTAGCAATTATGCCTGGTCTCGTAGTCTTCTCTGGTCCTGCATCAGGATCTATAGGCCTGCTATATGTTCTCTGGCTGTTTATGTTTCAATATGAGAATTTTGAAAGAAGATTAAAAATTATTCTTTTTTCTGAAACACAATTCTAGCACTTCCACTATAATCTTCTTAGAATGAGTGGCATAGCAAATGTCAGCAAAACAGGAGACAGGCAAAAAAAATGTTATTATCATAAGTAACATGTTTTCAGCTAAGACTTTGAGATGTTCTTGGAAAGGAGCCTTAATTCCTCTCACCTTTGGAAATAGTTCAGCGTCCAGAAGACTATTGCCATAGAAACAGAACCATTCAGAAAAGAATAGATATACTTTAGTTGATCCTTAGATAACAAAGACCATCATTTCCAAACCAAAATTGGCATACATAATCTGAAAAATACAAATGAACAAAGGACCCATAGGGAATTCATCTGAAACTGAAGCCAACTTGAAAAAGTAAGTGACCAAATTCTCTTGCTAAAGTATTGCTTTGTTACTGAGTGGTAGTTCTGTTTTGGTTCTGAACTTTTAACCTATATGCATTCCTTAATTTAAATGGTGAGTATGTTAATATCTACTTTTACCAGTCTTTGAAGTGTTATCCAAATGTATGCAAAGAAATATTACATGGGCTAAAATGAAGGTCATTTTATAGTATTTTCTAAGCGCTCCCTTTCTATCCAGTGGCTAGCAATAGTCTTGTTCTGAGATACTCCTGAATAAATATCAAGTGAACTTGAAAAAAAAGTTAAAAAAAAAGTTACTAGACAGCATTACTAGAAAAAAACTAAACACAAAGAGTTACTAGACAATAATGGACACTTAAAGAGCCATCTGTTTTAGAATTATAATGGTTGAAAATATCAGTAAGGAAAAGCAGAGTAGTAAACAGTCTGCAGTTATTGGATATTTTTCACATTACTTTGCTTTTACTTGATCTTTTATTAAAGTTTTTGGATGATGGATAATAAGGAAAAGAAGAACAAACATCCAGCATCTAGATGATGATGAACTTAGAAATAAGTTCAATTTTATTTAAATTTACTTGCTTTTAATAAACAAAAGCCTTACAAATATAATGAAAATGATTTTTAATTCCTCCTAAACACAACTTGTCTCAGTTCATGTTGCTTTTCCTGTGCCTTTCTTTTGATGCTTTCTAGGAAAAGATGAGGAAGGGGAAATGGAGTGTGGATGAGGGCTTACTTGGGTGGTGAATAAATGAGAAACATTCTCTAAGGTTGAACTAGAGAAGGTATTTGTTAGGAGAAGAGTCACAGGAGCAGAATTTTGGATAAACCGAGAGAGAAACCAATCTTTTTACAAATGAAGCAGGTTTTCTTTTGCTTCCTTTATGCTTTCCTATTTTTATGTTATCATTCCCTTAGGCTCTAAGCCATGTGTATGCTTCTTTAAATAAATCTCACAAGATAAAAGCCCAGTGCATCAAAATCACTAGGCATTGATGCCTGTCTGTAGAATATAATCACACACTAATCATGGAGTATAGATTTTCTTTCTTCCCCAAGGCAAGATGCTCCCTGGCACCTGTGGAGGTGAGCACCAGCATGAATGATCTGTTTTTGACAGTCTTTTCATACATGAAAACTCACTGACAAGTCACCTAGGCACACAATTTAGCAATCTTGTTGGCTGTGAAATTGTATAGCCAGAAGACCAAGAGGTACTTCTTCCACCAAAACCCTAGTTTGTTACTGCCATGGAAAGCCTCACTCTGCTGACCAATACTATATCACTGACCATGTGAGTGTTTTTATTAAGATTAATTAAATTAAAATTCAGTTCCTCAATCAACATAGATACATTTTAAGTGCTCCACTGCCATACAAGTCCGGTGGCTTTCATTATTGGGTAGCACAGATATAGACACTTCTGTCACTGAAGGAAGTTCCAATGGACAACACTGGTCCAGGATACAGTAGCTAGGACCATTATTTCATGTATGATCAAGTAAGAATTTTCTGCTTACGTAGCTCTTCTTGGGGCTGAATGAATCAGACCTCAGGGTCTTCTATGGCCTATGGGTGAGGACAAGAAAAACACCAAGACTTTGCTGATGAAATTATTTGGTACCCTTATACATAAACTTTCAGTTATCCGAGATAATAAATGTAAAGGGCTAGGACATAGTAGGTGCTTAGCAAGGCTTATCTCCTTTAGGGGGTTCATTGAGGACACAGAATTCAAATCAGATATGGGTGGAAGGCTTACTATAAAGAATTATTAACAAGGTATAGATTTTTATAAACCAAGTAACTAAAATATGGAGATATCAACTCTAGGAAGTTGTTGTTGAGATTGGGAGAACAATGTAGAGATTGCAATTACTAAAATTTAAAGGTTTGGTGTAAGAGTACTTATGGGTAATAAGTGAAATGCATATGAAAGAGGACTGGGAAACGTTAGAGAAGACTGGGCAAGAGCAAGGACCAAAATATGAAAGGAAGTTGAAAGCTCACTTAGTGAAAATGATTAAAAGATGTTTTGAAATATAGATGTGTAATATTTCATTTTAAATGTTTATGGTTCTTCATGTAAATCCCCATACCAATTGTAAATTCACTGCTAATGATGTTCTGTGTATGGGAGTTGTTTTAGTGCAAATTAAAGACTGCTTGTATATGTGGATCAATAACAAGGAAATATTTGCTTCTTCAGTTTTGATTTGTATTTAATTATTGTCGCATATTTTAGTGAAAGTTGGGCCATGAGTCAAGAAATATGGAAAAACCTAGCAAAGTGGTAAGAAGTCCTATGCATTTTATTTAGAGAATAGAAGAGTCCTATGAGAGGATCTCTGCCTATGCTAAGAGTCAAGCTAATCCAAATCCTAGTCTTTCATTGTCAAGGTCATGTGAATGGTGGTCTGTGTGTGTGTATGTGTATTTGTTAGTAGGGAAAGTGCCATTTTGAATGATAATTATCATTTACCAATTTTTTAATAATATACTTGGTCTTCACACAAGTCAATTGTATATATGCATGTATGTGTATAAGATGTATAGTAGGGTATTAATCTTCAAAGTTACTCATTAGGAAACATATGAGGACCAACCCAGATATGTGTAATTTTAAAGAGATTTGCATTATAACACCTGCATGATGATACTGTCTCTTCAATTTGCACCAGGGCCAAAAGTCAGAGCTAGCAAGCTGTATGCTGTAGCCAATAACATGGTCCCAATTTTAAACCCTTGCAGGTATGGCTCTAATTTGTTACCATTTGAAATTCTTTTCCCCATCCCCGGCAAAACCCTATTTTGTTTAAAATGAAAAATAACAATATCAACCACTTTGCTGAAAAATAGAAACAGTAACAAAATTGAATCAATGTCTTTCCTCTGGTATTGTGGAGACTGGCCCTCATAATGCCCTACCCTCAGCATCCCAAGTCATTTTGCTGTCGTGAGCTTGGAAATTTTACTTTGCCATGTCCTTGGAACTGTTCAGCCCTCCTACCTGGAGATTTTCCCTCTTCCAGATGACCATATGGTGTCTGTTTGGCTAGCCTGCTGCTGTCCGTCCTCTGCACATGGATATTAAAGCAGTCTCTTGCAAGAGATAGTAAGGTATTTTTATATCTTTTTCCATCTAGTGAACACTTGGTTGTATTACAAACTATATTATATGTACATAGTATATATAGCATATCAGGCTTACCTTATATATATATACACATGCATATCTATAAATACAAAGAAAGAGGAGGTGTTGGGGTCAATCATTTATCAGGATTTTTATAACTAAGTGTTCTACTTATACTTCAAATAAAGCCCTTCCTTATATTTTATAATTCTATGTTGGAAAAAGTCATTCTCAAATAAAGATAAATACAAAAGGATGGATGTTTTTAAATAGATAAATTCAGAAACTCACAATTAGGATTATCATAACATTTCATGATGCCTCTTAGTGAGAAGATATTGATTAGGCATCTATTATAATAATAACTACTTATTAAATTTCTACTATGTGACTGTATTGCTACCTTTAATTCTCAAAACAGCTCCATAAAGAACATAGCATTGTTCCAGTTTCCACAGATTAAGAAACTGGAGTTCAAATAATTTACATAGCTTATTTAAGGTAGTATGGTTAACAAGGAACTGGGACCAGGATTGGAATTTTTACCAGGATGACTCCAAATATAAAATTATTTTTACCCTGCCTGACAGTCTTTCTTTATTTCAGGCACCATTTGAGATTTGCCAAATACAATGTGCACCTTAGAGGATAAGCTAATGAAGGTATCAAAGAGCCTAGTGCACAGACATAGGAATGCACTTGGGAGCAGGCGCTCATTTCCCTTGACCAGTGCTGAAAATGAGGGCTGAGAAAAGCAACACAATCAGATCTCAGACTGCAGGCAGAAAAAACAGTAGCAAACCTTTTCACACACACAGTATCTGATTCTAACTCAGGGTCAGACTTTGCAATCCAGATCCCATCCTTTGGTAGGCTGGAAGCAAGCACATGAATTAGGACTATGAAATATGTGCTCTACTCCACCTGTGTGGTTTGAGTCATCCCTACACTAACTTTAACTTAGAGGTTTTTTATACTGACATAAGGAAAATCTCAAGGTGACTGATGATGGCTATCTTTGGACATGGCTTCTCTTGAGTATATTCATAATACTGACATGCTATATGATCCTAGATAAGTCTTTTCTTTCTATAGCTTTCTGTAAAATTGGAAATAATTTCTACTCTTTCAATATTAATTATCTGTCTGTCCATACATACACACACTCAATTGATTTTAAATTTAAAGTTAATTCTAAAATACTAACTTTACAGCAGTTGGGTCCTGAACTAGCCATGTCACTCACATGCATATTCCATCACTCTTCACAGTGTATGTAAGAGTAATATTACTTATTCACCTCATTTTTCAGATTTACAAGTTGAAGCTTAGAGCAACTTGGTAATTTTACCATAAACCTCTGTGGTTGCAAATGGTGGAGACAGGAACACTTTTTATTGATAAAGTATTATTCATAGCTCATGTTTATAAATTTATAAATTTGCAGTCTCACGAGATTGCAAAGTATCCATTTACATTTTTCTTGAAGCATCTCACAGCTGTTGGCACCTAGTGGGAACTCAACAAATTTTATAATTCATAAATGTGGATGAAAAATATTAAAAATTTTGTTATTATTATCATAATATGCTTATTAATAATAGGAAAATGCAGATCCCCTATCAACTGTGGTGACTCATATATCATGATATGTAGACCTAGAGAATATTGATTAGCAATGTCACATCATTTTTCTCAATAATGAAGAAAAAATAGTGATAGGGAAAATGAAGAGATAATGATGAAGAAAAAAAGCACAGTGTGAGTCTACGTAGAGAGATAAAGCAGCATCATAATCCAAGATGTTATTTGATTTGCAAAGACTAACCCTGATATGTCCTATGCTTGCAAATTTGGTCAGTCTGAATCAATTAAAATAATGAACCCATCACTCTCATAGTATAAATGATAATTTTACAGAATAGAATCTTACTATATTTTAGAGGTGAGAATATGAACCAGTGATGTAAGGGACTTATAGACTTGTATTTATGCCTATAATTGTTTATGAAACTTGTCTATTGATACTGAATTCTAGAAATGGTTTATAAACCAACTCTTAGAAATATTTTAAGGAAAAGAATTGTCCAGTCTTTAGGGCAATTCATATACCTGTACATCACACACAAGAGTTAGTAGAAGTGTACATATGCACACACACGTGTGTATATGTGTGTTTGAAAGAAATAAAATCTCATTTATTTAAAAAATTACGAATCTGTGCCATAATCCAATCTATAGAGTTCAAAAGCAAAGAAGGGGATAAGGGGTTAAAAAGCAGAACAGCTTAACTTCCTTATTTAAGGTATTAGCAAAAATGTGCTTTGAATGAGCAAATAAGCCATCTGTGCACCTGAGGATTTGAGCCACATGTGCACTATACACATATAAATCTGCCTTTTTGTTATTGGCATATATTCAGTTTTTCTTTAACAGGGGTATTTTGGATATTAAGAGTTAAAAATAAAGGTTATGTGGCATATGGAAAATTCATTTTGATAATTCTGAGTGGCATTTCCAAAACAGGCAGTCACCTTCTGTATATGGCTAAAGCCAGGGTGGCCTGTAGGTATTAGATTCTATGCAAAACACAGGCAGACAGTGCACTGGAAGCATGGCACTTCTGTATGGTGTTTTTCGGGCATAACAGATGAGGTTTATTTATATACCAATAGCTGTTTTTCTTCCTAAACTTTGCATGATCATCCAATCAGTTTCAAATAGTGCTGTTTTAACAGTTCTACTATTGGTATAATTAAATAATTCAAAATAATTCTTCAAGCGGTACAGTTTTGAAGCTATTTGCTTAAACCAATTCACTATAATCATTTTATTTCTTATAATATATATATACATATATCTTTTTTTTATTATTGCAAGAATAAAATTCTCCTAATAAGTCTTGGTGAGGATGTGGGAATGATATGGATTGTCAACAGACTGTAAATTTGTGCAGCCACTATGTAAAACAATGTGGAAGCTCTTCAAATAATTTAAAATAGAATTACCATATTAATCCCACTTCTAATATATACCTGAAGAATATGGAAACACTAATCTGAAAAGATATATACACCCTTTTCATTTTAACACTTCGCAATAGCCAAGATATGAAAAAACCCAAGTGCCCTTGTGAATGAATGGATTAAAAGATGTGATGTATGTGATATATATATATATATATATACACACATGTATATATGCTGTATATATATCACATCTTTTATGCATTCATATATAGTATATATGTATATATGTACATACATATATGTATATATACCATATATCACATCTTTTAATCTATGCATATATACACAATAGAATACTGTTCCCTCATATTTTGCCTACACAGTGTCTAAAACAGTACATAGGCAATGCTTATTAGCTATAACTGGATAGAATGCTAGGTAAGCCCAAGTAATCAAAAGCATTCATAACATGAATAGCTATAATATCACATAGTGAAGGATGCAAGAAATAAGAATAAAGATAAATTTCATTATGATGTCCTTAAAGAACTCTGGAAGATTCATGCCTAAAATGACCTCAGTCTATCTTTGATATTTATTTGATATTCAAGTATATCTCTCTTAAATTAATAGGAAAAACAATTTTTTTTGCTTTTCAATTCATAAAACAATTTCACATATATTATTGACTAGATTGTTTCAGAAACTTGACGACATAGGCAGAACATGCTTCCCTATTCTGTGAGAAAACTAGGGATCATGGAGGTAAAACAGTTTGCTCACTTAGAGCAAATATTTATTAAATAATTACCTTGTGCAAGTCTCAAGGGGCTGTAAATTCCATTGGAAAATTATCAGCTTCTTGCCTTTAATTTTGCAAGGAATGTAAGTGTTGGTTATGTCTAATTCCTGAATTCATTTTGTGACCAGTACAGTCTTATTTTGATAACAGGTAAAAAACTAGTATTGAAATAAAGTCCAGTGTATGATGGACAGAATTGGACATTTAGTGGTGAACTAAATACAATATGTTGATTATCAATGATGTATACCTGAAACATACATATTGCTATGTCACTTCAATTAAAAAAGAAATAGAGAAAAACAAATTTCTCTAAAAAAGAAACAAGATAAAATTAATTCAACATAAGTATAAGGAAAAGATTCTGTGTTTTGGAAAAACAGTTTAAAAATAATGGACCCATTATTCTATATAGATAACAACTTCCTTCTGTTGCCTTCTGTTTTTAGTGTTAGAAATGGCTGAATTTTATCAGATACTTTTTTGGATAGCCTTTATATACTTAATCTGTTTCTTCTTAATTCTGTTGATATAGTGAATTACATTTATAAATTTTCTGATTTGTGCCCATCATTAAAATACTAGAATAGCATTTCTTAATCATTTTTTAAAATCATCTGCATTCTGAATAGATCTCACTTATAATTTTCATAGTTAAATTCACTAGTGAAATTGGCTTGCCAATTTATTGTTTCATACTATTTCTAACAGATTCTGACCCTAAAATTATGAAGTCATAAAATGAATCCCGTATCACCTTTATCTAGATGATGAAATGTGGGAAGTGTATGTTCGTTGGGGAGGGTGTGGTGTTGTAACATATATCTAAAGAGGTGGCTTTCTTTATTTCTGAATCATATGCAAAATCATAAACCAATATTATCAAAATAAATATGTATACAAAACTGAAAAGGAGAAGGTAAACTCTTGACCAACAGGGATCTTGTTTTATTTAGTGCTACAGGTTCTAGAGCCAAGCAATGACTGACACACACCAAGTACTGTATAAATGCTTATTTATGGTACAAAAGAAGCAAAAAATAGGAAAGAGAATGCAAGAGTCTGATTTTTAAAGTTTGTTGAAAATCATTTATAATGTTATGAATTGTTATTTTGGATTTGTTATTTATACCCTTTCAATCTTTTCTGTATTACCTGGTCTACGCAATCTTTTCAGTTGTTTATTTGTTTTATTTATATTACCTTTTTTCTAGGTTTTAAAATGTGTTTCCATAGAGTTGTACATAATGTTCTCATATATTTTGTGAATTTATTTCGAAATGCGTGTTTGTATGAGTGACATTTTTATCCATCAACTTTAGATTCGTGCCCTGTCATTCCTTCTATGGTATCTTGGATTATAACACTTGTTTTCTTTGTCAAATAACTGGGATTTTATACTTATCACTTCACCTATATTTGTTTTGTTTTCCAGTCCATTACTTTCAAATTACATTAAATCTCATTTCCCACCCCGTTTTGTTAGGTTTTGTTGTTTCACATTTTTAAAAATAAAAATTAACTTCCTTGAACTTCATTCTTTTTTCAGTATTAATGTATTAAAGTTTACAGTTTTTGCCACAAGTATTGCTTTTACTATTTCCCATTGGTTTTAATATCATTTTTTTTTATTTTCAGTCTTTCAAGATAGAATACAATTTAGTTTACTTCCCCTTTAGGCAAAAGCGCTTTTTTTTTTATAGGAAAGTGGTTCTTTATTTCAAAGAGCATAGATTTTGCTATTAGTTTTTTTTTCTTATTTTATTAGATAATTTTCAGAGTAGTATTCATGATAAAGATGTTTATTGAAGTCTTATTTTTATCCAAATATGTGATTGACTCAGAAATTTCTATTAAATATAGCAAGAATATTATCTGGTCCTGTATTCAATAGACCTGTCACTATATAGTTTAATAATAAATATATTATTAAATTTTGAGACTTTTTTGTTAAATTTTGCCAACTGGATCTTATTCTGAAAAATATAAATTGATATTGCCTAATCATTTATATTGAGTTCTCCTCAAATTACTAATCTTATTTTATTTCTTTAAATTTTCTGTCATTTTTTGTCTACAGGGTTATGATTGCTTTTCCTCCTCTTTTAATTCTGCCTGTTTAATGAGATATTAACTTTAAAGTTAGCCATTAAAAATTATTTTGCTTAGTTTTGATTATTTTCAAACTTTATCTCTTCATTTTAAACTGTGCTTCTGGTAAATATAAGATAGCCTGTATTTGTTTTTTTCACTGTAGCCTAAAATTCTATGATCCTTTTTAGAGAAATTCAGTTTTGCATATTTTATTCTGCAGTTTATAATTAATTTTTTTTAAGTTGTTTTCTTTTTTCTCTCTTTGTATGATTATGTTGTTATTGACTTTGTTATTTGATTTTTCCCTTTGCTGCCTAAGGAGTTCTATTATAATTTTTCTTTTCATTAATGGTTCTCTTCCGTATGCTCATAATTATATCCAAACTTACTTAATATTATATAAAAGCATGACCATAGCTCTTTCTTTATTAAGGTTTTATTCTTCTATGAGTTGTCTTCTTCCTCTTAATAAGGTAAAACCTTTATAACATGTTCATTTGCTCACCAGCTTTCCTTAAACCCATCTGTTGTGCAGATGGGATTTATAGAATTCTTTTGTTTTCTTCTTCTCCCATCTAAATTCCTTCTCAAATAATATCTAGTTTCATACAGTTTCCCCTCTTCCAAAAATTTTTATTTATTCCTTAACAAATAAATTTCCAAATAACCTGTCATTTTTAATTTATATTTAAATTACTAATTTTTTTGCTCACTACTTATACCTCTTATGTTCCAATTATCATGAGTTTCATATTTATTATTATCTGGTTTGAGCCTTCTGTTAAGGATATCCTATGTGGGGTGAATGAGTCAATTAATGTCTGTAGTAGCATTCTCATAGACTGTCAGGGATGGTATCTTGGGTCCTAGTCCTTTATTCTGAAATACATGTAGAAATTTTCTATCATCTCATAGTTTTTGTAATTGCATACTTGCCAGTTTAATCCTTTTTCTTCTGCAAACTGCTTGATTACTTTGGGAAGTATTACATATTTTTTCTTCATCTTTGAAAAATAGTAAATTGATAAGGTAGTACCCACGTTCAAGAACTCTTTCTGCAGTTTTATATGGAACTTTGACAAATTCAAAATTCTTGCCCAGGTCTTCTTTAACTCAGTGTTATTTGCTTCAGTAATTTGTTTTAGTATTGGTTCTCCTCATCTATATCTTTTTATCATTATGAAAATTTCTTTTTCAAATTATTGTTTTCTAAAATGTGTATATTTACTCTTATATTTCAGTATAGTTTTTTATCTCTGTCATTTAGCATACTCTTCCACCAGATCTTCCAAGCTTAGACATCTATACTGCTAACGCTCTCTCTCATTTTGTCTATTCAGTTTTTGAATTAAAAAATCATGTGGTTTGAATAATAAGGACTGTACTATATGCTACATATGAACCTCTTAACATGTTCCTCTATTTTTTTAAATATAGCTTTAAAAGTAGTTCTATTTCTTTTTTTTAAATTTATTTATATATAAATTTCACATCTTTGCATTCCCAGGGATTTACCCCTCCTCCCTTTCCCCCCTCCCCTTTCCCTCCTGCCCATAGTTGTGTGCTTAAATTTGGTGCTTAGCTTGTTTTGTCTTTTCCTCATGACTTTTGTTTGCTTTTTTTCATTATGTCCCATATATTAGTGAAACCATTTGACTTCTGTCTTTCTCTTTTTGACTTGCTTCTGCTGGTATGATTCCTTCTAAGTAAATCCATGTTGTCATAAAGTTGTCGAATTTGTCATTCTTAATTGATGAGTAATATTCCATCGTGTATATATATCACATTTTTTTTTCAACCAGTCATCTGTTTTGGGGCACTTAGGTTTATTCCATGTCCTTGCAAATATAAATAGTGCTGCAGTAAACATCCGAGCAGAGGTGTCCCTTTGTACCCACACTGAGATCTCTTTTTGGTGGGAATGTAAACTGCTCCAACCTCTATGTAAAGCTGTGTGGAGGACCCTCAAATTAATGAAAATGGAACCACCATTTGACCCAGCAATTGCTCTCTTGGGAATCTACCCAAAATAGTTCTATTTCTTTAGGAGATAATTCTCACTTTTCTATTCTGTGCTCTGCCTTACATGGTCTTTTAATTGAATGCTATTTTTCTAAATTTGTTCACTTAGATGCTTTACAGGGAGCCCCTCTGAGAGTGCTAGAAGGTGCACTGTCTCTGTTCTATGGCTCACTGTACATTATAGTAGACCACTGATCTTTCCTCTCTCAGTGCTCAAAGTTAGAGTTTCTTCATTAGATCATCTCTGTGTTCTCCAGATCTCAGGGGTAGAGATGAATAAACCAAACTGATTAACTCCTTTTGAGATCCTTAGTTTCGGGAAAAATGGAATGGACTTTCTTTCCTTGGAGGGTTATTTTCAGATCTTTCCCTTGGACTTTTGTACTGAACTCTAGAGAACTGACCCAAAGGGCAGAAATATGGTAACAGGTCTCAGCTTGTCCCTCCTAATTAGCCTGGAAGAGGTTGCTGAATTGAAGTCTGAGTCCTGAGTGGAAGGATATGAGATAGCTCAAGTCATCCCTCTCCTACAGTTTTCTCTAATTTTCTCTTTCTATGGCAACAATAAATTTTTGCGAACTTGTCTACTTTAACATATGTTGGTACTGCCTTCATGATTACTTAATAGAACAGATTTGGACTAGTCACCTTCCTCTTTAGCCTCTGATTCCCCATCACTGAAATAACTAGCTCTTTTCCTTTCTGTGATATGTTCCCCTTCCAGTATGCTGGTTGACTCGGTTGTATAACTGCCATGTATTCAAATGAGAATTGCCATTCCCTGTATCAACTCTGAGTAAGAAAATTATTTTGGAGTAAAACTTGGCAAAACAAGAGCTTGAGCTGCCAGCAAATTATTCTGCAAGATTTCAAAACATTAAGTTTTAGCATTCGCTCTCAAAGTCAAGCCAATTTTGCTTAAAGGAACACTATTGTTTGAGTTGAACAAAAATCAAACCTAAATTGTGGTTATGCATCTGGCATTTCCAATATAAGTATGAAAGCAATAGGTTTTGCCTGTTTTTTTTTTGCTAAATCACACATGCTGCAGAAGTATATACACATATGGAATTTCTTTTCACATTCAAAAAGTTAAACTCAAATTGTAACTGCAAAGATGTTTTCCTTAGAAGTCTGAAGGAAAAAAATGCCTAAGAATTTTTACAGTGTATTATTCTTTCATAGAGATAGCGTTTCCTTTTGTTTTATTGCTCCTTTTATGTTATATTTATTTAACTGTAGACAGTTACTGAAGAAGCCACAAACCTAACACCAGGTGTGCCCCTTTAATGCTTCCCATGAATAGTTTTAGTAACTTTTGAATCTGGTATGTTCTCCTGGCCTCAAGTATCCTTCCTATTCATACTGTTCCTATAATCCCAAGGCAAAACAGTATTTTACTTTGCAACATTGACTTTTTTAATTCCAGAAGCCTGGTATATAGGACTATGGATTTGTAAAATTTTAAATTAGAGTTCATGGCTACAAAGACAGAATCACAAGAGTAAAGTCAATTTTAAAAATCACTTACTTTAAAACCCTTATAATTTTTCATAGTTACGTATCTAAAATTTCACTTTTCCCTCCTTAATTGTAAGTAGCATGAGGGTAGGATTTGTGTCTCTTTTATCTTTGATCCCCTAAAGGAATAGAACAAATCCCTAATAAAGCAGATACTGATTAACTTGAGTAAAAATTGAGTTACTAAATATTTTTTCTGCTTAATTCCTTATCTTTAATTATGTATTTGAGCACATGTGAACTAAGGCAAAGTTCTCCAAGACATAGTTATGTTTTGTTAGACTAAGTCCATTTCCTTAATGCCCAGTCAGTGCAGTTACTGATTAGAATGGAAAGATGATGGCATTTGGAAGCTGCTCTTCCACAAATGCAATTTAAAATGCTTACCTTCACCTTCACCTCCACTATTACTTTATTATTTAGTGTTCACAAACAAGCGTTAACCTTTCTCTGCTGAAAAATCAGAAACCTCAAAGAGTCAAGCTAAATTTTAGGATGATTTTTTTCTTGACTTGAAATGGACAAAGCATCTCTTGATTCAAGTTTTAGAGGGGTTTTTTTTTTTTGACCTCCTGATATCCTAGATTGTAGTTTAAATGATGGATACATTGGAATCAATTGTATGCACTCTAACAATTCCTGCTATTGCTTCCGTGCAATTGTGCTGGAGTTGTAAATGAAAGATTAGAGTGTGGCTCTCTGGGGGCAATGAAAGTACACATCAATCTGTTGCTGCTACCACATAATATGGATGATGGAGAGCCTGGGTCACCAAAGATCACAGCACATTGTTCTTCTGGTGGGAAGGGTCATTTTGAGGAAAAATAATAACTATTTTATTCTTATCTGTGTCTGTCCAATGCCCTTTTACTCCTTCCCCTACTAAACAATACATGTGTGTACATGTACATGCACAAGCACAGAAAAAAATGGAGTATTAAGAAGTCTAAAAAACTGTTATCAGATTGATTAAAAAAGTAAAAAGGCATAAACCATATCATTATGGACAGTATAGAACAATTTTGGCAAGAAAGGCTCCTGTTCTTCATTCTGGGGAGATGACATTTTGTAATGCCAGCTCCTACTGCTTTCTTCTGCTGTTTCCTAATGAAGAGGAGAAAAGAAGGTTTCTTCCCAGACCTTTCCCTGTGAAATGGACAGCAATTATAGAGGGCTCATTGAGTCTGTAACCAGGGTGTTAGCCACATTAGTGAGAAATCTGGCAAAAGAATTTCCTGAGGATGTTTAGAAGTGGTAGTTGGTTGGTTTGTTTATTTTTTATTTTTTTATTATTCATTTATTACTCTTCTTCTTGTGGAAGGAAAGAAAATGGAGTCACAGGAAAATTTTGGGAGAAAGTCCTTTATGTCTTTTCTCCTTTCTGCTGAGTTTGGGGTATTTGGTAGATTGGATTTGGTGCAAGGAATCTTGCAATTCCAGTTATTGTTGAAACAAAACACAAGGCATAGTGTTCAGGAAAAGTTCAAGAATCTGAAGTGTGGGTCCCATTGAGTGTAGACAGGAAAAAGGAGAGAAAACTTATGAGACAAGACTTTTTATCCTGTTTTGATGGTTTATGAATTAGTGATTGTTATGTAGGTCTAGATGTGTATTTGGTTTTCTTTTTAGGGCATTTCTTAAATATCAAGGCTATAAAATCTGGTTAAAAGTATGAGTTTCAGAGTTTGAATTCTGCTTTGTCGTTTACTATTATTTTGGAGCCACAAATAATGATTTCAGTCAGGACTGCAACTTTCTGTTTGAGTGACCCTGGGTAAGTCATGTGCCAATATTTTCAAATGGAGATTATAATAGGGTTGTGGTATTTAAAGAAATAATACATGTGCACTTCTAAAATGTTATAGAACTGAGGCTTATATGCAATAAATATTCAGTCAACATTAACATTTTAAATATTGTTCAATGAACTTAACTATGCATGCCTGCCTGAGGAGAAAACTTGCCATCCAATATAATGTTTATTCTGAGTGACACTTGGTACTCTGCCAAGTAAACTGAGATTTCTCTCTTCTCCATGCTCTAAAGCATATATGTATACATTCATACACTCATATACACACTCCAGAAATCTGACCTTTTATAACAAAGATGCAATACATAAAATATACCTCTAAACAACCAGTGGTTTTAGCTATTGTACCTAGGGTAAAAAAGTCTGTTACCTAAAACTCTAACCTAGAGTACTGAACAATGACCTCCTTCACAAAATGAAGAACTCAAATGGTACCATTCTCATCTCAGTCAAATTTGACAGCCCACTGCCAATGCAAACACTAATTAATATGCCATTTGAACCTCCTTCTTATGAATCATAAAAGCTCAACAATGTGGTGGTGATTTACCCATGTCTGAAAAGGATAGAAAAATGAGGCTCTGGATGACTTCTTTATGCTCAGTGCTCTGGCAAACCATTTAAGTTGGATTCTAATCTCCACTGGTGACATTGCCGCTTAACTGTAATGCCTTATGTCTGTACATTCATGAAATCCCTGGAGGAAAGAAATCCCAGACAACTCTGAAGCTTAGTTCAACCTTCCCAGGAAGCCACGCAATCCTCAAGGACCGCTGGGAATAGTTTCAGATTTTCTCAGATGAGGCTGCTTCTGAATGGTGACCTTCTATATAATTCATAGAATCGATTCCAGCCAATTCTTCCTGTTCCCTTTTATTCCCAGAGGGGGAATATGCTTGTAAAGATCAGGAGTGTCTAAACAAGAGAGACAATAAATGATAGCATGGAGAGAGGTCAAAGAATTGGGGGAGAGAAAAGACGGAGAAAAATATTGTCATGGTTTATAACTGTTTTCTCATTAATGTTTCAGTAAGCACAAAGACTCTGATTAATTTCTGCAATTCCCATTCATTTCTTGCTAACACAGTTAATAGCAGGTGCTCACTGATACCTGTTTTAAGCTAGCATATGACCCCTGCTTCTCTGTTAATATTTGTTGTGTGAGGACAGTGAAACTAAGCATAGAAGTTACTTGGCTAGTAGTTTTATCTCCCAAAGTAATTTTAGTCTTTTTTGCAACTGTGGCTATAGTAGACGAACTCATTGCAGTGAGAAACTGGCAAAAGTTCAAAGCTTGAGTTCTAGAACTTGTTTACAACCCACTCTAAGGAGTATACAGCTGAGCTATGGAATAAGAGGTAAGTGTGAGCGCTGAAAGAAAGAGCCACAAATATTTTGTAGTTTCATAGTGGACTTCAGTTTGCTCAGTGATGGACTTTATGGTACTAAACTGCTCAAATCTAACATACATTCTATAGTCTATTCACACCATTATAATTCTGAAAGTCTTATGGTAGGTGAGCAGATGTATGGCACAGATTTCACTTCAAGGTGAGAGTAGTTGGCTTGTTATGGGGGGTGTTGTCAATGGATGTGTTCCAACATCAAGGTGAACCTCAGCTGCAAAAAGCCAAATGACCTGAGGTCACAACACATACCTGGTGATTGAATGTGTTTATGTTCATGCTCACGCATGTGTTTGTGGTATGTGTGTGTGTATGTGTGTGTGTGTGTGTGTGTATTGGAGGGTGGGGGAGAGAAAGATGTAGCCATTTAGATTCAAAGTATATAAGGAAATTTCTGACAAGCTGTATTTGTTCTTGATGTCTCCACTGGCATGCTGGCTTTTGTTGCTTCTGTGTAGTGAATCTACAGTTTGACACCTCTTTCAGACAAACTGGTCTTGTTCTTCCTGACTTTCACAGGTTTTTAATCTCTACTAAATACCTTGTACTCTACACTTTGTCTCATTATCTGCCTCTGGAGATTACAATTTATAATATAGTCATGATCCCTTTTTAGAACATGGGTATTCTCATCTCAAATTTCATACCTTGAAAATGCTGTACGAATTTCAGATGTAGAAGTAGCATGGAATTCCCAGTCAGTGTTCTGGACTTGATGTCTATTCAATGAGGTGGGATGAATCCATACAGGATTAAAAGGGTACTGGTACCATCATTTATCAATTTATTGTGAATATACATTGTTATAGGGAGTTCGGTATAGAAATACCTTGACCAGTGTTAACATTTGACTTAAAGAGGAGTATAGTTTAATAGGGGGGTAAGAGAGGAAACAAATCAAGTTATATGGCAAAAAAAAGTTTAAAGATTATAGAATCCAGGGAAATTGAGTAAATAGAAGCAAGAAAAGGAGGCATAGTGGAAAATATATAGCAGAGGAGAAAGAAGATTGATATCAATTTAGCATACCAGATAATTCATCAAGAGACAGACATTTTTCTTTTGACCCAACCTTCTTAATGGTGTTTGAGAATAGGTATAAGTCTAAGAAAAGCTTATGTGCATATATACAAATGGGAAAAATTAGGAAAATAGGGACATCTTCAGTCACCTAAAAAATTGTGGGTGACTTTCCATCTAATTCAGTACAGTATCACTTTCTTGTGTCTCCTTATTTACTCCCCCCCCTCCCAGGATCCCCTCACTTTTTGTTTTAACCTTTCTCAACAGGGGCTCCATAATTCTATCCAAATGCATCAGCATTGTTTCTGTTCTGGAGAGCCAGCCTTTTGCATTTCATCTCTTCTGTTTAGGCAGAAAAGAATAGTGTGACTTAATTAGTACCATCAGAGGCCTGAGTGCTTGAATTGTTGGTTTGACTGTTGGGATCCTTGTTTATATCAAAATGAATGCTGGCCAATCTTACATAAAAATATATACAAATTAATTGCCAAGTTAAGGATCTATCAGAGGTAAATAATTAGAAAAAAGCTATAGTATTAAGAAATTTTTAGGTGAGTTGACTCATAAAGAATTTCCTTTACAAATGATAGCTTTACAGGAAAAATACCTTAAACTATAAATAGGAAATAGAGATAAAGAGAGTTAGGAAAGATTATAAGGTTGAAAAATCTTATGAGTTATTAACAAATTTTTATCATTTGTTTTTAACTTCACAAATAAATGATAATAAAACCCCAAGAAATGAATTATTAGCAAATAAAAAGGAAAATTAATTGTGATAATTAAAAATAAGATATGGAAATAGAAAAGCTTTTAATTGCTCAAGACTTTTTATTAGTAATGTATTTTAACCTACTGTTTTGTTTTTTCCTTCCCACATCCTATACAAACTATACAAGTAATTTTGTCTTCATTTTGAATGAGAACACTGAAGTTGGAAGAGACAGAAAGTTCAGTTTTATAAGGTGAACCACTAGTGAAACAAAAATGAGATCCATGTCCTGTTCTCTTGATTCTGAGCCTAAGACCTTGTCTATTGAAACTTGGTGAATGTCAGGATTGAAGAGGATGGATACTGGACTGTCAGCACTCCATTCTTTACACAACCCAAAGAAAACTTGAAAGATAATAAAATAAAAAGCTTCATCCTAAGAAACAAGCCATCTGCTGCAGAACAGAGTGAAACAGTCAGGCATTGGTGAGTATCACATCAGCTCTGCCAGGGTCTGGCTAGGCAGCCACTGTTGCAAGCTGTTTAATCTCTGATTCCTGTGAATTAGGAACAAGATCAACTGGTTGATGAAGAGTTTGGAGAAGTCCAGGGCAAAGTAAATGCAGCTACAAACACCAACTTAGCGTTAGCCAAAATCAGCTCTGAATATTCTCTCTTGTTCTTTGGTGGGTAAGATCCTTCAAGAGTTACCATTAGTCATTTCCAAGAAGAATTTCCTTGCCATAAAGGTATAATGTTTATTTTTTTAAAAGGATGATCATTCTCATTTGAAAAGAAACACAATCAAGTCATGTTCTTACTTATCTAATATTGTATCAAATTTTCATAACACACTCTTAACAATATAAAAAGTAATAATAAGGCATCTCTTTTATGTTATGCTTTCTTCTAGGTCCATTCATCTCTTTTCTTTTTTTCAATTGTGGATGGAAGAGTTATGAAAATGCTGTTTTGAAATTATAAGAAAGAGATGAAAGGTCATTTTTGAAAGTATTTCATACCTTGCCAAAATAATAGCACAACTCCAAGATTTTTTTGTGTGACACAGACACATACATGATCTATTTGAGAAAGTAGATTCAAACTTATCCATGTGGATATCAGTATTGTTTTGTCTTGGGAATTTTACAATTACTGATCCTTCTATCTCTCACTTCTTTACCTTCAATTTTTTACTCCAGTGACAAGTCTTAATTGAGTCTTCTCTATTGACTCTAAGATGCTAATTTCTACTAGCATTCTCTACCCTATTTTTATACATAATTTCCCTGTAGAAATTATTATATTTTAACAGCTTCTATAACTTACTTATAAGCTAGAAGTAGTGGATCAGAATGATTGAGAACAGGGACTCTGGAGTATTCAACCTGGGCTCAAGTGCTGATTTGCCTCTTGTTAGCTTAAAAATCTTGGACAAATTATTAAACATTACCCATGAAATGAACATGGGAATAAAAGTAAATATGCCATCAGTGGGGATTAGATTAATGCCTGGAATACAATAAGTACTTTGAGGCTAGTAAACAGATGAAGATAGAAGGTCAGTTACTCTCTCTTCTGATTCATGACACTGTAAGAGTCTTTCCAAATATAAATACAGCCTGGAAAAGGAAGGAGACATCTGGAATTGTAAGAGAAAGCCGTAAAATCAGTGAGGCAAACTTGACTTTAAATAAGGAAACCAATATGTATTTGAATTGACTGATGTTTAGTTTTAAACTACTAACCAAAATGCAAGTTTGAAATAGAGATTTAAGTTAAGATAGAAATTTTAATATAACATTTCCTAAATTTTAGTTTTCTTATCTCTAAAATGGGCCTAACAAGTATTAACTCTATTTCATAAATATTTTGTGATAAACATGCCGTGGCATAGCATATGTAGTGAATAAATATTAATGGCCATTTTTCAGAAAGTTAAAAAAAATGAAAAGTTACATTTCAGTGCCTAAGAGCTTATAGATTGCAATTTGGATACTAGGATAAATAGAGAAAATATTTGGTGTTGAAATAAAGAATGAAGTTCATTGAACTAGAGCAGAGGTTGGCAAACTCTCACCCATGGGCCAAGTCCAATGTGTTTTTGTAAATAAAGTCTTGTAGAAACGAGCTATATTCTTTCATATATGAATTTTTATGCTCAATTTTCATCTGCAGAATTGAGTAGTTTTGACAGACTGTATGTCACAGAACCTCCCCTACCACCTCAATATTTACTAACTAATCCTTGATAGGAGTTAATTTTGACCTAGAATTCAACCTCAGTAAAAAAGCTGAATTAATCCCGTGACTGTTCTACTGACATTTGGTTAAATTTTTCTCATTGGGAATGGTTGGCCTCAAAATCTGGGATAGGTGGCACTTTCATAGGGGTTATATGAAATATGAGAAATACGAATGTGAAGTAGATGGCACATTATTACTGTTACTCTCAGAGTTCTTAATATAATCCTGTCCATATGTTGTGTGTTTATACTTGATTTGATTTTATATCTGGAAAGTGTATGTTTTGATTTATCTCTGGATACTTCTCTTTGTGAATGCAAGTGGTTATAGTAATTTGGTAATCTCCCGAGTCCTGTTTCTGCAAGGATGAGAGCATGAAACTGAAATCAGGTGGTATAGGTCTTTGTTTTGACTTTTTTTCATACTTTATGAGTGACTTTGTTCAAAGCATCTTGACAAATTAGGGGTGCAATAATTCTGTCCCCATTAACAGTAGATATTAGGCTATATCGGGAGATATTTTTGGTTTTCACAATTGGTCAGGAGCTGATGTGATAAATGGAATAGAGGTAACTGGTACTTGAGGTAGATAGAGCCCAGTGGTGCTTTGTGTCCTACAGGACACAAGATAGATCCACACACAGAAGTCTTATCATAAGCCAGAAACTTAAAATGATATTGATAGCTCATGTTTATCAAAGCAGTATTCACTATCCTGGGATGTGGAGATAACTTAAATGTCCATTGTTGGATGAATAGATTTTAGAAAAGGAAATATACAAACAAAATAATATTCAACCTTAAACAAAGAAGGAAATCCTTTAATATGAGATTGCATGATACCTTGAAGACATTATGCTAAATGAAATAAGCTAGTCTGAATAGGACAATACTGCATGACTGTTTATATGAGGCATCTAAAATACTCAAACTCACAGAAGCAAAGAATAGAATTGTGGTTGCCAGGGGATGGGGAAATGGAGTTACTAATCAGTGGTATATAAAATTTCAGTTATATATAATAATTTATAGATATCAGTTATGTAATATAATGCCTATAAACAAAATAATGTATTCTATACTTGAAAATGTTGAAAATGTGGATCTTAAGTTGTATTCTAGCTATAATAAACTTTTAAAATTATCCAGCCTAAAACATCAGTAATACCAAGGTTCAAAAAGCCTGGTTTAGACTTTTGGAACTTCAATTTCTCTTAACTACTTTTATCTCTCACCTCATACCTCTACGAGATACTATATAAAAGGTCTCAGATAGTATTATTCTCATTATTCATATATAATATTTATTATAAGACATTATAATGTAATTATGTTTATAATTATATTAGTATTTCTGTCATCTTCTATAATAGATTATTCTATTTTACCAAATATATTCCTAAAGAGCCCATACCAAAATTTATCATATCCTAATGCATCTTCTTATAGATTAGAAAATATCACTCTACCTTATCAGCCATGAACATCTTTTTTTATATTTTTTTT
>PVHY01000883.1:0-188619 GCA_004024945.1 Uropsilus gracilis | reverse complement strand
TTTTTTTTCAATATTATCATCCATTGTCTCATAATTTTCTTTTATAACTCTGACTTGGGACTGTAGAAACTCTGGTCATGAATAAGAGGTCAAATTCTATACTTGTAGCTTGAAAAAGAAGTTTGATAATAAATACAAAGCTTATTATAGTTTCTAAAAAAGCCAATAGTAGTGAAGCAATATGGGTTAGGATTCTGAATAATTTCTTTTTTAAGTATCTTTTGTTCTCATTCTGCATTTTGAGGTTTAAACTGAGTATTCAATAAAAGATAAAAATATGCATAGTTAAGAGTTCAAGGAAATGTCACTTCTGGAGATCATAATCTTTAGAAGATTTTTTTGTTGTTGTTTTAATTACCAGAGAAGGATGCAGTGCAGTATGGTGTTTAGACCTTCATAAATGAGTTTAAAATGAGTGACATTCCCGACTGAGTCCATCTGATGGCCCTTCCTCTTAAGTAGTTATGTGCCTTACTAGTTATGTGGTATCCTCATCTGTAAACTGCGGATAATAGTAGGTACCTCAAAAGAATTAGTAAATTAAATCAGGCCATAGAAAGCTCTTTGAAGTGTTTTAAACTGATCACAATAGCTATCATCACTTAGACATTGTATGGAATTTAAAACTAGAAAATCAAATAATCCCAGGAATGGGAAGTTAGAAGTTTTGTATAGGTCCCAAAGTCACCATTTTCAGGGATGAAACTTTCTCATTTGAGAGTCTCTGGTAGGAAGCCATGTGATTAAATATACCTTGTGTTCTTCAATAAGCTAGTTACATAGAGTAAGTAGGTAAAACCTATACTAGTACTCACTATAGAAAATCAAAACATCAAATGAATTGAGAATAAATGTGCAATTCACATGCTCAGTTGTGTCAAAAAGCATTTTATTTTTCTACAAATTAAATTAACATAGCCTCTGTCTCTTTTTCCTAGAGGCAGAAATTCAACTTCATTTAATTTAGGTTCTGCATATAAATCCCCAGGGGTTTATAGGGCACTCACTGAAGATTTCATTGTTATTTCTGGGATTCAGTTCAAAAAGTTTGGTGCAATACTCATTCTCTCATCCATTTTAAACATCTATGACTATTGCTTTGTTTTCTGTCCTCCTCCCTCCTTTAGTATTGTTGTTACTGGACAACTTCTATTGAACTTAAGGGTAAGATGATCTGTCTCTTCATCTAGTCTTGTTCCAGTTTTTGGCATAAACTTTAAGGCCAGGATTCTTCAGAGATTAGATTTTTGAAATGCTTTAAGATCACATTTTGCAAGTACAAAACTGTGCTTCACTTAAAGGATATCAGAGACATGTGGCTGACTAGATTATTGAGGATATTACATATTTACTTAGTTTATTACTTTTGTAGTATTACAGTTTACTTTTTAAAATTGAGGTAATGTTGTTTTACAAATCTGTGTATGATTAAGAGCTATGTAGACTGATATCTCTTCTTGAATGAATCGTATTATGATCGTATATTTGTTTTTGAAAATGAATTATTCCAGCTAATATATCTTGCACAATAAAAAGACTAGTGTAGAAAAAGGGAATCATAAAACATCTTTATCTGCTATATATATGTGTGCATATTTGCAGGTGGAATTACATAATGTCTATAATTTGCTTTCAAAACTTCAGGGTAAGTGGGGTAAGGGTATTGATAAATCAGGATTGTATGAATGTTTGTATTTAAGAATTTCTGTAATAAAAATCTATCTTTAAAAAGTCATGATTTCTGGGCCTGTTCAGAAAACAAGAATTGAATGACTATCTTTTGTTTTCTTTTAGGTTATCCATCCTTTTAATCTAATACACAGTTCTGACCATGTGAAAAGAGTCACAAAGAAACAGAAAATTCTTAAAGTGGAGGGATCTTTGTAGATTACAGTTTCAACTTATTACACAAACCAAACAGTCAATTCAGATTTTGGATATGGATATACATTTAATGATAAAGAATTTAAGTCACTGATACTTCCCTGATATTCTTTGGTTATTTATTCATCATGCTAGATGTGCAAAGATGCAGAAATTTGGAACTGCAAAAAATATTCTATAAGCTGGAAGAAGCAGTAGGTTTAATTTTTTTTTTAACCACCCAGTTAATCAGCATGTTTAGGGGTGAGAATGAGGTAAAGATTTTACCAGGTGAGTTATAATCCCTGATTTAGGTAATGGGGAAAATCTACCAAATTATGGCCTCTTTTGTTGAGAGTGTGATCTAGCCACACCCACAAAAGTGTAACAAGCTACTGTAAGAGACAGAAGCTGGTAAGTGTAAAACACAATATTCGAATGAAGTAGTGGTAATGTTCATGACAACAAAAAAATCACAAAAGTAGTTATTATCCAGGCTATAGAATATTTAGAATTAGAGTATTTGATGTAATTGCTTATTTGTTTCCTTGTGGCAGGAAACTTATTCATAAAACACTTGTGTACCTATTCTGTTAAAAACACTGGGCATGAGAAACCGGGGATACATGGCATTCAACATGGATTTTGTATGATGTCAATAACAGAATATTAAGATCAGCAGTAAAAAAATTCCACAAAACTTAGTTTATAATTAATTTGAACCACATCAATACACATGAGTTTATTCTCATTAATGTAAAATAGTAATGAAGATAAACCACTATAGGATATTATCACTTAGTGCATTACTTTTCCTTAATAGCTCTGAAATTCAGAGTTAGGTATGTGTGTGTGGGGGGGAGAGGACAGATGTTTTTCTTCTCAACTATTTATTCCCCCACCAAGTTGTTCTTTCCTTCACCCTCTATCTACCTGCTAGAGCAACAGTGACAATTATTTTAATTTCTAAAAGGCACTTCTGTGGGATAGAGAAAAAAGTGTTACAGTAGAAATAAATGTAGGAACTTCAGAGTGCCCTCCATCAAGGACACTGAAGTAGCTAATAGTTCCCCTGAGAGATTACCAGTGGAGTGGTCTTGCATGAAAGAAAGGTGGCATGAAAGATCATTGCTTCAGTTATTATTAATGGATTGCTATTCCCACAAAGATCATCTAGGGAGTAGTTCTGATTGGTTGACTGGTACCATCAAAGGTAGTTTGTTTAGCTGTGTGACTAATGCCACTGTTTTCAAGGTCTGCTCATGGTACTTCAATTAGATGGAGGCAGTGGCAGTTAGAGAAGCTTTCTTGAACTCTCTGCTGAGTTTCAGGAAAGGAAAACTTTTCCATTAACTGTGAAGTTTAAAAAAAATCCTATAATGTATTTCTTAACCAGATTAGAAACCAGAACCCTGGTAGGCTTTTGTTTAGCTATTTTGTTGAGGGTGTTCTGCTAAGGCCATGCAAAGAATGAATAATTCACATTGAAAACCTTAGCATTTTACTTAAAAGCCTTATTTTCATTTTTGGAAAATGTGACAGCAAGAATTAGTACTGGCACTTCTGTTTCAATAATGGTGGTGATGTTTAAATGACAACAAATACATAATTGGACTTATACACACATTTATGGACACAAAAATGTCATTACCTATTTTGGTGGAACATTTTACACTTACTGTACAAACAACAAAAATCATCTTAAGTTGTTTTTATTTAAAAGCGATGAATCAATGTGAGAAGCCCATGTAGCATTCATACTTTGAGAAAAATATCCTTTTATTTTTCATTTGCTGATTTTAAAAGGATTAAATAGTTTGTTTTAAATAAGATTCTTGATGAGTCCATCTAAAGAAAATGTTAACTCATTTCATAACATGCTTCAAGGTCTTTTGAAGATCAATAATCAAACACCTCCTCAAACTGGAAGATATATTAAAAACAAACTTTAATAAAATAATTCTATGCTTTTCTTAGTTTGAGTTGAAATTGTCTTAATATTATAGGGTATTGGACTTAGAATTTTATGGTGAGATCAGAAAAAAGATATTAGGGAATAAAATGTGAGAAGAATGGAGAGACTCATTGATATAAACTTGGGTATTAACCATTTTACCTATGAAAAAGAGGAGATTAAATCATGGTAGAAAAAAGCAAAGTAAAAATAACTGTTCTTTACATGACAACTGTATAGATTTTCATCATAAATGTAAGAATGAAATATATGTATTAATCAGAAAGATGGTTACAAGCTATAAGACTTCCTTCATTCCTGGTCTATCCAACTACAAGAATAGACTCTATATCTCTGCCTCCTTGAATTTTCTGAGACATGTGAAGAATCACCTAGTATTATTATAGTATATGTTCTATCTGTAATAAAACACCTTAAACAAAACACCTTACAAGGTGTTTCCCAGATGTTGGATTACAATTGTAGATATTGCTAATTGTAGGTATTGAAACTTTACATGCATTTAAGCTTACAGTGACCATTAAATATTGCTAGGTTTCTTCTAGAGACCTAGCCCACGTATTAATTGGGATGTATGAATAAACCCTGAGAAACAAAGCATATGAAACAACTAGCTGTAGATAACTTATGATCGGCTATCCATTTTTAGTATTTTCAGATTGAATCCTTTTACCCTCCTGCAGTGACTCAACCAGAATATGGCTGCTGCATTCTGTTCTCTATGTTTCCTGTTTCACAGATTAAAAAAAAAATCGTCCATTTTTGTTGACTAGGTTGCTCTGCATCTTCCCAGTCCTCAGTAGTTCCTTCATCAACTATAACTCACACTTCTTTAAAAGATGCCTCAGGAATTTTCATGTTTACCTCAGGTTCTGACAGCCAATACAAGCTGTCTGCTCGCACTGCCATATAAGTACTGCGCGCTGACTGCGCAACTGGCGCTCCCAAGCTGTCTCAACTGTAGACCACTCACACCATTGCTTTGTGACAGCTGGGTGATAGTTCCTCTCCAATTATATTCCTGCTTGGTCAATTGGAGTTCAGATACCTTAAAAAAATCAAATCTAACCAAAGAAAGAGATTTTTAAACTCACAATATGGTTCATATCTATTCTATTATTTCACGTGTTCTCTCAGGTTTATGTATATTTACTAGCCGATTTCAGTTTTAGAAAATAAATGTATTGTTTATTGGAAGCATTTAAAGTCTCAAAAGACACATTAGAAAAGTTTTTTTTTTGGGGGGGGGATGTAGGTATAGGTGAGTCAAGGAGTCTGCCAGCATCAGGAAAATAATGCCAGTCTCTTACTTTGCTGACTTATAAGATTAGTTCTGGTGAGGCATAACTCCCCTTCTCCAAACCATCTCTCTCTCCCCCACCTTTATACTGAAGATCAGGGAAACCTCCACTAAGAAGCTTTACTTGATTAGTCTCACCATGCTTCAGTCAGCCTGTTTAAATTCTGGCCTAGTCTTCCACTGCTATCACACTGCTAAAGACCTCCACCTCCAAGGACCTGGGTCCTCCCACTTTTACAGACCCTGTCCCACATGACAGCACATCAAAGTGCACTGGCATCCCACACTAACTATATTTTCTTTTCCCTCATGGTAATTTGAAAGAATTATATTTTTACATCCAAAATTCTTTAGCCATGCATAACTTGTTTACTTTAAGATTATTGGTAATCATTGTACATTCTCAGAAACTTTCATGATGAGAAAATACACCGCATACCTTACTTTTCTACTAGAAAAACATTTTTATGAATATGAAATTGCACAGGTAACAAAGATAATGTTGATATGACAGTTTGTGAAAATTTAATTCGGTGCTTAATTTATTTGTGAAGATTTTTTTGCTTTGTATTTAATTTTTTTCAGGACTCATTTTTATGAATTCAGTGAAGACACGTGGATTCAAATTTTACCTATAGGCAAAGTGTGGCAACTAGAGTTAAAATGTAGTAAAGACAAAGTCTTTGAATTCAAAAGTGTGAAGAAGATATTTAACTAAACAATACCCATGTGGTGTGAAGTGTGTAAATAGAATTAGGATCGCATAGATGACTGTGACTAACTCAGTTCAGCTCAAATCTTAGAAGGGTTGGTGTTTGAGCATAGCGAGTGACTTCCATCCACTGAGTTTCTGGCTCAGGATACTGACTGGAGAGTGTGATTATTTTCACATTCTATTTCTTATCTAATATAATCTTGACTTCTCATAGACTTCTGGAACATCTATCTACCAGAAATGGTCTGAAATAGTTTTCAGTCCATCAGGCCAGTTCTGTTATTAGTCTCTTCCCTTTCTTTCGTGGAGATAGAAGAACAGCAGGTGAGCCAGCTGCATGTGATGCTTCAGGGTCAATGTTATCATGAGGTCAAGGCCAGTGCTATAATAAAGAAGTGAAAATTCAGAGAAGTTAACTATCTGTAGTCATGTGGGTGGTAAACAGCACATGTGGAATTCAATCTCATTTCTCTGTCCCCCCTCTAAACTCACCTCTCTGAGATTGGGACACTGGGTAATGTATTCCTAGGACTGCTGTTCTTTAGGGAACTTTATGTGTGCATTTTCTTCTTAATCTCCTTCTCTGAAGTTGAAATGTCAAAGGACTTTCATTGGGGGGGGGACCTCCATACTCAGAAAGAGAGATAAAGTATTATTTAGCAGATGATAACTCAGAAAAGAGAAAATATTGACAAAATTACTCACCAAATATCCTCGGCTTTTTCCTTAGCTTCTTTTATGAAGTGACAAACATTCCATCTTCAACCTATATTTTTGCCTACCTTAGCAAGAAATATTTTTTACTTGATACATACTTTCTGATAAGGAAGACTCAACAGAAAAAACCCTCTAATATTTTATATTTTGGAATGAATTTTAGGATGCAAGTTAAAAGAACAATAGAATATTGGTATTCTAAGTCAATTTTAATGATCCGATTTTAAGATTTTTATTAGAAGCTGAGAGTATAACCCGCACAAACATTAAGTTAGTGAAAGGTACTAATAGCAAAAATTCTTCAGAGCCATGAAGATTAGTTTTTGCTGTAAGTTAGGATAATATTCTGTTAGAAGAGTTCTGATTTTAGTATTGTGTAAGCTACTTTCTTAATACATATCTACCCTCTGCCTAGGTGATATTCATGAAATAAGGCATAGATAATGCATTTAGTAACACTGAGCTGAATCATGCAAAACATAATTTGTGTGCAATTTTGGGGAGTGTAAAATAAAAGTTGTTTTAAATGTCAGGGAAAAATCCATAAAAATAAAGCATTTTAATCAGAGAAAAAATTCAAAAGCTTGTGTCATAAAGGAAAACAATTTACTTGTGCTGGTACCCTTAATAAGTGCCCCAAAGCGTTCCAGTGCTGTTACATTCTCTAATGATATTACAGTATGTGGCACATCTCATCTAATCTGTTAGTAAAATCCTAAAGTCACTTATGTCAGTCTCTAATGCAAGCCAAATGAGTCTTTCCAGTAATAAGAAGCTTCGCAGAATTAGTTTTCGTTTTGCAGAAAATTGCCATTGGGTCTGGCACTTTTATCTAAAAATTTCACTCGTGCATAAGCAAAAAACTCATATATTATTTGGTTACATTCCATCAGTATGAGAAATAACATTGTGAGAATTCTATGCATGCTAATGATATATAGAAATCCACCTGCTTTCAGATAAAATGAGTTTAATTTTCTGTTGCCCACTGCCTGGTTGGCCTTTCATAAATTACTTATGCACAGCTATTATTAAAATAGAGGGAAAGCAAATTAGAAAGTCCTCCTATCTCTCTACTGGATTTAGCCAAGGCAGGGCTGTGACAGCTAGAGTCAGCGTTTTTGAAAAAATTCTGCTCTCTTGAAAAATTTTGCATCTCTATACAATTCTATACCACTGTTGTAAACGTTCTGACCTGCCTTCTTACCAAATTAACCTAAATCCTTTCTATTTTTCAACATTAATGGAATCCTCTAGAGTCCTGCTGATATATATTAAAATATATTTATTGGTTAATTTGAATTCCAGTATTTTGTACCTCATTTCCAGTACTCCTGTTATATCTGAATAGCTTTGAGCTTTAACATTAAAAACTTACAAATTAAGATACATACAGTACATCTTACAATTATCAGATCAAAGCAACGTAACTCTTCTTGGGGTATAGAATGACAAATTTAACTTTTTGATAAAATAGAAAATGAAGGCAGAAAAAGTGAGAAAGTGTTAATTGGACTTCAAAGGGTATTTTCTAGTTGATGGGTGGGGTTTTATTGGTCAATGAACACTTGACCTCTTGTGTAAGGACAGGTGAAAAGTTTTATTTCTACAAGGTTTTGAAGTCTGGAGTTCTCAGTCACTCAAGACTAATTTCTGTAATTATCTTACTTGGTTCAATTATGATCACAAGTTTCTTAGAATGTATCAGGTGACCACATCTTTGAGGGCTGAATAAACATTGATGGAAACTGTACCCTTTCAATGTTATGGCGGTAAAAGAGCTATTACAGCACTATTCTGAAAAAAAACTTTAACTGCAGTTCATATTAAAACTGATAAAATAATGAATACTTCCAAACCATTTCATATTTCATTAGAAGATTTTTTTAAAAAAATTGTACTACTATCAACATTTTAGCGTAATTCTGAAAAGTAAACTATGTTCATCAGTCTCTTGTTTTTATATAGCTTTATAGCTAACTAAATGGAGTTTTTAAGAACATCTTGATGGTATTATCACTACAAAATTATAAATTACAAATTAGTATTTATTGTACATATGTTGGGTCAGAGTAGGATGGTCTTAGCTAATTAAGTATGTTGGAATGAAGGAGACATTTTTTTTTTTGGTATCACTTCTGCCTGAACCCAAACTCCTCATTTTCTTCCTTTTTTTTCTGATTTATACTTTAAGTAGTATGATTATAATCATTTCTACTTTCTTTGAAAAACTTTTGCAAGGTTTGTTTTTTTCATTCTTCTTCTTATATTGGTATATATGAAATGAATTTATTGTAAACAACATATATATATAGGTGGATCATTTAACATCTTTTAATACTCAGAAAGTTGAATATTTTTTATTAGTAAGAAAGTTATATGTCAGTACAGAGTATAAATTATCTATTAAAATGTCATACACACTTATGTGTCAGTGGATAAAAACAAAGTTTAACACAATAAAACAACTTCTTAAAATAGGCAAGTAAATATGTTCTGTTAGTTTCCTTTATGTTAATATTTAAAGGTAACAGACATATTTGAATTGATTTCATAAAGAATACCAAGCAATCCAAACCTAACAATACAACTAACAGGCAAATAAAGGGGAAATATTTCTAGATCTACACATAGTGATTTTCAGGTAGGGTGATCACTTCTGGTAGAGTATAATGATAAAGTATTTGCTCTTCAAGAGCACTAGATGAAAAATACTGTTTATGTAACTAGTATTATTAACTCTAAAATTCACTGTATAATTATATGGTCTTATGATGCCTTTAAAATAAATCTTTTCTAACATTTGCAAATGAAATCCATTAGCAACAGTTTTCTATCAAATGTCCCACACAGAATAGAGAGCTTAAGATCAGTCCACCAGGTGAACCATGAAATGTTAATCTTCTGTTTATAAAATATTTAGCTAGCTGATGCTTCTTAGATGTCTTCTTTTTGACCTTGGCAATGGTGGTATGAGCCAAGAAATTCCACAGAAAACAAATGATTGAAATGTAATTACTCACCAGGCATCTGCATAAAGTCTACTACTTGCCTGAAAGGAGAAAAATTTATTCTTTTAGATAATTTAATGTATCAGCATGGTTGTCATGTTGTAAATACAGCTTTCTGTTAGTTGTATAGATTGTAGCATAGGAAGAAATTTCAAATCTAAATCAAAAACAGAAGATGAATTTTCAAGGTAATTCAGGCAAAAGTCAAAATAAAGTTTTGCAAGTAAACTAATTACATGCTACTCAAAAACTGTAGGTTGTGAATTACTTGAATGGGATTGTGAAAAGCTATGAACTTTCGAATCCTACAGATTTAGATTTGAAACTTGTTCATAGTAGCTGTCATTCTGACTTGGTGCATGAACTTACTTGAAATTCAGTTTCTTCATTTATAAAAATGAGATAATACTTATATTTTGTTCAAAGAACTGAATAAGATGGTGTATTCAAAATCATTCACTTGGGAGTATGTAGGCACTTTATAAACATTAGATTTTTCTCTTATACATTTAATCGATGTAAGCACATAAAACTTTTTTTAAAAGGTGCTTCAGATATCATACAATTTTTGTGGTGTCATAAGTATGCCTTCCATATGTAACTTCTCTTTATTCAACTGCAGCATGTTCACTATACTTTGTCATTGTCATACTTGATCTTATATGTGGTTTTATAGTATTTTCGTACGAATCCTATATATAACTCCTCAATATGTATATCATTGAATAAAACAGAAGGCTTTATTTCCCAAAAGAGAATATAAGAACTTCAAAAATACAGACTTTCAAAAAACATTCATAAGAAAAGCTTAAGCTGCTCAGTTGAGGACATTTGGGAATTCTGAACAAAATAAAAAAAAATAAAAACCTTTCTTTTTCATTTATTTCTATCCATGAGGACAACTTTACCATAGAGTATTCCTGCTTGGTATGATTTAGTAGGTTATTTTATTGGACCTGTGAATCGTTAAAACTTCTCCATGTAAATTTATTGTAAGAAAAGCAAAGTATTTTATTTGCTTTGACTTAATTTATTTTAAAAATGAAAAGCATATTTGTTTTTACTAGAAGTTCCTTATAGTTAGCTTGAATTTTTTTTCTGCTTATTGGAATTTAAATTGTCCTAAATTTTCTCTTTTTATTCTTTTAACATTTACTTATTAACTTCTAAGAATTGGTTATATATTAAAATATAGACCTTTATCACTGCATTATATCATATAAATATGTTAAGTATAAGTACCAGTACTTAAGTAAACTAAATGACTCATTTTAGGTAAATTTGGGTGAACTCTCTCGTTTGGGGTAAAGTGGAATGGAGCTGTAAAATAGCGGTATTATTATTTGTTGAGCATTTGGTTGAGTTCTCTATTAGTATCCCACTCCATACTTTGTAACCAAATATGACACTCTTCTTATGTCACAGAGGTTAATTTAGATAAGGGTCTGTCAAGTCAACTTGGGCTAAAATAATTTAAGGAGTCTTGTTCATGGCTTTTGCAAAAGAAATTTACTGTATCTTAACAGAAGGACAGGAGTCATTTCTCCATCTCTGACATACACACATCTTCCTTTAATATGACAAGGAATTTTGTTTCTTTGTCTACTATTGACAGTCATCTGAAATTATGAGTGGAAACTGGAACCCTTATAACTCTTTATCTGAAATTTATGCTACTCCTGGCAGGTGACTATTACAGCTGTAAGCATCCTGACTGATGCATTTTATATCTTCCAAGTTTAGTATCTTACACTAGTAAGATTGTGATCCCATACTGCTTCAGAGTGTTGCCAGGAATGGGTAATATGTGGTTGTTGTCAATAAACTTGAAACAGGCCTAGCCAGCTGCTCTCTGCCTTTAGTTCCAAAAACTACAAACAAAACAAAACAAAAAACAAAACAAACACCAAAAAACAAACAAACAAAAAACAAACTTAAAAACACAGTCTAAACTCTTGTAGGTTTTTTTTTTTACCATCCCCAGTCTTCTCAACCAAAATACCAAGTTAAAGCAAGACTATCAGTGCAGACTAATTTATTTTTAACAAAGTAATTTACTAATTACTAAAAAAAAACCATGTAAAACAAATTACTTTAACATTGTCTAAAACCTTTTCAACATTGTTTAAAGTCCTTTCCTCAAATTGCTCAAAAATCCTCAGTCTCTCAGTCCTAATCAATCTCACCAATGTCAGTCAGTCAGAGTTCCTCTCCACGTGTTTAAAAACATCTTTTTTTAGGACACTCCTTTGGCGTGCTTCTCCTTGTCTTGTCTTTTACGCTCTTTGTGATACCAGACCCAGCTAAGTTTATTTTTTTTTAGGCCTAACTTTTGCACAGCCTCTTCCAGATACTAGTTAAACTTAGCAAAACAAATTCCAACACAAAGTTTAAATCTGTAAACTTTTTAACTGCATTTAACACACATGCTGCCAGTCCAGGTCAGCCAAGGGTTGCAGGCCCCCAGTGGCCACATGGCCAAGCTCACATGGTTCACATTTTTATCTTACAAAATAGCTAAAACCAAATTACTCTTCTCTATTAATCTCTCTATCTAACTTCCATATTACATCTAATCTTCATATTAAAATTTATCCCTCTGTTTGTTTTTACACCTTTTATATATCTTGATTTCTCGCCTTCCAAAACCCACACCTAAACCATTACTTTTTTTTCTCTCCTGTATCTCCCTAAAAAAAAAAAAAATTAACTAAGGTATTCACATTTTAGCATACCTGTCTTTAAACCCTGCAATCTTAAACAGAAAACAATGGGGAAGAGCGGTAGCACACCCTATCAAACTGACATTGATATAAAAATGTTGCTGCCCTTATGCATAATTTAGTGGACCATATATCTCTATTAACAAAACATGTCTTGAGCATGAAGCTTCAATATATTTATTAGATGTGTTGCTATAGATATATGTAATATATTGATACAAATTTTGTATTAGATATATATGTAATGCTTTATATGTTTGTATGCATTTTAAAAGTTCACAGAAATAAGGAACTAGACAAGATTAAGATGAAATAACTTTTTTTTTTAATAATTGGGTATTCATATTGTCTTGTTTGTGCTCACAGGCTGGTGAGAATATTTGGGTTTTGTCCTCATTCAACAGGTAATGAAGCTGGTGTCAAAAGACCTCAAAGGACCCACCCAGGATTTCACAGCAGACTAATAGCAGAGCTGGACTTGACTCTCTCTTAATTTCCTGAATGGGAGACTACAGCATTAGCACAGGGTTGCTGGATCCAATTGAATGTTTATTTCTTTTAGTAGTGTATATTTATGTAAATTACTAAAGTTTACTTAGTGCTTTGTTTTTCTATTGTGAATAAACAGAAACTGTTGTTTAAAATGGCTGTTTTTAACAATACTTTCTGCTTGAGATTCAGAAAGTCTAACTCAAATTCCTTAATCTTGAGATATTCAAATAAATAAGCTAGTGTTTATTCATTCCAGTGATACCTCACTAAAATAATATAGTCAAGTGAAAAAGAATTAATGTAAAATTAATTTTCCCAGTGAAACCTTCATTATCAGCTTCAAATAATTTCTAAGGAAAATATTAAAAAATAATGTTAGTGACTATAATTTACTGAAGGTGTATTTTCTGGGCTCTGTGCATAGTGTTTTAAATGTCTTACCTAATTTAATCCTTGGATAGCCCCCATGCAGTAGCTAATGTTAAAATAACTATTCATAATATTTGCATTTTGTTTACTTGTTTATGTTACAGAAAACCCTTTTTTCCTATTATCATAATTGTATAAAAATATTTGTTGTGTAATACCCTATTATCAAAAATCTGTAAAGGATCTATGAATCTTGAACAGTTGACTTTCAAATGCTATCACAAGTCTCAACTTACCACTTTTTAAAGTACTTTTTGAAGAAACTGTCAGCAAAATATCTGTAACTTGCCTGGCTTTTCAGGCACATGCCCAATCTATTTTCAGCTATTAGGAGTCTATTCTTTGAAGCACTAACTGTAAGTATAGCTGACCTCACACAGGCTATACCCTGCTGAAAATTTGTATAGATTTCTTGTTGGCGCTGCACAGTGCTAACACTTTTGACAGTGTTTCTTTTTTTCTATATTGTCCCTTCTAGTTAATATACCATGGTGTTTTTGGAGGAACTATCCCTTTGTAGCCCTCTCCCTCTTCTTAATTTGTTGCTTCAAATCAGTTTTGACCTTGATACAAACTAGAACTCTCCTCAGCCAAACTGACAAACCTTTTTAACCTATTAAGTAATTTAGAATATCAGTGTCAACTGGCAATCACATATTAATACAATTTATTTTATTCCTTTTTGAGATACATGTAAACTAATTACTTCTTCCTTGTGTCAATGGAATTCCTTATGTCCGCTTGGCCTGTCAGTTCCCTGCACTGACATCCATTGGTTAGATAAAATTGTGAATTGTTGAAAAAATTAAAGTCTATACAAATCTAATTTGATTTTAAAAATAGCCACCATGAGACAATATCAAAATAATTGAAAAATCTAAGCCATAGGCTATTGTAGTTGATAAAATGTTACAAAAACAGAAGATCTTATTATTTTGGTCACAGTATTGATTAAAAACCTTGCAGTCACTGTCACAGCATAAAATGAGTACTTGGTGCTAAGATGGAAACTGAGGAAAATAATGTCAAATCAATGAACTCTCTCAGCAAGTCAAGATATAATATGAAGAATCAATCACAGTACAGCAAAAAAATGAAGTATTTATCTGAAATGCTTTCCACATCAGTAGGTAGTAAAAAATATTGTCATTTATTTGTAGAAAAATTCAAGTGATTTTATAATAAGGCAAAAAATATAGCTTTGATAGTTTGAACTCTTGACAAATAAATTGTATCATATAACCAAGCTGCATTATTTCCTAAAGACTAAATCCTGAACAATCAACCTTTTTATTACATTTTAATTTCTAGTATAAATTTCAATTATTTATGTATTAAACAAGTTAACATTCTCAGTCTTCTGTAGATTATTATACAGGGCCTCCTTGAATTGTGTATATCACTTACCACCTCCTTCACTAGCTCCACACAGCTGTCCTTTTTGAATTCTTGCTTTGCTTTTTGATGGTGTTTCTTTTTTTCTATATTGTCCCTTCTAGTTAATATATCATGTTGTGCTTGGAGGAACTATCCCCCTGTAATCCCTTCCCTCTTCTTAATTTGTTGTTTCAAGTCAGTTTTGGCCTTGACACAAATTAGAACTGTCCATTAAGATTAGATTGGCTTTGATAATTGGCTTAAGATATCTCCTTTTGGCAGAGAATGCTATAAAAGACATTTTGTGGAATATTACTCATCAATTAAAAGTGACAAATTTGATGATTTTATGATAACATGGATGTACTTAGAAGAAATCATATTAGCAGAAACAAGTCAAAAAAGAAAGGACAGACACCAAATGGTTTCACCAATATATGGGACACAAGAAAAAAATAAACAAAATCCATGAGGAAAAGTCAAAACAAACTAACCACCAAACTGAAGCATACAACTTGGGGCAAGGAGGAAAGGGAGGGAATGTTGGGGAGGGTGGGGGGGGGGTGAATCCCTGGAATTACAAAGATGTGAAACTTATATATAAATAAAATTTTTTAAAAAAATAAACATTTTGATTTTATAGCAAAAATACCTCTTTTTGGCTTTGGGATTAGTGAGGTGACTATACATCAGAAGATGTAAACTGTTACTCAGCAACACCATGTTTCTTGCTCTTGTTTTTCACTTGATGACAGGATTTCTTCAGACTTGTCAAGTTTCTGTGTTGTATGGTAAACTTTAATGTATGAGAACAACTTATAAGCATTTTCTGTTATTCCAAATTCTTAATATTTTTTTTTTAGAATATGGGATTTGGAAAAACATATAAGTATCTAAACAAATGACAATATAGAATCCTATACCAAGCATGAGTCATATTCTACTGATTTTTGTAAATTCTTTAATTTAGGACCAAATTGCAAAGTGTTATTTGATTATAAATTATTTTATTGATGTCTAGAACCTCTGAAGTTAATTCAAATCCTGACTGAAAACTCAAGCTATTGGCTAAATTTTTAATTGTAGTAATTTATGAATGAATATTAAATAAATAAAGTATATTTATTGTTTTCCCACGGTAATTTTCAAATTATTTGAATACCAAAGTTAGAGATGACAGTACTCATTTGATACGTACTTTTTTTTTGCAATTTGAAACTATTTTAAGATCTTTCCTTTGAGAAGCTACAGAACTGTACTAATTACATAGAATTAAAAATACTTCTATATTCTTTGAGTTTTACAATTTCAAAGCATTCTTTCTCCGTAACTTAATTTGTTAAGTTCTCAGAACAATTCCAGTAGTTAAATGGAGCAGGTAATACAACTATATTATGCATGAGGAAATCAAGTCATGTTAGCATTTTGAATAAGTGACTAAAAACCACATCCTTGACCACCTAAATGACAGAATTGGAATGTGAATCCTGAATGTAGTTAATTTTTGTTCTTCCCCATGTTACCTACAGGTACTGTTTATGAAACTCCTGACATGAAAATGAATATTTAAAAACCAGACTGGTTGATTTAAAATTGTAGTCATCTCTAACTGATGTAATAAGATGCTGGCAAGGATCTCAGAGTAGGTTTAAAGAAGACTCGTTGTGTGTCTGTGCCTTGTCCTCACTGCTAGTTCCTGTTCCTAGTGTCCACAAAATGGGTCAACAATTCTTCCCTGACTGAGACAGTAGCTGCTATATGTGAACCAAATTTTCATTTATCTAAGGGTAAGAAAGACCATAAATATGAGACAAAGGGAGTCCTCATCTTGCTGCAGAGGTTGAATATAATGTTCACCATTAATGACTGTTAAAAACAAGTCTTTGATTCCCTGTCAAGGTAACATGTAATAAAATTAAAAGAGTCTCTGCACTTTGCTCAGCAGAACAATGCCGGGAGAAATAAAATAGATTAAGGGGAACCTATAGGTGCCATGGGAATTTGGCTGCAGGTCCATGTATCCATTAAGGGTCTGTGGAGATATCTGAGGAGGAAAGCAGAAACAGGACAAATAGAAGCAGGCAGGACATCTCCTGTGCTGAAGGCTCCCTGAAATTTGATGTTCCAGCAGGAAACAACCAGCAGCAATGAACTCCCCCAGTCATGAAAAACCCATCAAAGTAGCTTATAAAAGGGAGCCCCAAATCCTTGGTATGCAGACCTCTCCCATCTCTGTCTCCCACTGCTTCCCTTAGCAGTGTATCTCAATAAATCTGCCTTTTCTGCTCTCTGCTATGTCTCTGGTGAATTTCTTCACCCATGTGCTTCTGGCCTCACCTTGATTCTTCCTCACAACACCAACCAGGTGAGAAAAGAACACTGGAACAAAGTTATGATTCTTCAAAAATCCAAGTTCAGAACATCAAAGTTCTGTTGCTTCTTTCAGTCTTGGGAGAGAACACTAGAATGATGCACCACATATCAATATATAAAATATTTTACAATAACCAGTTCTTTGTCCCCAGAAACTAATCTCCTTTTTTATTTGGTGCAGAACATACCCTAGAAATTTAATAAAGGGCATGCTACAATATTAAGAATTCTATAATTAATGTTGGCCAGGATTTGAATTTAAATCCTTTACTTTTCTGTGTCTAATTAAACTCAGATATTAATGTGAGTGGAATAAGACATTTTTCTGACTAACTGTATATAAATGGTTTAATATGTAAGGATTTTATATTAAAAGTTTAAAATATATTTGGAATAATGTGTTCCCCTTTGAAGTCAGGAAGAGTGAAAAGTTATCTTGCTTAACATAAAAGGAAATCACCTTATATAAAAATGGCCTCATTAGGAAAAATGTTTTTTTGTCTCTTTATAGCTCTTAGTAGCTCTAAAATAGACTGTAAGAGTGTAAATATAATTATTGAAACAGTACCAAGATAACTGCAATAGTTTAATAGCTTTTGCTTTCTAAATTACTAATTTGTTTTAGATTACATTTTTAGCCATTAAATGTTAATATTTACACAGGTTAACTGCAAAACTGTTGATACAACACATTTGTGTAATTAAGTGCCTAATTTTAGGTTTTATTTGGGTTGTAAAAGATAGCTTTATATTTAAGAGTAAACCATAAGAAAATAATCATATGTTGATTCTTTACAATCTACTTTACAAAGAAAAAGCTGCTTATTTTCTGGAAATTATTTTTTTTTCAGAATAACAAATATTAATAGCATTAACATCTTTGGTTACTATGGCAACTTTTCTTCAATAAGTGAAATACTTTTATATTTATTATTTCAGAGCATCTTAACATTACTACGTGTGTTTCATTATTTCAAACTACAAGTAAGTACTAATTGAAAAGTTTTATAAAACTTAAACCTAAAAGAGAAATGCATAATTTCTAGCATCCATTAACTTTACAAATTATAAAAGAGACAAACCTTCAGAAATGTCTGGTTCCGTGAAAGAACATTCTACAAATATCACAAAGAGGAAAATGTTAGTTGGATGATTTAAGACCCATGTAATGCTAAGTAAAATCATGGAGCAAACAGTCAAAATACTGTAAATCAAGCTTTCAATTTTTGTGTAAAATGAAAATGTAATATAAGATTCTAATTTCCATCCCGTTACTTCTCGGATCTTATGAGGAAAGGATCAAGTTCTTCTGTTTCTTTGTTTTATAAAAGTAGAAATCATCAGTCTTAAAAGAAAAGAAGAGGAAAGAGAAACCCAGGGCAAAGCTATAGACTCAGGAGATTGAAAAGAAGGATGAACATGTTTTCCAGGTAGGAGTGTTATCTGAACAGTTTTATTAACAACTTGTGTACTACTAGTAGTAGTAGACTTGTCTTTCATATGTATCTACTATCTTCCTAGAAAAAAAAAAAGTGGAGTGTATAACTTTCTGATTTTGGCCGAGGGCACTGGAGGGATCATAGAAACACTAAGAAATCATTAAGCTTGCACTTAGACAACTTAGAGTTGATTGTCACTACCAGAGAATCTGAAATTGGATCTCCTGAAAATTACTGGATTTGATTTTAGCAGCAGAGGGGTTAAGTTTTCTTCCAACTTGCCTGGGCTCTTCTTAAGATCTGGGAAAACAGTTCTCACAATAACCAAGGAAGTTATTCAAAACAATCTAAGACAGAGTTTAGATTCCTCTGTGGAAAACTTACCACTGTTCAACCCATAAGGAAAGCAAAAAAAATGCTGCCTAAATGCTTTTTTGCTGTTCTCCCCCTTCAACAGAGACAAAAATGGAAGATTCACAAAGCAAACTATAGTGTGTGGGTCGGTGTGTATATGTGTGTGTGTGTGTTGTGTGTTCATGCACCCGCGCACTTATGAAACAATTTTAAACTCACCACTTTGTCTTATTTGCATGAGCACAAATCGCTTTCAACTTAATGCAAGAAAAAAAGGCAACATTCCCTGCAATGACTTGCTGAAAGCTCACTGTATTTGTTTGATAATGGATTTTAGTTCATTGTCATGTACTTCACTCTTCATCAGCAGGAGCACTTCAGGGTAAAGAAACAGGCTTTTACCATACTGGAACAAAAGCTATCTAAGAAAAAAAAATCTGAGCAGATAGAACATTATTTGCATTTGCACAAATAGTGCTTTTTAGCACAATTCATCTTACTCCATTGTGAGCTAAAGTAAGCCAGATGTGTCTATAGCATGCTACATGCACAGAGTCGCCTTTTTGTTTGTCAGACTCAGAGGTCCCAACCTCATGATATCTCTGTACTTGTATATCCATTAGTTTTATTTCAGTTACTTATCAGGAGGGACAAGAAGAAAATAGCACTAAGGATTTAAGAGGACCGTTACCTAGAGGGCTAAATTAACTATATTTTACTTTCATGAATGAGTATCAATAGGTTTCAGTAATCTGAATGTCCATCCAAATGCTTCAATGGTGATATAAAATTAAAAAGCAGAATGAAAGGGTAATAAAATTTAGTTCTCTATGATTGCATTAAATAATCTTTGACATATTTTCTCTTAAGTATTTCCATGTAAAGTAAATCAGCAAATAATTTGCCATAATTAAAATAGAATTTTATATCTAAGGGAGATCTTTGACATTCATTCAACTTTTTCATTTCACAAATCAGGAAACCGAGGCCCTGGAAGTGCAGTGGCTTTTAGAGATTATCAGAGAAGGATTCAATCCTCTATCTGTACATCTTTATTTTCAAAAATATTTCACTTGGGCTCCAAGCTCAGATAGGTTTGACAATTTGGCCTTCCAAAAAGTGAAGCTAACAATTTTTCCCAGTCTTTGATATGTGCACCTTTGCTGTCGCCACTAATAGCAGCAAAGAGTAAGTAACATTTCCCAAAGTTACTGGGTTCAGACTCCATCTGCCCACTGTACAAACCTAGCATCACTGGCTTTGTAAAGGCTCTCCTCTTGGTGCTGGCAGCAGTGGAGTATGATGTATCCTCTACAATGAAATAATGACAATGAACACATTTAAAGAAGTCATAGTACAAAAGCAAAGTTGATGTCAAATTCTGGTAGAAAGAAAAATATTCTGCTGAATTAAAAATAATGTGTGATATTTTTTAGGCAAGCTAGACACTGGCCTTTTAATATTTATTTCATCTTAAACTAATTTTTAATTTTTACATTATTGATTATATTTTATATAAAATAATGTGTTTATTCATCCAGATAGATAGTGGGAGAGAGGCAGCTCTCTGTGCCAACCCAGGTGGGAAAATTGGAAGTCATTTTTACCTGGTTTTGAGATGCCATCAAACATTTGCCCACTTGATCATTCTATGAGATAATTGAGCCCTGTTTCCTGTGCTAAGTATAGAGATTATGGAAGAAAGACAGGACATTCTTTTCACGAAGTTTATTTTCAATTAAGGAGAGACAAAAACAAACCAACAGATGTAAAGAAACTATCAAAAAACAGGTAGTTACTGTAAAATACATTACACTATCATCCATATCATATAGCATGCTTAATGATACCATAAAATAAAGAAGTGCTTACAGTAAGATGCCATGGATACAAGTGGGAGGATATATTGCACAGACAAGGAGGTCAAGAAATGTCTTGCAGAAAAATTTTTTTAATTAAAAAAAAATTAAAAATTTATTTATATATAAATTTCACATCTTTGTAATTCCTGGTGTTTTCCCCCTCCCTGCCTATTGCCACCCTGTCACACACCCCTGAGTTGTATCCTTAGTTTTGGTTGTTAGCTTGCTTTGATTTTTCTTCATGGGTTTTTATTTATCTTTCCCATGTCCTATATAATAGTGAAACCATTTGGTGTCTGTCTTTTTCTTTTTGACTTGTTTCTGCTAATATGATTTCTTCTAAGTAGATCCATGTTATTATAAAATCATTCAATTTGTCATTTTTAATTGATGAGTAATATTCCACATCTTCATCTAGTCATCTGTGGGTTGCTTCCATGTTCTTGCAATTATAAATAGTGCTGCAATAAACATCCAAGCACAGTGTCCCTTTGTGCAAGCATTGAGGTCTCCTTTGGGTAGATTCCCAAGAGAGCAATTGCTGGGTCAAATGGTAGTTCCATTTTCATTAATTTGAGGGTTCTCCACATGGTTTTCCATAGTGACTGAACCAGTTTACATTCCCACCAGCAGTGTAAGAGTGTTTTTTTCTCTCTACATCTCCACCAGCACTTGTTATTGCCCTTTTTTTGGATGTGGGCCATTCTTACTGGTGTAAGGTGGTATCTCATTGTGGTTTTGATTTGCATTTCACTGATTGCCAGTGACGTTGAACAGTTTTTCATGTACCTCTTGGCCATTTGTACTTCCTCTTTGGAGAAGTATCTTTTCAGTTCTCCCCATTTTTTGATCAGGCTTCTTGTTTTGCTTTTGTTTAGTTGTGCGAGTTCCTTGTGGATCTTTGTTATTAAACCCTTATCACTCTTGTAGAAGGTAAATTTTTTCCCCCATTCTATTGGGCTTCTTTATGTTTTTTCTGTTGTCTCTTTTTCTGTACAGAAGCTTTTTAGTTTGATGTAAGCCCATCTGTTTATGTTTTCCTTCATTTATTTTTACCATCTGTAGATGTGTCCAGAAAGGGATTTCTGAATTGTAATTCATGGAGGGTTTTGCGCAAGTTTTCCTCTATGTATGTATGGTTTTGGGTCTGACATCTAAATCTTTTATCTATTTTGAGTTGATTTTTGTACAAGGTGTGAGGGAGTTGTCTTGGTCCATTTTTTTGCATGTTTTGCATCAGTTTCCCCAGCACCATTTATTGAGGAGGCTGTCCTTGTTCCAATGTAAATTTTCACTCCTTTGTCAAAGATTAGTTGACTATAAATGTGTGGCTTTATTTCAGGACACTCAATTCTATTCCATTGTTCTGATTGTCTATTTTTGTACCAGTACCAAGCTGTTTTAATTACTATGGCTTTGTAGTAAAATTTGAAGTTTGGTAGTAATACCTCCATTTTCTCTTTTTTAAGTGAGTAGGCTTTTTGATATTCAAGGTCTTTTGTTATTCCATATAAATTTCAGTAATTATTGTTCTATCTCTTTAAAGAATATGACAGAGATTTTTATAGGGATTGCATTGATTCTGTAGATTTCTTTTGGTAGGATGGCCATTTTGAAAATGTTGATTCTTCCAATCCATGAGCAGGGTATGTCTTTTCTATCTCTTTTAACAGTGTTTTGCCGTTTTCCTTGTATAGTTATTTCATGTGTTTTGTTAGGTTTATTCCCAAGTATTAATTTTTTTGGTTTGATGGTAAATGGGATTTTTTTTTAATTTCATCTTCTTCTGTTTGGCTTTTTGCATATAAGAAAGCTATTGACTTCTGTGTGTTGATTTTGTAACCAGCTACCTTACTGAACTGGTTAATTGTTTCAAGAAGTTTTTCTGTAGATTTTATGGGGTTTTCTCTATAAAGACTCAAGTCATTCTTGCAGAAAAAATTGTTCAAGCTAAGATGGGAGGGTAACCAGATCAGCTTTGTCAGGCACAATAGGAAGGGAAAAAAGTAGAAAACAGTTCAAGGATAGGGGTAAAATATGCAAAACCAAAAGGTGAGTTAGAATATGTTATGTTCTAGTGTCTTTGGTGAGTTTTCAAATGTTGGAGTGAGGGGTATGACAAGGAGGTAGAAAATACAAGACTGGAGAAAACACCAGAAGATGAGGCTTTCTTGATGCATATTAAGCAGTTGAGATGTCATCCACAAACACTGGGTAGGGGAAGTCTCTGAAGGTTTTTACTTAGTCAGATTTATACTTTGGGATTATCTCTCTGCTTGCTATCTAAACTGAAGGGGAGGGAAACAAAGACTGAAAACCTGCAGACAAGTTATAAGGCTGTGAAACAATCTAGAAGATAAGCAGTGGTAAACTGAACTAAGATAGTTCTGGTGGTAATAAAAAGAAGTGGATAGGTGGAAGAATATCAGGAATGGAATACGTACAGTTCTTGTATGGATTGAGAAGACAGTCAATAGAAGATTCACATGGTCAGGTCATTGGTAAGTTTTAACTACTTGGTTATTTTGGATTATATTATTTCTCCAACCATGTGACATAAGTAGGGATAAAATGCCTTAACAGTGATTTGTAAGTGTAGAGTCATAGGGATACTATCAAATACTTACTTTCTTCCACTAAAAGCTGAAGTCAAAAGGAAAATTCTATTTTTATATCTTATTATTGTAGAAATAGAAATATTTGTATACTACAATGTTTTAACTATAAAGGAAGCATTTTATTTTAGTAATTACCTGTGATCTGAAAATATAGGACAAAGAAATTAATCTGTTATCCTTCTGCTCAATGATATTTACTCATATTCTAAAATATGAATATTTTCAGTTGCCCAAATGTTTAATAACTGAATTCAAGAATTTTGATAACATGGAATTTTTGTATATCTTTCCAGCCTTTTAATGTATATATTCTACAAAATTCACTTCATATTGAATTTTGCTGTTTATTTTGTTGCATATATTTGCTTTAGTCATAATATAATATTTGAATACATTATTGTACTGATTGAACAATCTACTGTGTTCTAATTTATTGAGTTGTTTCCCTATTGAAGAATATTATTTTTGTTTTTCACCATAATAAGTATTATAGCAATCGACATATTTTGTTCACTATCAACCTTTGTTTCCTTTGGATAAATTCCTAGAAGTGAATTACTAAATCAAAAGTTATTACATTCTCAAGTCTTACAATAGATAATGCCAAATTGACCTTGTACTTTACGTCAATATTTTGAGTGTTCTCTTTATTCCCAGAAAAGTATGTTTTTGTGTTCCCAGAAAGCATAAACATTTCAGAAAATGTCCTTAAATCACTGATATATAACAGAAAATTGAGTTAAGAGAAATGTCATTATTTACTTTATTATTTATTTAAATAGAAACAATAGACATACATTTCATAGCAAATAAGTGCTGGTGTCTCTATCAACTGAATAGGTAATATCTATAATGGTCAACAAAGGGGAGACAACAGAAGATATTATGCATGTGATGAACTTGTGATTTTGTCATATAGTGGAGAACACAACAGACAATGCATGATCAAGCATTAATTTATTATATTCCCATAAAAAAAAACAACAAAATCAATGACTGAAATATTGGCTTGGTTGACATCCCTTTTTTCCAATTCTATGCTTGCATTACTTTTCGTTCATTCTTTGTTATTCTTCCCTTCTCTGAAGAAGAGACATTTTATCCACCCACTCTATAACTAAATTCCTTTTCCAGGATTTTGTGCAGACATATTTCTTCTCTTCTTTTCATTCATTCATTCTTTTTATTTCATTCTTTCCACTGCTAAATTACAATTTTCAGAGTGTTAAGAAATATGAGTTTTACACTTTCATCCAAATGACTCATATAAATATATATGCAAACATTTGTCTCATGAATCAGTGAAGGACTTATTGAAATAACTAAACTGTGTTAAAGGAGAATTTGAAAAGCAGAATAATGCACACGTTGTTAGGGATGCTGAAATAAATTTACTAAGATGAGAAACTGGTTGATATTCTGTAGGGCAATAAAATGGTAAGTTTGAGGTGATCTTTTCTACAGATTCATTACTTATTTACTAATATTTTTATTGTTATTGCCAAGAATGATTTACATTACCATCCAGGTTTTCTTTTTCCTACAAGTAAACTTTTACCATTATAGAATAGTAAAAATGTTTGTTCAATGGAAAATCAATTAGAGGAACACATCCCTACAAAATCTGATAAATCCTGAAGGATATCAAAAGATGATATTTAATAATTACTTTGCTTATCTCTGAGTCTGGAAATTATTTCCTGACACAACCACACTACTCCCTTTGATTACATACATTGAAAAATCTTTTCCGTTGAAGAAGAATTGTCCTTCCATTTGTTTCACTTTTAATTTATCTCTATCTTTCTGTCTTTTGCAAGTCAACATCTTGCAAAACTTTTCTTGACTTTCTGTCAACATATCTTGCCATCTTACTTACACAGTAATCTCTTTTGAGTACTTAACATTTCATTAGAATTGTTATTAAAAAATCATAAAATCCCCATTTGTGCAATCCCCTGCAGATCTTGTTCTACAGTTTCTCTCTAAAGCATTTAACACTGTTTACCTCTTTGTATTTCATGGTATGCTCTCCTCCCTTCTTTCCATATCCTTGTTGTCTTATGATTATTCTTTTATTGTTCTGACTTCTTAGCTACTCATTGGTTAGTTCAACATGCATTTTCTGAATGGTTGCTTGCTGCCCAATACTTCGCTCAAGAACAGAGACCCAAAGATGGGTAAGACATAGGCAAAATCTGGTAAGTAGAAGTAGATTCATAAACTGGTAATATTTACTATTCTACATGTTAGCCAATATAAAAAGAACTTAACAGTTATGTCTTTTACTCTCAAAGCAACTTGTGAAGGAGGTATTCCCACACTATTCCTCCTTTTTCAAATGTTACCTTTTTTGTACATGACCTAAAGTGATTAGGTAACTTACCGAAGACCATAGAACTATCTGGTCAGTGGAAATTCAGCTATGTCTAAAGTCTGAATCTGTGCTGTTGTTCTGGAGCTATTACTATTAGCAAGAACTGTCATGAAACTATTATTGTATAAAGTTCAAGGAGCCTGGTACAGAAATGAAAGCATTCATTTCTATTAAAGGGTGAGGAATGGAAGATCCAACAAAATCCTGAAGTTGTACTATGAATGTTCATGTCATTACAGATGAATATAGATTCATAAGGTGGACAACTTAAAAAGAGCACTGTTGGACTGTAGGAGGGATTATGAATACACCCTCTGTGTAATGCTGATACTTTTCCAATCTAGTATTTGTCACTTGCCATCTACTAATTCTTAATGGATCATCTTAATAATCTCATCGACTTTAAAAGCTGTAAATACTTTCACATTTTAATCTCAAACATGTATTTTTTTATTGCAACCTTCCTAGAACTGTTTTCTTAACTCATTACATGACTCCACTTGGATGTTAAACAATGCTAAATGAAAAGTGATTTGTTCTCACAAATGCCGGGTTTCCCTTGTGCATATATTTATATAAACCTCATTTCAAATTTTGGATTTTTGATTGCTTTTTAATATTTAAAAGCCTTTGAAAAAAATCACTGGGAACTCTTGTTTCTCTTTTTTAAATACCTCATCTCTAATTTTTGTTCTCATCCTTGCTACTATGGCCTTACATAGGAGAACTGAAGTGACTCCATCTTGTATTAACATTATCTTAGACAAGTGGCCAGTTAATTGTCCTAAGATGGGAAATTAACTCATTTCCCCTGTGTTTATTTTACGTGATATGTATTAACTTATGTTTGTAATCTATGTGTATAGATTACTCTGTTCATCTTATTTGGTAAAAGTGCAGGTGATAACCTCCCCCCCCCCCAAATATATGGCATCTTTAGTCCTACACGAGAATGATCCAAATTCTAAGGGTGCCCTTTCTGGGTGAGTGGTGTGGATTCTGCCTCAATCTGAAGTCCAATCATCTGACTTTGGTGCCTAGGACCCCCTGTACATGGGTTGCCTTTCATAAACTCTGTGATCAATGGACACGACTGTTATGATTCTCAGATGCCAGGTGCTTCTTCAAGTTGGGAGAACTTATCTTCAAAGTTGTACACTTTAGATGAAGCTTCTATTATTTCTGACCAGGAATATGCTTTACCATACTTTGCAATGTATCAAAGATATGGTAAAATGAAAGGAAGATAAACATTGGCATTGACAAGACTTTCATTTCTAACTTTTAACAGTTAACTGAACTTTTGGAAATTACTTAATTGAGTCATGATAACATGGGAACACAGAATATCTACTTTTTAGTGTTATCGCAAAGATTAAAAGAGCAATGCACATAAAATATTCATTTCTAAACATGATATGTAATCAATGTTAAATAAATTGTAGCTATGATTTATATTCAGTTGCTGATAAATAAATGCAATGGAAATTATTGTAAACAAAAGAATGTTATTGATACATGTAACCAGGAATTTCAAGATACCGTCAAATCAGGGTCTGATACAATGCTTGTAGAGAGCTCTTATTTTAATCTCTATTTTTATGTGTTGAGTGTTGTTTTTTTTTTTTTACACAGACTCTGCAATGGCAGAATGACTGCTGGGGATTTTCAGCATACATTCTTAGAGTGTGTCATAACATAAAATCTAGGGGCTAAACTGTAGCAAAAATCTGACTGGTTCTTCTTGATTCATGTGCTTACCGATGATTCAATCAACCCTTCCCAGATATATATAGCATCAACTTTGACTAAACCTTAGATTTGTTAGGGACAATGTGATTGACAGTCCCTTGAGACTCTACAGAGAACTTTCACACAGGAAATGAATTTTTTAAAAATCAACATGCCAACATACCTTTCCTACTCAGACTTGTTTTTTATTGGCATTTGTTTCCAGTGTATTTTCCATGACATGAGAGAACTATTTTTCTGAAAGGTAGGGGGTATTATGTCTTTCATAAATCTTAAATACCTTGCCTAGAAAGCATAGTACAAACTTTCTTTATAATGCTTCAAGTAGCACACTACCTGAACTTACCATCCTTCTGTTCTTCCCTGCTGTGTACAGCAACCATTCTCTCAATATACGCTGGATTTTCTGTCCCCTTACTTTTGCTTGAAATGAGCTTTACTCCACATCAGTTTGAGAGTGACCAAATATCTTTCTAGACTCTAAAACGATTCATTTCTTTGGAATATCCTGCACCCTTCTTCATAGGAGGATCTGCTTTTCTTCTTATTACAATGATGTATTTCTGGAGGGTTTGCCCAATTTTGCTTACATAACCCCAGCACAACAAATCATGCTCATGTCCACAATGATTGATTAAACAACGAGAAAGTAACCCAAACTGGGCTAATTTGGGTCCTTCCTTGATTGAAGGTAGACAGGAGACACTCTTCCCTTCTGAATCATTAATTTGGAATCATGTTGAACCTAAAGCTGCTAATGCACATATTACCTAAAAAAGGAGAAAGTCTAAATGTAATAAGAGACAATGAGGTCATGTGCAAAGAGAATCACATAAGATAAAAAGAGGGATTAACAAAGCAGGTGTGTTCCAGCACTTGGTATAATAGAGTTAACCCATAACTCATTTTTTTCCCCTAAAACTACTTTGAGACTCTTGGTTGAAAAAAGCAGCCTTCCAGGGCCAGCTTAAATATGTCTTCTAGACAGCCTTTATAGGATGTACTCATATGCTTTTGTTTTGCTAATTAATGTGTGTTTTGCAGAAGATATACTTCAGTGTTTACCTATTCCACTTCATTCACTTAGCTTCATTCATTTAGTAACATTGACCAAGAAGACGATGCTAGAATGTGCTAGCCTGGGACCCTGACTTCTAGTCCACTCAGTACAGGGTCCAGTAGAGTTCAAAAAATTGTTTATCAAATCGAATCAACAGAGGCCATTGAAAAAAGGTTGTTTTTCCCCATTATAACTGATGGCATGCATTTCTCCATTCCAAACTGTGTACTGATAATAGAGTACACAGTAATTTTTAAAAATATATTTTTTTAAAAAATGTGAAGAACTGGAAAATATGAGCTATATTCAAAGCAGAAAAAGGTTGTTTTCACATAATGAACTCAAACCATTTCTATGTCTTACCTCTAAATAGCGGGTACAAATTGGTTTATTTGCATTTTCTTGGTTAATTACACATTTTGGAATGATCTTTCCATGTGGAAGTCATTGATAACAGGATCTAATTCCAGAGACCAAAGTGCCATTAGTTTCATTGAATTGAAGCATTTTCAGAGGTTGGAGTCAAAGCCTGGGAATTAGAAATCGTGGGCCTTAATTACATCTTGGTCACAGATTGGTTGTTTTCTTGGAAGCACACAACCTCAAAAATTTTAAGTGCTTATAAAATGAAGATGAGAATCTCTGCCAGCTTCAAAATCAGAATTTTAGGTGGCTTAATGAAATATTATCTGTGAATACCTTTGAATTCTTAGCATGGCTGCATTACTTTCTGAACCTTTAAACACAGTAGCTACTTAGCATCTTAAATGAATAGATAAGGTACAGTCTCTCATCTAGTGTAAAAATCTAGTAGTTAGTAAAGGAGGCACAGAAATATGGCCAGGAAAGAAGCTGACCTGAATTGTGTGCATACTACACTCCAATTAAGTATTGGGCAGGGCTATGTATCTTCATTTAATCCTTAGAAACATTTTTATAATTACATAGAGAATTCCTTTTCCCTTTAATGAAACTAAAGAACATATACATTTTGTATTTTTCTTTAAGGTCATACTAATAAACTGGATGACAGTCTCTGTACTTTGATAGAATTAGTTATGACATAAAATGGTCATACGTTTGCTACCAACAAACTAAAGCATTTACTTACTGCATTTACTAAAATGTAAGTACCCTTTATGGATATCTTCATGTGTCTACATTTTATTGGTAGTTATTATTTGCAATAAGGAAAGTTTGAATTTTAGAACTTTTGCTCTACCAGAATGACTCAGATATTTAAAAAGTTATTCCTTGATTGTGTCTTGAGAAGGGACTTTAAAAGACACTGTAGGCCATCATTCTCTAACTACAGATTAGGCCGCAGATTCACTTGTAAAGCTTATTGCAAATAACCCTGGATTCATTTTGTATAGACTCTGACACCAAAGAACTGTGTGTGTGTTGTCTGTTTACTCTCTCCTTTGTTACACAGGAAGATAATGCTCCAAGAACAATAGATTTCTCTAAGAAAACACTAAAACTAGTCCTGTGGAAGTGCATGAGTGTGGGAAATCCTATGAAATCTAGATTCTGTTCAAGGTAAGGTAGAGTCCCTAAAGTTATTCTCCAGTTGCAAACATTTCCAAATTGTTTTCAGAATTTATATGCTCTTCACAAAATCAGTTTTGCTGACGTGACCTGATCTTGATAAGTTCTATTCTTCCATTCTGGAGCAGGTTGAAATCAAAACAGCTAATACAGATGAAAAGCAACACTCTGGGTGGATATATGAAGCAGCCAAAGTGAGAATCCTTTAGCAGCAAACCAAAAGCCTTCCCATTAAGGAGACTGCACCCTTTCAACCATCCCATAAGAGAGGATAATACCTTTATGTCTCATTTGGCCAGTTCAGAATGCACCACTGGAAAAGAAGCAAGTCTGTCAAGCCTGTGTCTGCTTTATCTGATTTCCCCCACTGGCTGTGCTGTCCTCCATTGTGTTGGGAGTGTGTTACTTGTTGGAGCAGTGAGGCTCAACCAATATGGAGAGTGGGGCAGAAGGATTATGGAGAAAGGCAGTGAGGCTAAACTAATGTGGGGAGTGGGGAGAGGCAAAGATACCTGTAATAAACAGCATAAGGTTTACTGTGACTCCCTCATATTGTCAAGTTCAGTTGAAAAGTCCATTTAGGTTTTGAAATACCATCTCTATTGGCCAAAGAAAGTAAGAGTTTCTTTAATGTGTTTTTATTTGAGCTGGGAGGAAACAATGGGAAAAGAAAGTGAATATTACTCCTTCATTTCTTTTACTAAAAAAAAAAAAAAAAGTGTGTGTTTATGCACACACGAATACTCATTCATTAATCTTTACACTTGTATCAGAGCATGGAAGAAGTCTCTTTTAAAAATAGTCATAGGTTTCTCTGATATTTTTCTTGTTCATAAGAGAGAATTTAACCTGATATTTCTTTTCCAAGGGAACAGGCAGTGTTCAAACACTATAGCATAGGTATCTGATGAAGGTTATGGTGTCTGAGGGATTAATGAGTGTCTAATGAGGTGTAGGGTTCAGATCTTGATTTGAAATTATTCCTGTATGCAAAAGCAAGCAGTCTATGGCGTCATTGACAGTCTAAAAACAATCATTAAAAAATGTACACACGTTGGTTGTGGATTCTGAATAATTCATAAAAATCATCATTAACAAATATGAATGTAGAAATCATAATTGTTATGAAAACTGGTCATAGAAAACCATAGTGATAATCTAAAGCATTAAAAGTTTAATAACTAAGTAGATTGGTTCATAGATGATGCCCTGCTTTTTCTCATATTTTTACTAAAGAAAATTTTTCACTTTTCACATGAGATTACCACTTCAGATGAGAAAATGCAAGATAATATTTAGGAGAGAAACTCAAATGTACTTTTAAAATGAAAATTAAACAATAATGTTTGTTTAGTAATAATAAAATCAGCTACCATTTGCTGAGTAATTACTATGTACCTGACAGGTTGTGTTTTACATACTTTATCTCAGTTAGTTCTCACAAAAGGTCTATATTGAACCTTATACTTAGTGTCATTGCTGTCTCCATTTTACTGTAAAGGAAAATGAAGCCTAGAGAATTCAAGGTCACACAGTTAAAGTAAGTGGTACATTAAAGAATGAATGTCTAGATGTCTAAATTCTGGAATCATTAACACCTTAAACGGGAAATGTAGTAAGGGGATTTAAATGGCTTGTTATATTGATCGACCAAGGATAAGATTTTTCAAGTTTATAAATTAGGGGTTGTTCAGTAAATTATATAAAATATTAAAGAAAAATTTGTGTGCTGTGTGTTTACTCTCTCAAAATAACCTTCTAACTCTTTCAAAACAACTTTCTGACTTGCTAGGCTGAAATCAATAAAGGATGAACCAGGGAGACTAAATTCCAGTTAAAGTTTGTTTCAAACATGGTTTTTCATACAGACTTCTATAAGTACACTTCACTGTCAAAAAGATTCCAGAGATATACTCTCCTTAGGCTATTATGAGTTGAGAATTGCTATTTAGAAAATAAATACTTTAATTGTAAAAAGAAAGGAAAATATAAGTATATTCAGGGAAAAGAAAAACCTCATCACTGAGGTATACATTTAGTGTTCTTACATTCTTCTAGTCTCTTTTTGTGCCTATTATCATTAAAAAATAAAAATATAAAAAAATCAACAAAAGCCTAAAAAAGAAATAAAAATATAATGTTTTATTTTAAAAATAAAACATTACATTTTCATTATCTTTTTTAAAATAAATCTATCAATATATGATTCTATATCTACAAACCAGCTTCATACCTTGTGAATTCTGGAATTTTATGAAAATTGCTTAGCTTTAAATACATCAGTTTGCTTTTTTATAAAATAGAGCTATTGGTAGCTTATAATGTTGTCTAAAGGTTTCATTTTTCAATATCTGAAAGAAACTTAGAATAATGCCTGCTCTATAGTACCAAATAAATGTTTGCTAAATGAAAAACAAAAAACTACTAGAGCAAAAGAAATACACATTTTTAAAGATTCTGATTCATAGCAACAAAAAGCTTTCTAGAAAGTTTCTACCAATTTATACTCCATATGACAGCATATAAGTGGAGTACTTAGTTTTCTGTACCTGTGGCTTAGTAGTTAAGACTATGGGAGGACAGCCACTTTACCTTAGAAAAGTTACTTGACCATGTTAAGCTTCAGGCTTTTTCCCCTGCAAAGTGGGAATGATAATAAATACTTACTTCATAGCATAATAACAGCCCCCAACTGGACAGCATCAGTCTAGGCTGTACAGCAGCAGCTAGATTTGATGGTCTTTCTGGGGTAACCACATTTGGGTTTTAGGGAAAAAGAGAAAATTCATGGCAGCCTTGCGAAGACATGGGTCAGGTTTGAACTGGTCAGCCCCATTCAGATACAGCAAAACTTACCTGTGTTTCTTTGCACTAGATTGTGCTGCAGGCAGGTTGCATGTACTACCGGGGTTTTGGTTTTGAATTTTCTGAGCTTTTTTTTTTTGGGGGGGGGGCACTTTTCATTTTCTTTTTTAAAACATTTATTTATATATGAATTTCACATCTCTGTGATCTCTGGGGTTCAACCCCCACCCCTGCCCTGACTGTTCCCACCCTGTCCCATCCCCCCTCTACCCAGGTTGTGTACTTCAATTTGGTTGTTGGCTTGTTTTGACTTTTCTTGATGGATTTTTGTTTATCTTTCCCAGTCCCTTATAGTAGTGAAACCATTTGGTTTCTGTTTTTTTCTTTTTGACTTGTGTCTGCTAATATGAATTCTTCTAAGTCCATTCATGTTATCATAAAATCATCTAATTTGTCATTTTTAATTGATGAGTAATATTCCATTGTGTATATATACCACTTCTTTTTCATTCAGTCATCTGTTTTGGGACATTTTGGTGTGAGCTGGTTTTTAAAAATGGACCAAACAGATCTGAACTCCTACAGTACCAACTAGGTTTAAGTTTGCACTGGCATCAATTAAGCTGGTGGAAAACAATTGACTTGGAAAATGAAACAATCAGATCAGATAAGTGGTTATCCTGAAGGAGGACATAAGCAGAGACTTAGGAAAGGTTAAAGGTTGTTGGAGAAAAGCTGCTTGGGAGAGGAGTCAGCATTAGAAGGAGCCAGCTTGAGAGAAGCTTGAATTTGTTCAGTCAGTTCAAGAGAGGCTTGGGAGGCTTGAATGGGCTTGAAAGAAAGAGTTTGACTCAGCCTGTAAGAAACTTCAAAGGAGAAATATCCTTTGGCTTCAGCAGAGTTGCTGTTGCAATGTGACCTCAGCAGCACCCCCTGTGACTATCCCAGCTGCTACAGGTTAGCTGGCCTACCACTTCCTGGTGTGATACTAGCTCCAGGCTCCTTTTGGAGAGGCAACAATATCTCGCATGAACAGCTTTGGGCTTGGACTATTGGACACTGTGGGCACAATCTGGGTTAGGACTGTGAGCTATTTGTAGCCCCGGGACTCTTTCCTTATCACAGTATCCCTTGTAAATAAACCCTGCTGTGAGCTGTGTCTTGCAAGGTCAGTGCCTGAAGAGTCCATAAACTCTGGGACCCCCCCTAACTTGGCACTCTTCCCATAAGATTATTGTGAAGATGATATGAAAGTTGTAGCACAGTTCTAATAGAGAAGAAAAGATTTCAAGCATAAGAAAAATTGGAATTGAAAGAGTGACATTCATAGGTCGAAATGACACAGGAAATGCAGTGAGTAAAAGGAAATATTTGAATTTAGGTGCTTTTTTTTTTTTTTTTTTTTTTAGTGCCTGGTTAACCAATATGTATATCTTAAAAAAAAAATATTTCCAGGGTGACTTCCTGTGGCTGGTGTCAGCATTTATTAATTAGTGACAAGGAAAGTGGGACAGAAAGTATGCTCATTATACCTGCCAGTGTGAGGGAGAGAGGCAGTGAATTCACTTTGAATGAAAGAACTAAGAAAATATGATACTACAAAGAAAAGTAAGAGTTTTCTCAATGAGGAAAAATGAGTTGCTTGAGTACTAGGTGGGGAATGAGTGATTATGCTTTAAACCAGGCAGAAAAAGCTATAGTAGCCTGTCTCTGCAAAATAAGCAAACAAAAACTTACAGTAATGTAATTCTACACATTAAATTAGCCTAGGTGACTTGAGAAGACAGGCTGAGGACTGGGTGGTATTTTGCATTCTTGGGTACCACCAGTCAGCCAGTCAGTTATGAGGCAGGACTTAGTTCTCTAATTAGAAGTGGTTTTGCAAAGTGTAGGGTGCTATGAGAAGAGAGTTACAGTGTAAATGACAATGACTGGAAAGACAAAAGGACTAAGAATTATTCTCTTTGAGGAATTTAAGACAGACAGTTTTGTTATATTTTAAGTAATGGCAAGGATCTCTTAGAAAAGTGTATGGTTGTTTATTCTTAAGAACAGAGCTATAGGAAGTGGATTTTAAACTATAACATGAAAGATTTAAGTTGGAATGTCTGAAAAAGTCATTAATAGTGTGAACTATAAAACATTTTAAATGATTATCAAAGAAAGCTATGCAATCTCTTCAAAATTATTTAAAACAGAACATTTTTTTGGCGTCGGCTTCAAATTACTTTAGTGGGTTTTAACTAAAGGCAAGTGAATAGGCTGGGTAGATTCTCAAGGTTCCTTTCTATGATTTGATGATAAAAAAGACTTGATCTTATAAAGATTGCTCTGGCTTCTTTTCTATTGCAGCTACCCAAGGAACAGCTGTTGCCTTGACAACAAGGGACCTTCTTAGGTTCCTCATATGCTAATAGGAAAACGGCCAATTTTCTTGTTCATAAAAGAAAACTGTTGGTTAATCTCTCTCTCTTTCTCTCTCTTTTCCCCCTCTCCTCCTCCTCCACTTCCTCCTCTTCTCCTTCCTCTCTCCTCTTCTCTCCTATCTCTCTTACTATTACTAGCCACTTTTAAATGAATCTTAGTAAAAAGTGGAGTTAAAAGAAGCCATGAAAGACGGCAGAACAGATTATATCTTCATAAATTTTCACCGAAACTTAAAAAATTATTCCCAAAAAGTTTGGCGTAAGATAGTGAAACAAAGATAATAAGAAATTAGCATTCCCCCTGCAGAGAAGACAAACAATAGATAGCTTAAAATTCTTGGTCCTTGTTAGAAAATGGGCAGAAGCATAGAGCAGAGTCTATATACCTTCACAGATGTCTTCACATGGAATACAACATGTCAGCTACTCAAACACTCATTTCCAACTATTTAGGTACTTTCATGTGGACATAATATACTTTGACTAAACTGAGTAGATTAGATACAGATCTAGCTTTACATAGAGTTCATGTGAGTAATGCTACAGAACATAGCAGAATAATAATTACTTTAACACAGTTCACCAAAGTAATAGGCAATAATTAGTTCCTCCAGGGCAAAGTCCATAGAATAACCTCTGCCTTCTCCCTAGCTACTGAGACAGTCAAATACAGGCTAAGAAGCAGATTGAACCAAAAATTACTCTGTGTAAACTTACTTACATATTATAGTTCATTGAATAAAAATAGGTCACCTCTCTGCAGTGTCTCTTAAAGTCTTCGCTATTGAAAATTCAACTTTCTTAGCCCAGTGGAGTGGGGGCTTTTCCATATAGTGACCCCATACCAGCTTTGTTCTTCTGCTGAGCTTCCCATGGATGATGTGTATGGTATCAGATCAAATACAACATTTCTGGGTATCTTTTTCTTACATTTTTCTATGTAGAGGTTATCTGGTGGGTATGATTTTGTTTTCTGTTTTCACTCCTTACCACTACTTCCCAAGAACTTGGGAAATTATGATTTTTGCTAAAAAAATATTTCTTTGTTTTGATTATAAAAGCAATTTGTGGTCATTGTAAAACACATGAGGACGTTCTGAAAAGAACAAAGACAGAAATTAGGGAATTTTTGTACTATTTGGAAGAACAAAGTAAGTTAGATACTGTCTGAACTGTGTTTACAATGTAATAGAGGCTCTCAAGAAGTAGAAAGTACAAGTGCCTTGCCAGTGAAAATATACTAAGGGACCACAGGTAGTTCAGGGAAGTTTGATAAAATATGTGAAGAGTCCCAGGCTCACCGAAGTGATGTGAGCTGAGGCAAGGAAGAATTGAGGAAAAGGAAAGAAATTTATTTGTGTTAGAATTTGCAAAACAAGGGAAAGGTAGTGAGATGAGTGAAACTGGCAAGCATGCAAGGCCAGATCATGAAGACATTAGAAGTCATATTAAGGAGCTCACAGAGAGTCGTGGGGAAGGATGATATACAGGTATTTGAAGTTAAGGAAAATCATTTTGAGTGAGGTGTGGAGATGGGAAATCAATGACAGAGGCAGCTTCCAATTAGGAGGCAGCTTCTGTGACTAGTTTCTCCACCTGATGGTAAACTCCTTTAGAGAAAGAATAATCATTTTTCAATTTTGTACCTTATGATTTTGGTCAATGTTTTAACAATTGAATTAGTTCTTTTATGAATGCATGTTCATCTACACGTCATGTGTCATATCGCAAAAACAGAAAAAAAACACAAAAATTCACTTCCTTAAGAAGTTGCATCCCTGTGGTTCATCTGCTAAGGCGACAGAGTTGGGCAAAGGAGATTTAGAAATACTTTACCCTGATCCAATATGTATGCTGATTTGACCCAATAGATACATATTAATTTACTTTTACATTACTTTGACTTTATTGTAACTATTTGAGTTGCATTTGTTTTTGCATTTTTCATTAAGGTGGCATTCTTAGATTAAGACATAATTTTCCATATTGTGAAACCAACCTAGGAATAACTGATTCAACTTTGCCTCCTTAATTTTTTTTAAGACCAGTGAAAGAATTAGTGAAGAGATGAATGAAGGTAGACATAAAGCATCTGAATGCTTATTGTTGATTCCCCTAGTCCTTAAAATGGTATAACTCAATAAAACCATTTTATTGAGCTTTTGGTCAGCAGATTATTAGTACCTATATTATGTACAGGTGATAAAAATAAACCTCATGTTTTTCTTTTGACACAATGAAAAGAGTAAAAGAATTTTCAAAGTTGTGGAGGACTTTATGAAATTGTTAACTAAAATTAATATAATAAGCTTATACCGTTATAAAACATTTTTATGTTCATATTAGTAGTTGATATCCTCTTATTGATTTATAATATGATCAGACTTGAAAAGATTGCATTTGCTAGTTAGTAATGCAAATAAAATCTATATGTTAAAGGGGACAAAATGTGATAACTTTCGATTAGGTTATTTCAATTCAATTGTGTTTGTAAGAAAAGAATGAGATGAATGACACAAATGATTTGTGTTTAGATTATTGAATGACATGGATAATTTGTGTTCATATGTAAACATAGTATCAACTTTTCTAAAACTTTGTCTTTGATGATTCATAAATAAATATTTACTTGTTTGGCAGTATTAGTCACTGATTCTACAACAAACTATATGTTTACAAAATTTCACGTACCTAAGTTTTTTTTAGTATATGTTGTCTTCTAAAATGGTTAATTTACATGTTGAATTATACATTATCATCTTAAATTTAACCTTTTATTGTTAATTATTATCATTATTATGGTTGCTTCACAATAATAGCAACTAACAGTGTTTAGAAGAATTAGAGAGACTGTGATTTTGCATCTGGGTATTTTTAATGGACCAATATAGAGTTCTGTGTGAAACCATTTTTTTTTTTATCATTTTAGAGTGAAAATGAGCTGAGGACAAAAAACTGCTAATAGATTACTAAGTTGGTATTTGGTCCACAATTATGCCTGGGGAGTTTTCTCCTTAAGTATATCTTTAATGCTGCATCCAGAGATTTGGCTCAGATGCCTGGAATAATGAGCTTTGTTATAATAGTAGACCTTGATGAGTGTTCTGGCTAAAAAAGAAAGAAAAGATTAAAAAAAAAAAAAGGATTTGCAGTACTTTACATATATAGACATGTAGCACCATCTACTGGATCAGAGTAAATGAATAAAATCTGTGAAATATGTATTTCCACTAGTGAAAGTATGAAGCTATGGTTATCAAAGCTTCCTAAAGCATTGCCTTAGCAAATTCTTTTTATTTTGAGGGTTGTTGTACTGAGATGAATATATTTTGAAATAAAAGACTGTCCTTTGTCCTTGAGTCAAGGAAACAGTCACAGAAAATTGTTAGCTACTTTTTAAAGTCACCCTTCTACAGCAATTTATTACACACACACGCACACACACCACCATGCTAAGCTCTGTTATATATATATATATATTTTTTTTTAACAAGGTGGTAGTTTTCATGAACAAAATAAATTGTGTGAATGTGTACTTTCCAGAAAAAGATATTAAATTTCTGTACTTAGATCTTCAGTTTTTCCAAAGTAGAAAATGTTTTCTTCAACTATACTATTGGCTACTGTTTTCAGAAGAAATAAGTCCTTAGGAATAAGCTTTCATTAATTATTAATTACTTGAATGAGTGTTAATGAAGAGGTTATTATGTGCCAATAACAATGATAAAAGCACTGAAATAAGCAGATTTCAGAAATGTTGCATAACATTAATATATGAGGTAAATGCTCTTTTGTAAAGACATTTCCTTTATTAATAGGGTTCAGCTGAGTAACCAAGTATCTGATAGGGGTTTATGCACTGTACAAGTTTTCAAAATGATGTAGATACATATTTGTCAAGATACTCAAATTTTGTAGCTATGTGTGGTGCTTGATGTTGACAAGATTTATTGTGGTCATCACTTTGTAATATATACATATATTGAAACATCAAGTGGTACATCTGAAACTAATATATCTTTAAAAATATAAAAATTATATCTTAACAAAAAAGAAGTAATTATATGAAAGAATATCTGACTAAATGGAGATACTTAGCAAATTTCCAAGTAAGCATAAAATACAATAAAAGTTTCACTCCTCATTTATTAGGATTATTAAAAGAGCTTTCAATGAAAGTCTTTGGTATTTTTTTTTTACTTTTAAAAATTTTTATTAAATTTTAATTAGATACTATACAAATATGGCACCGTTCTTGACTGAGAGGTTTAGTCACACTTCTTGAAGTAAACATTACCACACTCTATCTATCACCGAGGTACTTAGAGTCCTCTATCATAATCCATGGGGACTCCTACATATTGTGCTCTTCACCTTCCCTCTCCCTCTATGGTAGCTTCAACTCTACTGACAGATTTATAAGGTTTGGGTTGTTTTGGTTTTGTTTTTCTGTATTTTACATATAAGTGAAACCATCCAATATTTATCTTTCTTCTTCTAATGTATTTTACTTACTTAATTCTTTCAGATTCCATCTATGTTGTTTAAAATGTCAAGATTTCATCGTTTTTCTTTTTACAACTGATTGTCCATTACATGCACACACACACACACACACACACACGCACATAACTTCTTAACTCTCTCATCTCTCTTTGGGCATTTAGATTATTCATAATTTGATTATTGTAAATAGTGCTGCAGTGAGCATAGGAGTACATATATCCTCGTGAATTTGTATTTTTTTTTCTTTCATCTTTGTGGTAGATATCTAGAAATTAGAATTGCTGCATCACATGTTAGTGTAACAGTATTTTGAGAAACAGCTATACTGAATTCCATAGAGGATGCATTAATTGATATCCTGTCAACAGTGAATAAATGCTTGTTTTCATAATATTCTCCCCAACAATTGTTTTCTCTAGACTTTTTGGTACAGGTCATTCTCATAGATGTGAGATGACATATCCTTGTGATTTTGATTTGCATTTACCCAATGATAAGTGATGATAAACATTCTTCAAGTGCCTATTGAATGCCATCTGTATATCTTTTTTGACAAGTATCTATTTAGCTCCTCTACTCATTTTTCATTGAGTTGTTTTCTTTCTGTTATTTGTATGAGTTTTTGTACATATTGAAAACTAACTCCTTATTGATACCTGATGTGCAAATATTTTCTCTCATTTGGTAGCATGTCTTTCGTTTTGATGATAATTTTTCAGTTTGATGTAGTCTCATTTTTAAAAAATTTTGCTGTTTCCCTTATCGTTGGCGTTGAATATCAAAGACGTTTGTGAAGCAAATGTTGTATATTATCATATCATCTGCAAATAATGATAGTTTTATTATTTCTTTCTTAATGTGGGTTCCTTTTATGTTTTTCTCATTTCTAATTGTTCAAGTTAGGATTTCCAATACTATATTGAATATATTGGTGAAAGTGTGTAGCCTTGTCTTGTATCTGATCTTAGACTGAATGATTGTCAGTTTTTTACCATCTAGTATGATGTTAGTTGTGTGTATCATGTATGATCTTTATCATGTTTAGTTATTTTCCATTTATCCTTACTTATTCATGTTTTTTTTATGAATGTATATTGAATTTCATCTAATGTTTTCTCAGTATCTATTGATGGGATCATACATTTTTAAATTTTTCCTTCTGTTGATGTTGTGAATTACATTGATTAACTTTCATATGTAGAATCATCACTGCATTCTTGAAGAAAATCTCACTTGGTCATAATGTTTAAACCATTTAATAGATGCTGAATTCAATATGTTAAGATTTAAATGAGAATTTTTGCATCTGTGTTTTGTAGTTTTCTTATTTTGTGATGTCCTCATCTGCACCTGGCATCATAGTAATAATGGCCACAGAAAATGTTTGGATGCATAGCCTTTTCTTCAACTGTTTTGCAGAGTTTGAGAAGGATAAGTAATTTTCTTTGACGGTTTGATGGAACTGCTAGTGAAAACATCTGGTCCTGTGTTTTGGGAAATTCTTTATTGTTCCAGGTTTTTTTTTTTGCTTATAATTGATCTAGCCATGTTTTCACTTTCTTTCTAATTCAGTTACAGAAGGTTGCATGCTTCTAAGAATTTTTTCATTTGTTCTAGGTTATCCAATTGATATATATATATGTATATGTATGTATATATATTCATACTAGTCTCTTATGATTATATTTCCGAGATGGACATTGTAGCTCATTTGTGATTCTATTTATTTGTTTTCTTTTTTTTTGTCAGCTTAGCTAACAAATAACTGCCTAGTCTGTTTTGTTTCTATTTTTGAAGAACCTGCTTTTGATTTTTTTGACCTTTAGTACTATGATGGGCTTTTAAAATTACACCTTTGTGAAATTTGGACAGGGTTTGATTCTCCTCATTGTTTTTCCACCACCAAAGCACCCATGACCCATCATCATAGTTTCTTGCACTCTTTCCTGCCCTGTTTTCACCCCATGTCCATTCCCCTCATCTGCTTTATGCCTCAGATCTTTAATCTGCTTGCAAGTTTTGTCTTTTCCCCATGTAATGATGATTTATTAATGGTAACGTGTGGAAAAGGAAGGACTGGTAATGATCATTAGGATTTAAAGTTACATAGCTGGATATGTGGTAGCGTTCCCACTGTGTTAAGGAAGATAGACAAAGAAACTTGGAATAGGTATAGGATGAAATCTATAATTGTGTTAGACCTGTGTATCAGATTCGAGGTATCTATGAGACATCTAAATGAAACTGGCAGGTAGACAGCTGGATATGTATGTATGAATTGCAAAAGAGAGATCTGGGTTCGAGAAATTTGAGCCACTACAAAATTCTAGCCATAAATATAGATTTGATCACCTAGGAAACAAGTATTAAAAGAGAAAATAGCCTTTGGTCCTAAGGAGTACTAATATTAAGAGATTAAACATGGAAAGATAAAGCAGCAAAGGTGATTGAGAAAGTTAATGGAAAAACGACAGAGAGTCATAAAAACCAAGAGAATCAAATGTATTAATAGGGAAAGAACAGATGATCTGAATGCTGTCCATTGTCATAAGTTGACGAACATATCTGTTGATATAAAAGGTATTCTGAGAGCAACTAGAGCAGTTTCTGAGGTCAATATGTCAAAATATACTAAAAACATTTTGGGTGAGAAAATATTTAAACACAATAGAGTATTGCTATAACATAAAACTGCTGTAATTCAATAGAAAGGACAAAACTTAATGGAATAAACTGGACAAATGATATGATAAATTCTTAGTAAAAAATCGTGATACAGCTATATAATCTTAAATACCAGTCTTATATTTATAGAATTATAAACAAATAATGATGAATTTTGCTTCTTAGGCTGTAAAATATTTAACACTTCATTAAATCCAAAGAGTGCAAGGGTACTGTCATATCCTGTTGGTGAATATGTACAATCTTATTGGAAGGATAATTACTGGTACCTACCAAAATTGCTTATACTTATTCATTCCCTTTACCTCTAAGAATATGTCATGTAGAAATACATACATATATTTTATCTTATTCACCAAACAACACTAATTGAAAGGTACATCCCAATTTCATAGCAGAGATACTAAACTATGAAAATAAGTATATAAAGGATCAGCAAATTATAGCAATATTGATATGTTCATTACAGTAGATTTTAAAAAGTTATAATTAGTTGATAAGACTGAATTTTATTCTGTCTTTGAAAATCTGATATGGAAATATGGCCATTATCATTAAATGGAAAGATGAATTTGCAGAAGAATGCTTCTGAGTGGAAGAAATCATAGATGTATATATTTAATATTTATTTTTAAAATTCTGGTAAGATAAATACCAAAGAGTGGCAATCATTTGAGGATGAGATTGGCATGCAGGTGACAGGATATCTTTTCCTTTTCACATTATAAATATATACAAATTTATATATAACAAAACACTTTATATATCTCTGTATAAGATATATATATATACAACTTTATATATGTATATATATATAACTTTACAAAGGTCACAATTTTGCAAAACAAAATCTCTATATTTTAGCTTGAATAATCTAATTTAGATGAGAATATAAATTTGGAAATGAAGTAGTAAAAGGGTATTAAATTGAATATTTCATGGTCAGCAACAAGGTTTGTGAGACTTTGGGTTTTATTTCCGGATTTAGATCAGGAGAATGGAATTATGATGTAGAGTTATGGGATTGTAAAAGTACACAATAGGTGATGTGGAATGCTGTACTGATGAGGTGGAAACATAAAGATAACATTTTAAGGCAGAAATACAGAATTCATAGAAGGCCTGTACATTCTGTCTAAAAGGGAACATTGTAAAACTGTTACCCTAAAACTCAGAAACTAGAACTCTTGATATAGGCTCGCTGCAAGACTTGAACGCCAGACTTCTTATGTCCCTGGGGCTTAGGGTATCCAGCAAAGACAAACTGCAACCATGCACTTGGCAGCTACAACTGAAACTGAGAAGGGTGGATCAAAAGCTAAGGCACCTGCCTCAGTATTCACATTAGGAACTGGGAAGGGAAATTAGAAAGGGGAAGTTTCAGACACATGGACAGTAATGACGCTAATAATTTTAATTAACAGCACTGACACAACAAATTAAATTACAAATAACTACATATAATCTTAACATGCTGATACTGACATTTTTATTATGGGGAACAACTAAAATTATAAATAAAATTTTTCTCGTACAAGTTGAGTCTTTGTGAACAGACAACATAGACCTGAGGAATAAAATGCCTAATTATAGGTTTGAAGATACTGTTAAGTCCATAAGATGAAATTATATGGCAAACCACCTAAACACAAAAAGACAGAGGTATGATAAACAAACAAACCCCTGCAAAAGTATATCGACTAACCAACTGTAAAATGACATTGTCAGGACAGTTGAGGTGTTCTGAATATGGGATGGTTATTACATGATAGTGAAAAATTACTATTTTTGTTAGGTATAATAAGGATATTGTGTTTATGTTAGGAAACACTGACCATTAGGTATTTGTGATGCATGTTTAAGTTTGAGGATGACTATAATGTCTGGTTTAAAGTGCTTCAGCAAAAACATAATTGAAGCTAATATGGCAAAAAAGTCAAAGTGGAGAGGACTGTGGTTGTCTTGGTGGTGGATGTGGTAACATACATCTGAAGAACTTTGACCCTATAACTTTGATTCATGTACAGAGTTGTAAAACCAATGTTACCTCAATTAGAAAAAAAAAAAGAAAAACAAAAAAAAATTAAGAGATAAGGAGGTCCAGTAAACCCTGCACTCTAGTGTTACATATGTAAACTTTTTGTAACAAAAAGTTTAATAAGCTACAGGCATAATACAATTCAAAGGGGGGGAAAGTTACAGGTAGTTGCTATTGAATAAGCATAGTTAAATAACTGATTTCCACCATGCAGTGGTAGATGGTATTTTAGCCAACACCCCTCATTGTTTGAATTAGGAGACTTTTAGGTGAGGCCCAGCTTTTAAAAATCCCTTCACCTCAGCGAGCCTCGGTTCATTTATCTAGAAAAGTTAGACTAGTTAATTGTTTCATCCTTCACAGTTGAGATGTGATGCAACAAACGTCATTATCTCAAAAGTCAACCAGCGCCAGGCAGGTAATTCAAATTAATGAACTGATGAAGTTTGTTACTCTAAAGTGAAGAGGAGCTTCTCAGCACAATAATGCCTTTTGATAACTCCCTCTCCTTAGTTTCTATCCCGTTACAGATGAGAAAGGCATTTTTGTTAAATCTGAGATTTGTAAAGGTTAACAAATGAAAACGTATTAGCTCCCGTGTGTGGTCTCGCTAGGGCTTTCGCAGTGGGGCCAGTGAGCTTTGTGCAAGGTCAGAAGGTTGAAACTGACAAGACCAGAAAACCCAGGCGTGAATTCGGCTTCAGTCCGCTTCGGCCTGAGATTTCAGCTACACGACTCAACACACATCACTTGAAAACACGGTTTAAAATCTTGACAGCGCTTAACTTCGGCGGTGCTGAGACGGCGCGGCGCAAAGTAGTTCTGGCACCCCGCGCTCCCTCCAGCCACTCTAAGCTGCCACGCCAGGCGCGCCCAGGCACTCGGCTCCCGCGCTGAAAAAGAGAAAGGACCCCAGGGAGGCACTTCTCAACCGGAAATTTCGCCTTTCGGCGGAGCGCTTCCTGTTTGGTAACCAAGGGCGCGGACGGTTGCTAGGGCTCCCGCGTCTAGCACCTGGTACCCTTCCCAGCGCCTGGGGTTGACTTGTGAGCTGTTCTCGAGCGATAAAAGGTGGATCTTAAGTTTGCATCATGAGTAGCGAATTCCTGGCGGAGCTGCACTGGGAGGATGGCTTCGCTATCCCGGTGGCAAACGAGGAGAACAAGCGACTGGAAGATCAGGTGAGGATCGGGTGAAGAAGGCGGGAGTAGAATAGAAGCTCTGTTGACGGACTGGGAGCTTTTCTCCCTCACAGAAGGATCATCCTTTTATTTCTCTCCTTTCCTATTTCCATTCTTTTCCACCATCTCCTGTCCTCACCGGACCGCCCTTTTCTGTATTTGCTAAGCACTAAGTATTGGCAGTTAGAGGTATAAAGCCTGGGATCTTCTGTCTCTCCCCTCGTGCTCATCTCTAGCCTGTTGAACAGGACAGGAAAGGCTGGTTCCCGCGCCCAGTTTTTCCTTCCTGATATTTAAGCACAGATTGCAAAGGGACTTCGGAGGTTTGATGAGCAACAATTGTTGATGCTCATGAACAAAATACGTCTGGTTGACATTTCTTTGTGAGTTTCTACCCATTATATTTAAAATTTAAATTAAAAAGAACTGTTTCCAAGAGGGACTTTCTAGTAAGAATGTAAAATCTGCAGGTTACAGCTTTTCCAAGTGGAGGTTTAATTCTTATCAGAACACTAGAAAGTATTTCACATTGTAAGGCACTGTAAGGATCTACATACTCTGGCTTGCAACCAAGATATCCGAGTTCTTAAAAATAAAATTGCAGTGGGCTCAACAACCATATCAAAACTTAAGCAGTCTAAAGTTCCATCAAATGGCAGTGCGATATTTTGGAAAAGAGTTCAGAAGAACAGATGGTTTTTACATTTTCTAGAATGGAAGAGAAGGTTTTTCTCTCTGAGAAATGAAAACTGATGTTCCTTTCACTCTGTTCTTTGAAAAAAGTCTTCAAAATATGCTGATTAACTCATGTCTATTTCCTTACGGTCTATTTACTCAAGGTTGTAATTTTGATTTTTTTTCAATGAAGGGTACCATAGGAAATGTGAGAGTTAGCACTCACTAGTATATACTGAAGAATAACCAATAACAAGTTTCCAAATTCTGGGTTCAGATCCTACGTACCACTAATGAACAGAAGGTAATCCCCTTTCAGCAGTATACAATATACAGCAGAAGTGACTGTAATGTCTTCAAACGAACATTTCAAACATTGTAATCTGTTGATTGCAAATACAGTAGACAAGCAGGAGTATTATAAAAATGGAATCCTATCTGTCCTGTTTTCACATAAAAACATTTAATTCACTTGTGATATAAGAGAAGAAAAAGAAGGGGAATGTTGAATTTGGGTTGTTATTTGATCTCAAGGGATACTGATTGCTAAAAAATTTCTTCTTTAACATTTCTTTAACTGTTTAAAAAATTGGTTCAATTGTAGGCAATATTGTTTGATTTCCTGGTACCGGGTGGTCCCCAGGGAAAGGGGAGATTCCAGATCCCTGTCCCAGGAAGGAAGGGTGGAGCTAAACATAGAGGCGGAGAAACTAGAGAGGAAACTGGAAGAAGGAAGGACAGCAGGGAGACTTGTAGGGAGCACAAGGAGCATGTTGAGGAAGATGATCTTGCTTCTCAGCCTTGGACTAGTACCAGGAAATTGGGAGACATGGAAGGAGACACTTGAAATAGATGTGGGTGAGAGACCTGTGGCAGCCTTTATCTTGATTTTGCTCCTTTTGTCCCAGATGTGTTTAGTTCCTTCTGCCCCTTTTTTTGTGGGTCCCTACCACAACATGCCTTAGACTTGTGGCAGGTTTTTGGACCTCAGTGGTCTTGCTTTGGGGATAAGTAACTGGAATTTGATTTGGAAACTGTATTCTTTGTCTTTTCCTTGTCTTTGTTGCACACTCATTGTATTAAAGTTTTTTTCCATTGATGGTCTTTCACACTAGAGTATGTTTAGTCTTGATGACAGATGGCAGAACCTATTTAGAACAGGCAGGTTTAGGGGTACCAGAGTAGCTTTACTCTGCTCTGTAACATTCCTACTTTTCATCTTTAGTCTTTAAAATAAATAGCTTTCTTATATTTAATTCCATCTTTTATTCCATTAAAATCAGTGGTTTCATTATTTTCATATTTTCAAAAAATAGGAGTATTAAAAATACTTTTATAAACTTTTACATCTTTTATTTTAGATCTTCCATGTTCCATATCATAACATGTATAAATAACAATTAAAAGAACATCTAATGTACATGTTATCTAGCTCCATTTCCCCTCTAAGTTCAGGAAAATAAAAAATTTAAACTGACAGATGCTAACACCAGTTGTTTGCACTTTGCAATCCAATCACTTCACACTACACCATTTTTGTAACTTGAACATATTATTTCATCTCAGTGCCTCAGTGCCTTTTCCCAGTCTGTACCCTATTTCAAGATCAGGGTTTTTTTTTCCCCTCCCAGAAACCTTGCCTTTTATTCAAGGTACACTTTAGAATTCACATTACAATGATTACCATTTCTTCTCCCACCTCTACTCACTGCATTTCTCTGACCTTGTTTTGTCACTTGATAAACTAACTTTAAGTAAATGCTTATAAATGATAAATTTATAGTGAATAAAGTCTAAAAACTTTATAGTGAATTTTCAAACATATGATTCATGAAAGAATTTGTTTCAAAAGATTTCCAAAATAATTCAGAAGGATGATCTAGGAAATGATTAACTACTGGAACAACTATTTTTTTTGGAACTATTTAATACAAATACATTTAGTTTATTTTTAACCTATGCCTTTGAGAACATTTATGAACTGTAATTTTTAAATACATACCTACAGAATTTTTATTTTACCTGCACATCTGTTTTCCTTTTATTTTTTTAAATTTTAAACTATAGAATTATTTCAGGTTTAGAACATATAAATAAAAGAAAATTAGGATACAACAAGATATCAATATGACAAATATTACACGTTTTAAAACTTTAAGACAACTTGAAATTTGGATACAATGATAGAAGTAACAAATGGGATGGTCTCCAATATCCTAGTTAGGAAATTTTTTTTTAATAATTAAAAAAATTTTTGTGGGAAGAAAGCAAGTTACCTAGATAGGTATATATTACAATACCACAATTATGAAATTATAGCCATGCAAAATAATGTATTATTTACTGATGTGTGATTTAAAAATTTCAAATACCACTGGCATGGCAAACATCAGATCCAGTGTACTAATTATTATTTCTGGGAATGTATAATAAGGAATAGGATAGAATAGATATCCACAGAGAATGTCAACTATCTCTGTGATAGTTGTTCTTTTTTTAATTTATATTTTTAAGATTTGCATAGATATGTGTATTTATATTTATATTACATTATTGCATTGTTGTGTACCCCAGGGCTTTCCCACTTCACTAACACCTGTTAACCATCCTGATCTTTTGTGCTCTTCGCTTCCCCCATCTTCTTCCCCCTCCTCGCTCCATCGTTCAGTCCCATTGATTGTTTTTTTTATTTTTTTCTTATTCGTTTGTTTGTTTTTCCCTATATCCATCATATATATAAGTGAGACCATCCTGTATTTCTCCTTTTTATTTTTGGCTTATTTCTGCTAATATGAGTCTTTCTAGTTCCATCCATGTTGCTGTGAATGACATGTGTTTGTCCTCCTTGATTGATGCATAGTATCCCATTGTGTATATGTACCACATTTTTTTTAGCCAACCGTCTGTTTTGAGGCATTTGGTTTGTTTCCAAATTTTGGCAATTGTGAACAGAGCTGCCATAAACATGAGCATACATGTGTCCTTTTGAATTAGTGTTTTCATGTCCTCTGTTTTCCTTAAATACTCATTCATTCTTATCCTTCTTACACTGACTCCACACTCCTTTCCATAAGCATACCACACAAATATTATGAAGAATTGCTCTATTTCCAAGCAGGTCTATATCTCAATTCCATTTTATTTATTTTTTTGGAGAGTTTGGCTTTTTTGCTTTTTATTTTTTTAAGGCTAGGTTTCATTGACTTCACAATTTAAAAAAAACTTTTATTATAATTATTAATATTTTTCTTATACCTTTATACATTTTGGAACAGTATTTTATTTCTCTTCTCAGGTGTAATCCCCATAGTTCTCCCACCACTATAAGCACCCATGATTCATCACCACAATCCCTTTTACTCTTTCTTCCCCTGTTATCACCTCTTGCTCCCCTGCTGTATGCCTCAGAGTTATGATCAGCTTGCAAGTTTTGTCTTTCTCTAAGCCCTTTGTTTCTCTATATTCCTTGTAAAAGTGAGACCAGAAAAAGAATTTATCTTTTTCCTTCTGATTTATTTCACTTAACATAGTACCTTCCAGCTCCATCCATGTTACCACAAATGGCATGAGTCTATCTTTTTGATCACTAAGTAGTTTTCCATTGTGTACATATACTACATCTTCCTGACCTATTCATCTGTTTTGGCACATTTAGATTGTTTTCATATCTTGTCTACTGTAAATAGTGCTGCAAGCATAAGACTGAAGGTTTCTTTTCCAGTTAGTGTTTTTATGTCTTCAGGATAGATTCAAAGAAGTGGTATGGCTAAGTCATAGGATAGATTCATCTTGAGTGTTTTGAGAACCTTCACACAGCTTTCCTTAGTGGGTGGATCATTTGCTTTCCCACCAGCAGTGTAATAAAGTTCCCTTTTTTTTCAGACCACATCCTCAGGAGAACTTGTCATAGATTTTTTGATATATGTACCCTCTCATAGGAGTGAGGTAGTATCTCATTGTAGTTTTGATTTGCATTTCTCTGATTATAAGTTATACCGGACAATTTCTTTTAATGTTTTTTGACCATTTGCACTTCTTCTTTGACTAAGTGTCTATGTAGTGCTCTTTGTAGATCTTTAGTATCAGTTCTTTTATCAGATGTATGGTATACAAATATTTTCTCCCATTTAGTGAAGTATCTCTTTGTTTTGACTGCTATCTCTGTTGTTCAATTCCATTTTATCACTACACTGAGCTAACAACTAGATTTTCTACTTGAAATTTAGTCCTGTTTCTAAGGCATGCAGTAATTAAACCCAATATCTTTCTTTGGGTTTGAAGAAAGAAATACTCCTTTTCCAACTTTGTACCATTCCCTCTTTTTTTTTTTTGAGACTGTGTCTTGCTATGTTGCCTGGGGTAGTCTGGATCCTGTGGACTCAGTCCCCAGTCTCAGCCTCCCAGGTAGCTGGGATTAGAGGCACACACCACCATGCCCAGCTATTTCTTGAGACTAGATCTGGCTATGTTGCCCTGGGTGGGTCTCGCACCGACAGATTCAAGCGATTTCTAGTCTCGGCCTCCCTTCCTAGGCTGGGGTTAAAGGTGCACGCCATCACGCCCTGCTCCATTCTCTCTTAAATACATTTTTTTGGATCAATAAGAGAATAATTAGAACTTGTTCATAATTACTAATGAGGGTATGGTGACTAAATCATCTGTTAATGGGCATTAGATTGTTTCCATGTCCTAGTTATTGTGAATGATTTGCCAATGAGCATTATAGAGCATATAGTTTTTTTAAACAATGGACTCATTCATGTTCTTTGTATAGATACCCATGATAGTACTGGGCCATACATGCAAAGTATTTTCATTTTTGGTTTATTAAGGCTAATACACATCACTTTCTAAAATGGATATACCAGTTTACATTACCACAAACAATGTAATAGATTTTGTCTTCCTCTGCATATTCTTCAATTATTGGGTTTTTAAAAATATGTTGTTCTTACAGATGTGAGATGATAGATACTTCATTGTGATTTTATCCTGTGTCTCCCTTATTCAAATCATTGCTCAATATTACCTTCTCTATCTTTTGCTCTTCTTGATATTCTTTGGGTCCATTGTATTCACATCTCCTGCCCATTTATTAATTGGGTTGTTTGATATTTTATTGTAAAATTGAATAAGTTTGGTATATCTTTTTGATTTCTATTTCTTCATGTTTATTTTAATTTTTTTCTTTTTCTTTCCTTCTCTTGAATATTTGGTCACTCGGTCTTTTCAAATTACCTTAGGTAGAACATTTTTCTTGCTGCTTAATGTTGAGCTGTATTGCAACTACCTACCTACTTAAGACTACTTTTGCTGCATCCCATAAATTCTGATAGCTGATGGCTTCATTAAGCATCAGATTTTTTTTTGTTTCTCTTTAATTTACTTTTTAACTTAAGAGCTATTAATAGAATGTTTAATTTTATGTATTTATACTTTTTTGCTTTTTTAAATAGTTGATTTCTAGCTCTATGAAAATATGGTCAATAAGAGTACTTGGTGTGATTTTAATATTTGTACTTTTATTGACAAATGACTTGTCATGTGGTCTAGCTTTAAAAATTTTTGCATGCACTTGAAAAAAATATATATGCTGTAGTTTTCCAGTTTTTACCTCTAACTCTGCTTTTATTTGTTGGTAAGATGAGTTTCTGTAAAAACGTTTTAAAAAATCCACTCAACCACTCTATAACTTTTAATTAGTGACCTTAACCCAGTTATATTTATAAAAATTTTTGAGACAGATGTGCTTATTGATATGTAATTAAAAAAATTTTTTTAGTTGCCTTTGTCACTTTAATTTTTGAAATCTGTTTACATTGTTTAGGTTCCATTTCAATTGTTTCATATGTTACTTCTATTAATTTTTGTTTGAAAATTATGGTGAGATTATTATATTATGGACTGTTTTTATGACCCATTGCATGACCTGGTCTCAAACTTCTGATAGATCATTTTTTTTTTAACTTTTTTCCTCATGTAATATTTTACATAGTTTTCTATCCTCTTTGGAATACTTTTGCTCCTGTTGTATATCATAGCCAGTGTATTTTTCATAACATTTTAACTTTGTTTTGTGGTAATTTGGTTGTGAATACATATCCTTATAAAACATAGTGTTGTAAACTGGTGTTATTTTAGGAAAAAAATAAGTTCATTGAAATAGGTGGTAGATTTTACCAGTTCAAATGAACATTTAAAGAGGTAAAGTGAATGAAGATTTAATTTTTGTTTTTAGATCCTCTGTTATGATTAAAGGAAAACTTTGCAGGATGTGAATTAATCATAGCATTTATTTATAGTTGTCAAAGCTGCAGGAAGAAAGAGCAAACTTACAAGAGCAGCTTCGTGACTATGAAGAGCGAATCAGTGCCATGACTTCTCACTTCAAGAATGTTAAGCAAGAATTCTCATTTACTCAGGTACAATAATATTGAAAATTCATATTGATCATATCACATGCAATCATGGAACATTTTACATTGCATTTACATCTCTGATTTTATTTTAGAGCTATAGTAGGAAATTTTGGTATAAATAAACTATTGTGAATATAATCTTGAATCTGAAAGGATGTAGAAAAAGAACTTTGAGGAACTCACTACTTTTTAGTTTAAGCAATAATTAGTTCCTGAAAGGAGGAATCATCGTTTGAACAGGTTAATATAACTTCAGACAGGAGATTACATGAGAGGTTCATGATGGCAGTGAGAAGTGATGGCTTGAAGCTGAACTAGATCTAATGTAACACATATTTATTTAATTTTTTACCACAACTTCCTTGGCCATTTTGAGGAGAGGCAAATTGTCCATATGCTCCAGTAGCACTTAGGGTATCAGTATATTTTAGTGTAGTTTAAAAATTAGTAATTTTAGTGATAGAAAAGCTAATTGTAATAGGAAACTGTGATAATTGGAAAAAATATAGTGCAATTAAAATAGTAACAAATAATAAAATTAATACTTAGAGTGATTAATCATCTATTTTATGGACAATCTATTCATTTATTGTAGAGCCTCATTTCTCGGTGATGTCTAATGACAAGTTCAGCAGAGTTTACTAACTTTGAAGAGTTTACTAACTTCCATCTCAAGCTATTTTTTAAAGTAATGCATCTACCTTTCAAAGGAAAAGTATAGAATTTTAAATATAAAGAAATGTTTTTAATACCAACTTAACATTTATATAGATTAAGTGTTTCATAGGAAACACTTATAGGAAAGTCACAAGTTTAATGAACTTTTAAAAATAATAATCAGGATTTTTAGATCCTAATATAACTAAAAACTAATAAACTGTTCGAAACTATCTTTTCCTCAAGTTATGAAACCAGTGAGTTGAATATTTGAGAGGCACTCTGTATATTTCTTTATAGCTAGCCCTCAGTTAAATAGGATAATGGAGACAAAAAGAGAATCAGCTCCCTATACTATTAATATCTTTAAGAGTGAAAGTACACTGATAGTGAAAAAAAAATTTTTTTGAGAGTAGGTCTTGCTCTGTTGCCTGGGGTAGTCCTGATCCTGTGGACTCAAGCCTCAGTCTCCCAGGTAGCTAGGATTACAGGTGCATGCCACTAGCTATTGTTTGAGATTGGGTTTCGCTCTGTTGTCTGGGATAGTCTTGAACCTACGGACTCAAGTGATTCCTAGCCTTGGCCTCCCAAGGCTGGAATTAAAGATGCAGGCCACCGTGCCCAGCCCAGATGGTGAAAATTTTGAAATACTACAAAACCAGTAGTCAAGAAAACTGCTTTAAGTAAAAGTTAACAGGAAGGCATAACTTTTTATATATTTTAGGATATATTTACAATCATCAGTATTTACATAATTATACTACATAATTATTTAAATTTTTCCATTAAATAGAATATATCAATTCATATATAGCATTCTGTTTCTCCCAAGTATATTTCTATTTGATTCTTATTTTCAGATAAGTTATACCATTAAGTCTCATCAAATAAACTTAGGTTTTCTGTAATTTCCCTAGACTAACAATAACTGAGTACTGCTGATATTTACTCCTAGCACATGAACTAACTTTCTTATAACTAGTAAGCAATACCACCTACAGTGAATCAGAGTCTAATGTGGGTAGGTGTCAGAGTAGTGGAATGAACAACATTTAAGCATTTTGTGGAAATTTCTTAATTTTTTAGTATAATGAGTTATTATAAATATTTTATAATACTGAAATTTTAATACCTTTTCTTTCCTGTCTATTACACTGTAGTCTCTTTGCAAAGCCAGGGAGAATGAGATTGAAAGTCAAGAACATTTTAAGATTATTGCTGAAAGAGAACTGGGACGAGTGAAGAATGAAATCCAACGACTAGAAAATGAGATGGCTTCAATACAGGAGAAGAAGAATGATAAGGAAGTATGTTGGCTTCAGTAAATTGAGGCAAGCAAAAATAAGTGCATTGGTTAAACAATCAAGACAGAGGACTCCAGGGAAGTCTTTATTTTGGCACTTCCTAAAGTGCCCCCTTTTCATAAGATCAGTTGTGTTCACCACATTCTGCATTCCGTGCCCCCTCTTCCATGCTGGCTGTCTCCTCCATTCTGGTGTCTGTCACATAATGCCTCTTCTGAGCCTTATAGTTCTGGCATCTGGTGTGGTACCTGAACTCCCAGCCACTGGCAGTGGAAACGTTCCCCAAGGGGAAAGACTTTAATGTGATGATTGATCCAGCCCCTCTCCTCTTGGCTTACAGTTCTGTTGTGGGGGCACAGCCACATCTTTGTAGCTTTCCTCCCTCAATGCCTTAAATCTTGAAGTTCATCTTCCTTTGCAATTATTGATTTGCTTGGAGACAACCTTTCGGATATTGACCAACTTTTTAACAAGGCCAGTTCAGCTGTGTTTGATTTGCGCCCCTTAGTTGAGATCCGGGAGAGAGGAGTAGCCTTTCAGTGGTTGATTTTATTTTACAAGTATATGTTGTAATGTTACCTAAAATTTTGTGCTGTTGCTCCTCGTTTTTCACCACATATCCACTGACTTTTTTGTTTGAGAAAGCATTCATCAGTTTCCTGACATTTGCATGCATTGTTTTTTGGGCAGTGAAAGACACGCTGGGCTGTGATTTGAAAGAAACAATGATAGAATGTTGTTTTTCCAGTATTCATTTACCAAACACTTAGTGACCTGTTATGAACTAGTAGGCACAATTTATTCATGATATATTTTAAAAATTACATTAAAATCATTTTAGTTTTGAATTTCATTAATTTTTTTTTTGCTTTTTTTTTGGTGCTTTGGTAGAGAACATGGTGTGTATAGGGTAATTATTTGATGAGATTTTTTTCCTCCATTAACCTACCAGCACCTGTGGTATTGCATCCTCCATATGATTGTGCATGCCTGGCCCATGAGTATGCACATGTGTGAGTGGGCTTACCTGGGCCTAAGAGATAAAATGGTGGTATCACCCTGGGGGAGGGAGAAGGAAGGAGAGAAGAGAAACGTCGGCGGCTGTTTCTTTGCTGTTTATTATTAAAAATCCTAAAAAGGATAATTCCAAGGGCTTCTTGTCTGCCAGAGTTGATGGTGAACCTATGAGGATTGGGGTGGTTACCCAACAGTGTGTTAGCATACATTTGAAGAGGTATGAATCTATCCCTACAACATATACAGTGTTGTATGTTATCACAGTAAAATAAATAATTTAAGTGAAAAATATTGCCTTTCATTAATTTATAAGCTCTTGATTCTAATATTAGACTATAGTAATCTGTTTTTTGCTTTTGTTTTTGTTACCTGATTTGGAAGCTCTTACCAAACACTGATTCTGTATATAGCCACATACAGATGGAAATGTATGTGTGTTTATTTATGTACATGGACATATACATATATAATTACATTCATTTATATTTGTTTTCACTGATCTGTTTTCTTTTATGATTCTTATTTCATTAAATGAACACATTTACAGAAATATATTTTTAATCTTGGTGATTATTTAATTTTAAGTACTTTCAAAATTTCTAAATAAGGAGTTTACTTAATGCAGCAATTTAATTGGAAATGGTGTTGAAGGAGAGTTGTCTTGGGCTTGAGTTAGCATATGAGGCACACTATTTTATCTAAGATTGCCTGTGTGTTTGGGTTGGGTCTGGTGGAGTAACTAATGAGATTGCCCTAGGGAAAGGCCAAGTTGGTGACACCCTGGCAACTAAGGCTAAACCTCTCTCCCTTACCTCACCCTGCTGCCTGGACTGATAAAACTAAACCCCAGTAGTGCTTGCACAGTATACCCCAGGAAGGGACAGAGTGAATGTTTCCTGCATTTCATTTAAGAACAGCACCCCCACAGTTACCTCTGTTTGTTCTTATTGAGGATGCATCCCTGGGTGTCCTTTCAGTCTGTCTCCAAATAAACTTTGCATTTGCTTCTGCTAAATATATGGCTGTGAGCTACATAATCACAGCGGTGATTATGTAGTTCCGTGGTTAGAGCAGTAGTCTTTTAACTATGAGGCTGTGACTAATTCTTACACAATAGTCAAGAACTGAGGAGCCTCTGAATCCAGGGGCCCTAAAATCTGACCGTATTTGTATGTGATGGGTAGGGACAGGATTTCTTCTCACCTTTTTAGTATAGTGTGTAGTATGCTGTTTTTATTTATGGTTGTATAGTAAATGATGTTTTGTAATCACTCTACCTCTCTCTCTTTGGAAATTAGAACAACATATTTAAAAGTACTCAAAAGTTGGATGGTTTGAAATGTCAAATGAACTGGGATCAGCAAGCTCTGGAGGCCTGGTTAGAAGAATCAGTTCATAAAGACAGTGATGCCCTCACTCTTCAGAAGTATGCACAACAAGATGATAATAAAATTAGGGTGAGAAGTTATAAACTGTACTGTTAGTTTTTTTCTAAATTTGTATATGTCAAGGTTTTTGCCTAAATTGGACTTATAATTTTGAAGCAGTAGTAATTAAGATTTTTGGGGGAGTCAGGATATCCTTTTAGAATCTAATAAAGCCAAATAGCTGCTCTTGAAAATATCTAGAACAGTAACTATTCAATACTAACAAAATTTTGTTGAAAATCTTGTAGATATTCTTTAAGCCCTTTGGCCTTGTAGGGAGTAGTGGATTCCAGGTTAAGAATCTGATTGAAAAGGGTTGTTTAAAAAAGCAAATATCTGTCATTTGTTTAAACTGAAGTGACACCAGAAGTTTTGTACTAGAACTATATAAAGTGTTAACTTTATTTTGGTCTAAATGATAGTTTTAATATTACATATAGTTTTTGTTGACTGTAGTGTTAGTGATTATCGTTATAATCATTACATAAAATCTACTTATAATTAAATCTAGTAATACTTTAGTATTATAAAAGGTACTCTTGAGATTTAATGCCAAATACATCATCTTAAGTGATTAAAAATGGCAAATTATTGCTTTATTTTTTTCTAACTTTAAAAATTACTGAAAGCCTTTTCAAAAACAATTGAGTTTTCATTACTACTAGATGAAACCATATTAGAGTAGCCCTTTAGGGTTAAAAGATTATTTTTAAGTTGATTTACATGTCAAGTAACTATATACCTATAATATAATAATATAATGTGGGATGTGCTAATGGACTTTAAATTAATAAAGCAATAATTATTAATACCTTTTTATCTAATTACATTATAGGCACTAACTCTCCAATTGGAAAAACTGACATTGGAATGTCATCAGAGGAGAAAGGTACTTGATAATGAACTTACAGAGACTTTAAGTGCACAGGTTGGTTAAATGAATATTTTTATTTCTTAAATATCAAGGCGATGTTTGCAAATGCCCTTAAATTCACAGAAATGTTATTTGCTTTCCATTTGACAGTTAGAATTGGATAAAGCAGCACAGGATTTTCGCAAGATTCATAATGAAAGACAAGAGCTTATTAAACAATGGGAGAACACAATTGAACAGATGCAGAAGAGAGATAAAGAAATAGATAACTGTGCCTTGGTAAAGTTTCTGTTCTTCACAGTGTTGAGCAGTATTTGCCTGTTTTGTACTTAACTCATTCATTTCAAATGTGAATCACATAGCTATTTGAAAGTCTCTTTTGTAGCATTTTTGTAAATGTTTTTCAGTGCTAACTCTATATGCATTTAAAAGTTGTGATTTCTTGAGGATTATTATTTAGTATTACAATGCCAAAGACTGGGTCCTGCCTTTTTGGAAATGTGCAGCAAGACAAGGTCAGCAGATAATGTTACAGGAAATTCAATGCCCTGACTTACATATGGTTTTTGTAGGTGCCTTGGATTTAACATATGGGCTATTTGGGAGTAATCACTGATGTAGGGAAGTAAACCTCATACAAGAAAGGAGAGTGAGGAAAGAAACAATAAAGTAAATTTAAACCTTTGAAGAATGTACTGCATTTTGGATTTATATTCACTTGATATGCTAATATATGCAATATTATATGCAGCATTTCTAAAACTTAATAATAGCTTACTTACCTTCTCCCATCCCCCTACTCCACCCCCATGTGTAGCAGGCAGTCTTCTAGGATTAGTTGTTTGGGGGAAACCCTATCATAGAAAATTTGAAAAAAAAATTTTTAAGGTAATTTTTTCTTATTTCTTCCAGTTCAGTCAACATATTGCCATTTGTTATTTATAAAAATCACATACGGTCTTTTAAAAATCATTTTTGTTCTACATTGGTTCAGAGTTGATCCTCTTTAACATGGCATTTGAATTTGACTCTAATCTCTACCTTTCCAGTTCCACCCCTGTCATTGGAACTCACTTCTTAATAAAACCCCATTTTTTCCCACCCAATAGCACACACATTAGAGTACTTGTGCATCTCCATTTATATTTTCAGGACTGACTCAAACAAAGCCTCTTAGGTAATACCTCCTAGAAGTTCTTGAGGCAGACTTCATCATTTCTTTGTTCCACACTGCTTTATCTACATCTCAGTTACTACTTTGTATTTTAAATTTATTTTGTATTGCTAAGACTAGTAAAAATCTTGAGTGAAGAAGGCATTCCTATCAAAAACAATAACTAAAATGCTATTTGTGAAAGATGAAAAAAACTAGTTAAATATTTGGAGAACTTCATCGAAATCCAACTTTGTGTGTGAAAAATATTCAACTGTTCTTGTTTAGATCTCATCTGTTGTCTGTAAATTTTTTTTATCTTAACAAAGTACATATATATAAAAGAAAATATAGAGACCTTTAAAAGTATGAGCTTAGATATATTTGTAACACACCAGTATTTTATTTTTATTCATATAAAAATAATTCTCCTAAAAAATTCTCATGAGAAATTTTTGTAAAAAAATACTAAATATGATAGAAAATAACTAAATTTAGCTTTATTTTCATTTGACACATTAAACATATTTAAAATGTTTTTTACATCCCAGGCATTAGCAAAGATAAAGCAGGAAATAAGAGAAAAGGAGACTTTGGTTAAAGAAAAGATCAAATTTTTGGAAAGTGAGATTGGAAATAACACAGAGTTTGAAAGAAAAATTTCTATTGCTGATCGTAAAGTTTTAAAATATCGAATGGAATATCAGCACCATGAAACTAATAGAAGTCAGCTCAAGGATGAGGTATGTCCACAAAAAAGACTTTTTTTAAATATATTTACTACAAATACCAATACAAATAAGCATAATACTTAAAGTAAAAGGGCAAAGGTAAAGATTAATATTGACATTAGTGTTAACTTGAAGTGTCTTTCCAGTGCCTTCCATTGTCTTTTCATGATTGTTTTAAATTTCAAATCCTTGTTAAGAAATAATATTTTGTGGTAAAATACTGATATAATGGTAAAATCCTTGATATATACTGTAAACAAAAGTGATTTTTCTTTTATTTTGTAGGCACACATGCCAACTAGGTTATTCTAAAGGGAGATCAAAGGGAGATATAGTGATCCCCTTAGTTAATAATAAAGAGATTTGTATAATTTGTGCCTTGAGCTATGCCATCTGAAATTATCCCTGTTTAGGTGGGAATATTGTAGCATCTTTTGTTCTATAAATTGCTATACATTTTATTTCTGATAGAATGAAGATTTTTTTTCTATCCAAAGACAATATTACACAAGATTCTAGAAAACAAAATCCAACTTTTTTGCCTGAGTTAAATGTTACTGCTATTAGCACATTTTAAAATATTTTAAAGTTTAAAAAAATTTAAAATTTAAACTGGTTGCAGAAAAGAATACAGGCATTCATTTATTCATCCTCATTTTGTTTATTGGGATGTAATTCACATGCCATAATTCATCCTTGTGCACTTTTAAACTATACAATTCATTGGTTTTTATGTATGTACAGAATTGTGCAGCCATCACCAATATCAAATTTTGGAATATTTTTGTCACTCCAGAAAGAAACCCCACACCCATTAGTAATCACTCTTCTTCCCCCTTCCTACCAGCCCCTGGCAACTGTTTTTCTCTACACTTATGAATTTACCTATTTCAGAATATCATATGAATAAAATAGGACTTTTTGTCCCAATGTAGGACTTTTTGTGTCTGGATTCTTTTACTTACACATTTTTAAGGTTCATCCAAATTTTAGCATGTGTCAGTATTTCATTTTTTTCTGCACATTTTTTTATTGTGGTAAATAAATGTATCAAAACAAGCTAAACACCAAAATGAAGCACACAACTATGAGCAGGAGGGAAAGGGGGAGGAGGGAGGGGAAGGTGGTGGGGGCAAATCCTTGAGATTACAATGTTGTGAAATTTATATATAAATAAATTTAAAAAATACAAAAAAAAATAAATGTACCATGTAATTTACCATCTTAGCCATTTTAAAGTATACAATTGAGTGGTATGAAATGCATTATTGGTATACAAATATCAAACTCTATAACTCTTCTTGTAAAACTGAAATTTGTACTTATTAAACTACAATTCTCCATTCCTTATCCCTCCCAGTCCCTGGCAACAACCACTGCACTTTATGATTTTGACTACTCTGAGTACTTCATATAAGTAGCATAGTCTTTCACTGACTGGCACTTAGCATGGTGTCCTTAATTTTCATCCACATTGTAGCATATGTTAAAATTTCCTTTTATAAAAAGCTGAATACTACTCCATTGTACAAGCCATATTTTCCTGTCCATTCATTATTGTACACTTGGGTCAGATCCATATTTTAGCTGTTAAGAGTAGTGCTATTATGAATATGGGTATATAGATATTTTAGAATTATTTGATTATATGGTGATTCTATTTTTGATATTTTGAGGATTTGCTGTACTGCTTTCCATGGTGACTGTATCATTTTTCATTCTCAATAGCACACAGGGTCACAATCTCTCCACATCTTCACTAATGTGTGTGTTCATATTGGCATTGTAACTAATATAAGGTGCTATTTCATTCCTACTATTTTCAATTTTGATTTACCTTTCCCTAATAATTAATGATATAGAGCATCTTTCCATTTGCTTATTGGCCATTTATAAACCTTACTTGGAGAAATGTCTATCCCAATAGTTTACCTAGTTCTGAATCTGTTGAGTTTAAGTTTATCCATATATTATGGGCATTAGTCCCTTATCAGATATATGATTTACAAATATCTTCTCTTACCCTGTAGGTTATCTTTTTACACTTGTTGAAATTGCCTTTTTATATACCAAAGTTTTAAATTTTGATGGAATGTATTCTTTTTTGTTTGGTGTCTTATTCAAGAAATCATCTCAAGTTCAATATTGTGAAGCTTTTACTCAAGTGTACTTTTAACAGTTCAGTATTATATAACTTTAAAATTTAATATATCAAAAAGAAAAACTGTTAATATATACTATAGAAACATAGTTACTCTGTTTTATGTATGTGATAATAGGTTGGAAGTTAAAGTGTTTGGAAGTTAAAGTGTTCACAATGGATCTCATAAAGTAGTTGATATAGAGTAAATATATAATTTGTTTTTTGACTAATAGCTGGATTCCCTAAAAACCACGGTAAATAGAAGTTCCAGTGATTTAGAAGCTCTAAGGAAAAATACTTTAAAACTAAAGAAGGATATTCAGGAAGAAACAGCAAAGTAAGAAAAAAAAGATATTTGAATAAGTTTATAGTTTTTTGTTGCTTCTAGAAAAAAATTTACATATTCATTTTTTGGTTAAATAACTATAAAATTAGTTATTAAATTGTTAAACTTATAAAATTACTGATTTTTTAAAAATCACAAAGCAATGTTTTATTAAATACATATTGGGAATAAGGCTGGGCATGGTGGCACATGCCTGTACGCAGCAGCCTAGGAAGTCATGGCTGGGGCCAGGGATCACAGTTGGAGTCCTGCGGGGGCCACATAGCAAGAGTTAATTCCAAAAAAATATAGCTGGGCATGGTGGTGTGGGCTTATTATCCCAGCTACCTGGGAAGCTGAGCCTGGGGATAGATTGAGTCTGTGGTACCCTGGGCAACATGAGCCTGTGGTTCCACAGACAAAAATAGCTAGACCTAGTCTAAATAATTAAACAAACAAACAAGCAAATAAATAAATAATATATATATAGAATAAAAATGTTTGTGGCAAAAGAAACTTTTAAGTTACATGAGGAAATCTTAGGGTTGCCAACTATACCTTCTTTGTTTGCATTAAATACTTTTAAAACCTGTTTTCTGTTTTTTTTTCTCATACATCTTCTCTAGGTTGCAAAAAATTAAAACTCATAATCAGATTATAAACAAAAAATTAAAGCAGATAACTGAGAAAACTATGTCTGTGGAAGAGAAAGCAACTAACCTGGAAGATATGTTAAGAGAAGAAGAAAGAAGTGTAAAGGTAAAGTTCAATTTTAATTTTACAAAATCTCAGCATATTTACCAATAGTGATAATGAAAGTCTTGATACCAGAGGAGTGAGAGATGTTTTAAGACTGTTTGTTCTGTCTTACCACATTTGTGGGTTTTGTTTTTTTTTTAAGTTGTTTATAATTTTTTTTTTTTTTGGTTCTTATTTTCAGCCCAATGTTATATAGTTCAAATAATGGGCTCACTTCTTATTACTCACTAAAGTGGTTACATTATTCATTAGAAATATAGTTCTGATCATTTTGTTTTGTTTGTGTTGCATTTTAAGGGTTTTTTCCTTGTTCATTTTATTTTTCTCCATTTTGAACATGTAAAATATTAGCATCAAGGTTAGACTTGCACAATAGTTTTCAGAAAAGTGTCATGTCCCAAGATTCCCCTTTCCTTTTCTCCTTTCTACCTTATTCCCACCTACCCCTTGATGGCAAGCAACCATTAATTTCTTTTTTTCTTCCTGTGTTTCTTTTTGTACAAATAAACCAATACTAATAGTCTAGTATCTTATCTTAGTTTCCCTAATTTCTTTTTTTAATTTTAAATAATTTATTTATATATACATATATTTCACATCATTGTAATCCCTGGGGGTCACCCGCCACCTCCCCTCCCTGGTCACTCCCTAATTTCTTATATACAAACATCTTTTTTTTTTTAAATGAATTTAGTGAAACCATCTGGTTCTGGAATTTTGTTTTTTGAGTGACTTGTTTTTTTAAAATTCCTTGCTTATTTTCAAGTGTCCTTGCATATAACTTGTCTGTTCAGATTTTCTCTTTTATACTTGATTCAGTGTCAGATAGTTGTTCTAGTATTTCTAACAATTTGTCCATGTTTTCTATATTATTGAACTTGTTAGAGTACAAATATTCATAGTAATCTTATGATCCTTTATATTTCTGAATGTTGTAGGCTTTTTTTAAAATTCTTTTTCTTTGCATTTTCTCCCTAAAATTTTTTTACTTGTAAATTTAAGTAGACTTCTATCTATTTTGTTTATTTTTCCCAAAGAATTGGTTTTTATTTTCCTTAATCTTCTGGGCTGTCTCATTGATTTCTATTTCATTTATTTCTTCTCTTTAGCACCTCATGGTCTATCGCCATTTATTTGGTAAACAGGTTCTGAAATACTATCTCTTGGCTAACTCTGTTGGCATTCCCTTTTACCTTAATTATCTTTGCATGTTAGTAGCTCTAATGTAATTTCTGAAGAATGGGAAAAGGCTCATTCACCATTTCCTGTTTGAGAATTTCAGAGTGACCTTATATGACTTGCCTCAACTTCTTCTTATACTTCTTTTTTTTTTTTCCCAGCAGTGGGGTGGAGATGGTTGAATATAGTGTCAAATTCCCACACTTGCTGAGGCTTATGTCAAGTATATTTTAAGTTAAATTTGAATATTTTTCAGCCTCCTCAGTATTCATGTTTAGAATTCCTAAGTAGAGAAGTCATTTTGCATATGTTGTATTTTATGTATCATTTTGTTTGAATATAGCAGTCTTGACTTGAGCAGCATTTAAATCCGAATAATAGATTATTGAAAAAAAAAAAAGCTTATGTTTCTGCATTTCTCCACAAGAGCTTGATTTTCTGGAGTACATAAGATTGGACATTATTTGAACTGAATAGAAACTGTAAGGATGGTAAATTCATAAGAAATAAACATTTTGATTACAATTAAAAACTAGTGACATATTTTAATGAATTAGTTCAATTAGAAAAGAATGCAATTGACAACATATGTATTGATTGTAATCTATTAGGTTTGTATTCAAAATGTTGATTTTTGTAATGTTGTTTTTCATTTAGAAAAATCCCAATTGCATTAGAGAGGTACTGTGCTATTTACAACCAAGCACTCATCTTAAATAAGAGTGAGAAGCAATTTTTGAGAAGGGCTTAAGCCCACTGAAAATTGTATATTATATGAAAAATTATGCATTTTATAAGAGTATAGCAAATCATAATTACTGATTTGTGAAAATTTAAATGTTCCAGTCACAGACTTTCTTTTGTTTCCTGTTTTAGATGATTGGTTGCAAAGGGAAGTATGCTTCTCTGGGTACAGAACACACAAGGATATTATTGAATGTTAAATTATTGCTAACTCTCATTATGTTTTGGTGTAATAGATCTCACTGCAACCTAGAATTATAATTAGAATAAATAACATTGAAAACAAAGGCATTAAGTATTCAGCACTCATCATTTCTAAGATATTTTACTATTGTCTATGCTTTTAAGGATAGTTAACATTACTTGCATCTATTGTAACTGTGTAGTGAAAATATTACATAATGGTCTGCTGCTGTGTATCTCTTTCTAGTTATGCATTTGGTGGATTCATGTTATTAGCTTAATACTGACCATAGTAGAAGTATTCATATGAACGAATTTACTTTCCCTTTGAACCTCCATTCATAGGAAAGCTGGTGCTTAGACATTGACCTGCTCACCATTAGAAGAAGGGGGAGACTGGATGATGTCACTTCTTCCCTATAAAACCCTCAAGACTTCAGTAACTTTTTTGAACTTGATGAGCTATGTGTCTTTGATTTATTTTCTAAGGAAACCAGTGGAATGGTCATGTTGGAGGTCATGGTAATGGGATAAAATTAAGATGACAGATCAAAATCTGTCTACAGAAATAGATAACTACTTTTGTAGTCAACTAGGATAGACTGCACTACATGCCTGGGATTTGTTGAAATTGTGGAAAATATTTCATATTTCCAAGGGATAAAATGTTAGCTGTTAACTAACAAACCCCAAAATTATTTTTAAGTAATAAAACATTTCTAGTAATTATAACTTTACTAATCATTATTGTTCTTATCATCAGGAAGTGGAAGTTCAGTTGGACATATTGAAAGGTGTCCTTTTTAAGAAAGTTCAGGAATTACAGGCTGAGACAATGAAGGAAAAAGCTGTTGTATCTGAAATTGAAGGAACCCGTTCCTCTCTAAAGAACCTTAACAATCAGTTACACAAACTGGATTTTGAAACCTTGAAGCAACAAGAAATTATGTACAGTCAGGTAGATTTTTCTTTTATGAATATCTTCTATTTCAATCATAGTAGCTGGGATGATGAAGATGCAGTGTTTTGTATTCTTATCATTCTAAGAAAACAAAGATCCCTAAGCACTCTTCCAGGCATTAACAGATGCTGAAGAAGGGGAGCTTTGTTAGGTCAGTAGAGGGTAAGGAAGCCTTAAAGGCTGCATTTGTTCCTGATCTAAAATAAACAGGCAAGAAGATAAACAACTCTAATGAGGTACATCCATGCTTTAACGGACCTGGAACAAAACATAAGAAAGGAGTGGTATATCTGAAACCTTGGAAAACTGTATGATGATTCTTAGCTATGCAGTCTTCCCCAGTCCCATAATCCATTCCAGTTCCAGTCATGTTGTCACAAATACAAGACTTAATGATTTTATTTTCTTTTAATAGCTGAGTAGTATTCCTTTTGTGGATATGCCTTCTCTCCTCTTTACCCATCTACCTGTTATTGGACTTGTGATGAAAGTTAAAGTTCATCTTCTCCATCTTAATTTCCATGAAATATATGCTGTTAGTTTCTCAAAATCACAAATGCTAAAGTGTAATTTAAAAAATAATCCACTGAACTTTCACTATATTTGAGTCTTGTGGCTAACAATTGGTAATACTTTTTCTTATTCCCTCAGAATATACACCCTTAAAAATTTATGTCCTAATAAATCCATTTAACTTACTGAGACTCCATCATGATAGTATACTAAATATCCCTTTCTATGGCTTTGTTTTATTTTAAGGGTTTACTTCCTTGTGACTCTCATGTACTCTGGGTATTACATCTGTTATATTAATCTCTTAGAGTAAGAAACATTTATCCTAGAATTACTAAAGGATTAAAATGACTTTGAAAAATGATGACACCCAGGCCATAATTACCAAACTTTTATGGTTTACTCTGTTTCTATACTTACAGAAATAATTTTGTTCATTTCTCCTTGCTAATTTATTTTTTTAAAAATTGACAGGATTTTTACATTCAACAAGTAGAACGCCGAATGTCACGGTTAAAGGGAGATATTAATTCGGAAGAAAAACAAGCCCTTGAAGCAAAAATTGTTGATCTTAAAAAGACATTGGAGGAGAAAAAATCTACACTTGAACTTTTGGAAATACAGATCAAGAAGCTTCATGTAACTTGCCAAAATACTTTATGTTTCAAATACCCTAGTCATTAGCTGTTCTGTTTTATGTTAACATGTTCCTAAGACTTTGGTTAGGATGATTGCCAAACTAATCACATATGAAACAAATATATGAACAAATGTGCCTATTTCTATACTAAGTTAAGAGAATGTAGTGTTACCATTGATTATGCACTTACTATGAGCTAAAAATGTGGTATGCTCTTAGTCTTTTATTTCAGTAAATCTTTATAAATCTCTTGTGAGGAAGACATTACTTCCTTTGCAGATTAAGTAACTTGGTCATGATAAGCATGGAGATAGCTAGGATTTAATCCTTGTTTTGTCTGACTTCAGGATTCTCTTAGACAAAGTTGATGAATTCCAGTTTTCTATGTATCTATAATAACTTGTCTATCTCTGAGATAACATTTAAGAGAAACTGCTCTTTTATGGTTTGCCTATTGTTCAAGTACTTAATTACAGCACTTCAAATCATTTGATTTCATTAAAGTGGAATGTTCTTCATGTTAGGTATATTATTATTATTCATGGTAATACAAAACCCATGTTAAAGGAACCTATGTAATATAAAATCTGTGTTAAAGTTTAACTGGAGAGGAAGAAGAGTGAAGGCATGAAAGCAAGGATCTCTGTAGGAATTCGGGGAAGAATGGCAACTCAGAGGTTTGACTATTAACTTCAAAGGGTTGAAATGAAATGTTTTTTAAACATTTGGAAAAGCTAATGATGAGTGTCCTCTAGTGTCTATAAGAAGAATTGTCCTGAATTCCATTTGGTAGCTTTTACTTAAAAAAAAAAAAAAAAAAGAAATATTAAAAAAAATTTCAAGTTGACATAATTTTGGTTTGGAGTTGATTGTAACCTGATGAAATATTTTTAATTATTTCCTTGGATAGCAAAAACATACATTTTAGAATCAGAGAGAACTAGTTTTAGAATGGTAAGGTTACGCTACTACTAACATTTTAACTTTCTTAAACCCTAGCTTACGTATCAATTAAATGAAAAAAAAAATTAAAGCATCTGGAAGAATTAGAAATAATATATGTCTTAAAGACACATAAAATGGTTTACTTTGATTTTATGCATTATGAGAGTATTACTGCTATAGGAGAATAGGAGAGTGACTTTCATCTCTGACCTTGTTTACTGAATCAGGTATATGAATTTGCTTTGTGGTAATGGTTTTCCCTTTTAATTACTATCCTGGAGCTCTGTTCATTAACCAGCTTGCTAGTACTTACATGTATACTAACTCTAGTTTCAACAAAGAGATAGATAATAAAAATGCTAGTGAATATTTAGAGTTTCTAAAGCTAGTTAACCTTATAATGAATCTTGTAAATAGTAGCATTGGATTATAGAATGATTCTAAATTTCTGCTCCGTATCTCTCCATCTTACTCTGTATAACAGACTGATTGAATTCATCTCACATTTAATTTTTCTCTTTCTAAACATTAATTTTTAGTAATCACATTATTCTTCTTACCATCTAGCTGCAGTCCTCAGTCCTGATACTTCAGAGAATTAGAGGCAATGAGAAAAGCAGGAAAGAGGGAATGATCATATGAGAAAGAGAATAACAAAGACATCTTGGAATTAGAATTAAGTTTTTGCTCAGGGGATTAAGAGCATAAATTTATTCTGGTGTCTGCATGGGAAGAGGGCTACAGATATACAGGTATAAAGTAGAAATCTGGCACCTGAGTATGTATGACCCATTGGTGCATCTATTGGAACTAGATCTTATCTGACATTTTTCTCATGCCTGATTACATTGTAATAACTATGGTAATTTCTACACTTGAAACTTCTATGCATCAAACATGGTTGTACATACTCTTTGACAGTTGCTTCTTCAATACTCACGGAAACCCAGGGAAGTAGGAATTGCTGTTCAGAAGTGAGGAAACTGAGGAAGAATAGGTTACCAACCAGGGTCAGATGATAAATATGTAATTAATGACATCTGATTTCAGAGTTTGTACTGTTAATCAAGGCCTGTACTTTCTCAAGCTGTTAATGTTTTTACCTTTCTGGAACTTGAGTTGAACCAATGAGTTCCAGAAGGTCAACTCTGTATTGAGTAAAAACTTGAGTTCCCTCTTCCTATTTCTCCCCATAGATGATAATCGCCTAGTGACTCAGGTTGAACTGTAGCTATACATAGTATATTCTGTAATTATTGAACTCAAAAGTAGATGTAATGATGAAAGTGTTTTTGTGTGAATGCATGTATATATATTTTTTTCCTATGGAAGGCATTACAATATATAGAGTGAGACTGATTATAAATGTCTAATGGAACACATAATTTAACATATGTTTAATGTATATATCATTTATGGTATTTTAAAAAAAATATATATTTATGTACTTTTTTCTCCTTTTCAGAATGATCTTTACTTCATAAAGAAGTCAAATAGTAAAAATTCTGATGAAAAGCAGGCCCTCTTGACCAAAATAAATGAACTAAACCTTTTCAATGACAGATCAGAGAAAGAACTTAAGAAAGCCAAAGCTTGTAAACAGGTACAATAAAATCATATGTGTGCATACTATCAAAAACTACATGTTTTCAAACTAATTGTAGGAAAATTTAAATTTTAAAGAAAATAGGTCACTATGTGTAGTATAATGTGTTAATGATGTGCATTATTTCCTTCTAATTTTTAAAGGTTGACTTGATATATTTAAATTTTTTAAACATATTATCCATGATTTCAAATATTATGCACTCTTAAAATTTTTTGAAGGCTTCCTACAGTCCATTGCATGAAATTACCATAATACATGGTCATACTAAGTGGTGCTATCATGTACTTTATACATTGATCATAGTCCAGGTAGTTCTTGGGATAAATTTCTAGTTGTGTAATTATGATTTAAGAAATGATTATTTTTTAAAGCTATTTTTATACTAGACATTTAAAATGTCTTCTAGAGGATTCAATTAATACTTCTACCATCAGTATGTAAGCATTATGTTTTACCACTGCAAATGCAGGATGTCATTATTTACAAATGGTTTTAGTCTGCAGTCTTAAAATTGTTGACATCTAAAACTTTTTTAACCAGAAGAATTTCAATATATTTAAAGAAAGTTTTTTTTCCTTATTGTGTGGTGCTCTGTATTTGTTCTTTTTTTGATTCTTATTGTCTGTTCTTGGCCCATATTTCCATTAGGAGGTCTATATTTTATAATCACAAAAGTCTTCATATGTAAAAGTATTAATACTCGTGTAAATATTATCAGTATTTTCCCCATTTGTCTTTAAATTTTTGTTCAGTTTTTTGGACATAAAAACTTTTAACATCAAATAATTAAGTTTCACTTATAAGTTTAATCTAATTTTTATGCTTAGAAACTTATTTGTCATATGAAAATGATCAGATTTAACCCTCTTGGCCAATAGTAAGATAAGAAAATATTATTTTTCAAGTTTGATTTTTGTAACAGTGAGAAAAAAAACCCATATTTTGGTTTGAGTATAAAAATAATTTCAGTGTCTGATACTTTTGTTTGTTGTTAGGATTTGATGATAGAAGACAATCTTTTAAAACTTGAAGTTAAACGTACTCGAGAAATACTTCACAGTAAGGCAGAAGAAGTTCTTTCTTTGGAAAAAAGAAAACAGCAATTACAAACAGCTATGGATGAACGAACTGAAGAAATTAAGGTTCATAAAGCAATGCTTACATCACAAATACGATATGTTGATCAAGAACGGCAAAACATAAGGTAATAATTCCAGTTTTAAAATACTGCTAAAAAGAATTTTGAAAATGTGAGGGCAGTGTCAGAACTGCCTTTTCCATCCACCACCTTGGTGCTCACTTCGGCAGCACATATACTAAAATTGGAACGATACAGAGAAGATTAGCATGGCCCCTGCGCAAGGATGACATGCAAATTTGTGAAGCGTTCCATATTTTTTGATAGGCTTTTTAAAGCAATAATAGAAGAGAACTTCCCAAACTTGAAGAATGAGATGAAAATAGATATACAGGAAGCAAAAATCCATCTACCACCTTGGATATCCTTCTTTCATTTGTCTGAAAAGCATTTAATACATAGGACATATGTTAGCCATAAAACTATACTTTTTCCTTTTTTTTTGTATTTTCTCTGTATTTTAAATTTTACATTAAGCTCATCAACCGCCTTAGAATTGATTTTTGTGTATGATTAGTGCTAAGGGTTCAATTACATGCTTTCTCTAATGGATACCCAATAACTGCATTTATAGAAACACGTTTTTCCAGTGGTTTTGAATAGCTTGTATAATATTTATTCCTGGCTACTATGTTCAGTAATCGTAGTTAAAGTAGACTTCCCTATCTTGTACCAGATCTTAAGGAAAAGTGATGGATTCCAGTGTACAAGAGGTGTTCCAGTTTCACCCTCTGGGTTTAGTGTTTTCTGGATAACTTTCAGATTATCCACTTGGGAGCAAATTAGGTGACCTCTTTTGATGCCATCTTGGTCTGGCCCATACAGCATCATCTTAATCCTTAATGAAGGTACTTAGATTGTTTTCATAATGTGGCTATTGTAAAAAGTGAATATATATATATATATATATATATATAGATTCATTCATTTTATATATATGTGTGTATATAATATACACACAATTTTTTTCTTTTCTTTCTTTTTTTTATTGTCCTTTTTATTTAGCCATGAGTTTAGTGTTGACTACAATTTATTGCTCATATTTAGTGATCCTGTTAGCTCTGTCTTCCAGACTTCCTAACTTTTCTCTCACTTTAAATTTTCTATTCCATATATTTTCATTTTTCCCTTTATTCCTCTTCCTTCTATATCTTCCATGTTGTCTGCCTCTTATCTCTCTAGTATTGATACCATTTTTCTTCTTTGCTACTATAAAATTGAAAAGGAAAAATCATTTGCAAGAATTTTGTTTCTTCATTGCTGTTTGTTCCCAAACTGCTTCATAGCAGTTTAGGCATTTTGAAAACACACTGTCCTCTCATCTTTTAGAATATACTAATGAGAACACTCTGAAAGTTCTCATCTATTCCATATATTATCTTTTATTCCCCTATGGCCTATTATATTTGCTTGTTTTGTTCTTTTCATTCATGCTGTTAGATTTCAAGAAATGACTGATAGTTCTTGCATTTTTGGTATGTTTATTAACAAATAGTGTAGCTTTAATGGCAATTAGAGCTATCAACCATTATTTCCTTTCTTTCTCACCATATCTCTCCTAAATAGAGGAGTAGGAGAGCTGATTGTAGGCTCTGAGGCAGTCTGAGCATAAGGTGTTTGTCCTTTAGGAGTTTATTTTGGGTGTTTTTTTCTTATAATTTGTGTATAAATTTTACATCATTGCAATCCCAGGGAGTCCCCCCTCCCCAATCTCCCCCTTTTCCCTCCTGCCCATAGTTGTGTGCTTCATTTTGGTGCTTAGCATGTTTTGTCTTTTCCTCATGGCTTTTATTTTTTCACTATATTCCATATATTAGTGAAACCATTTGACTTCTTTTTCTTTTTGACTTGCTTCCGCTAGTATGATTTCTTCTAAGTACATCCATGTTGTCATAAAGTCATCAAATTTGTCATTCTTAATTGATGAGTAATATTCCATCATATATATATATATATATATATATATATATATATATATATACATTTTTTTTATCCAGTCATCTGTTTTTTGGGAGCTATGTAACTTTCCCCCTCTCTCTCCCCCTCCCCCCCCTTTTTTTTTGAGACTAGGTCTATTTTTACCCATGGAACTGCAGGCTCTCGTTGCCTGGGGTACCACAGACTTAAGCAATCCCCAGCCTCAGCTTCCCAGGTAGCTGGGATTACAAGCATGTACCACCACACCCAGCTATTTTTGGGGATTAGGTCTTGCTGTGTTACCCTGAGCAGGACTCGAACTGCGATCCCTAGCCCCAGCTGCTTCATAGGCTGAAGCTTTCAGGCAGAAGCCACCGTGCCAGGTCCTCTCTTGTATTCTCTGTATTCTCTGAGGGGTTTCTAAGTGAGGCCTGGGTGTTCTATAGGTAATCCTCTTATTTAAAAACCTTGATAATAACTTGAGAGAAAACTTCTGTTCCTTTTCTTACTCTTGGTTTGAATTTGGATTTTCTCCATATTTCTTTGATGAAAAATGGCTCTTTTATCAGTAGCAGTATTTCCATGCCCCCCCCCCCGCCCCCAATAATCTTCTGTTATCCATGTATTCATGAAAAGTCTGTTAATCCCAGAACTTTTTACCTTTTGATATTTTCCATTTTAGGAAGGAGAGATACATACTCATGTTTAGAGTACCCTCTTAAACTAGAAGTTCAACAAGAACTTCACATAAAGGATAAGTAAATACTTTCTGACAAATGAACAATAAAACTCAGAACTAAGCACAGCTATAACTTTTGAGACAATATATTTTACCAAATTTCTTTGAGTAGAAAAACTGTTAGGTTGAAGAATCTTTTCACTATATTTGGATGATTTACTTTCAAGAGGCTGTAGCAGGCAAATGAGCTACTTTCCTGGTCGCTGTTATTAGTTATTATATTAGCATTGTTAGAATAAGTTCAAAATAAATTCTAAAATACAAATTTATTGAATGGAATAAAAGGAAAAAAGTAACCAGATTTTAAAACCATAAACTTGGGAGGCAATTCTCCTTGGGGTTCTTGTATCTATGCATGCCTTCTAAAAAAGAGAGAACTGTTCTAAACTACCTAAAAAAAAACTATCTAAAAAATATTTGGAGGTAAGGAACACTTAGTAAAATCTTCCATCTTAACCATCAGTAATTTTAAGTATATTTGCATTGTTGTGCTATAGATCTTCAGAACTTTTTCATCTTATCAAACTCTTAAAACAGTAACTCACCATTCCATCTCTCACCCTTGCTCTTGATAACAGTCCAACTTTCCATCAATTTGACTGTTTTAGAAACTTTGTAAGTGGAACCATATGGTCTTTTTGTGAGTGATTTCATTTAGTATAATGTTAACATTTAATCATGCTGTGACAGAATTTCCTTCTTTTTAAGACTGAATAATAGTCCATTGAGGGTATGTACCATATTTGTCTATTCATCTGTCAGTGAACACATGAACTGCTTCTTCTACCTCTTGATTATTGTGAATTATGGTGTTATGAATATTGATGTTCAGGTATCTCTTCAATAACCTGCTTCCTATTCTTTTGGAGATGTACCCAGGAGTGGCATTCGTAGAGCATATGGTAGTTCTGTTAAGTTTTGAGAAATTTTTGCGATGCTTTTTCACAATGGTTACCTGACAGTTCAACAACAGTGTCCAAGTTTTTGAGTTTCTCTACGTCCTTATCAAATCTTAATTTTTTGATAGCTTCTATTTCATGAGGATGAGGCAGTCCTCTCATTTTTAAAATTTACATTGAATTGTATTTTGAAAGATTTTTGGCTAGTGAACTGTCTCAGGAACTGCACAGTAGTATCTCCCTCTGGAACAAAGATTAGACATGTTTAGTTATATCATTATAAAATAATGTGGATTTCCTGAGCTAAAAATTCTATGATGCAAACCCACTCTGTGCAGCATCCACTTGAGCCATGTCATCCCTATGAACTTTGAGAGCAAGGGAACCAGTGCAAACAGGAACCTCATGTGTAGCCTAAATAAAGTGAGTCAGGTTTTTTGGTGCCACTAGCCTGTGGCTGTCATCTGCAGCCTTGATCCTGTTAATGCAGAGGCACTTGGAAGGATGGGCACAGGGCATGTGCACCTGTAACTGTGGACACCTGTACCCCAAAGATTATGTGCATGCACATGTGTAAATGTGCACACCTGAGCCTAGAAGCAGGGTTAAGTGGGGGCAAGAGTGACAGCAGCGCTACCCATGACTACAGTGACCATAGCGAATGGTTTGACTATGGAAGAAGAGAACGACAGAGCGCGCCCAGAGAAGCAGATTCATGGGGAGCTGGGAGGCTCAGTTGCCTCCTAGCTTCCTCTGCTTTGCCTGCCTGCCTGCTTAACCCGCCTCCTTGCCTAGTGCACCTGTGTACCTGGTTCCCTAAGAGAGCACTAAATCCTGTATAATCCACTGAGGGCTCTGAGACTCTCATTATCCATCTGCCTGAACCACTAGCTTGCACTCACTACACATACTACTTTGTCATGTGATAGTCTTTTCTCTCTAGCCCAGAAACTTGTGTCATTTGGTGGCATTTATGAAACTGTTGCAGGCTAATTTGTTTGCTTTCAAACAGGGTGAAATATGAGATGTTTCACAATGAGTCACAAAATTGAGAGACCATATTTAACCTGTAACACAAATACACATCTATAAGAACACTATAGTCCTATTGTTTTTCAATTTTTTTGTATTAGTGCCGAGTTTCATGAGCGACTAAGTAAAATTGATAAGCTGAAGAATAGATATGAAATTCTTACTGTTGTTATGCTGCCTCCTGAAGGAGAAGAGGAGAAAACACAGGCCTATTATGTAATAAAGGTAAGCATAATTGACTTGTTGCCATAGAATGAAGTATCCTTTTTTAGCAGCTAAAATAGCATTTTTTTTTTTTTTTTGCTTATGTTTCAAATTTGTATTGTTAGCTGGAGTTACTATGGCACTATTCATATTATGTATCTTTAGTCCATGAGGTTAAAATGTCCCCCTCTGGTTCATTTGCTCCAAAACCCTTCCTCATTTAAGGTTACCAGTGACTGGACCAGTGATTTCCCTCTGCCCCTTCACACACTTTTGCTCTTATTTGTATTGTGCTGTTTTCTCTCATTCGTGGTTCTTAATCTTTTACCCTGACCTATTACCACTGTGGGTATGTCATTGGCATGCATGTGCCACCCTGTTCACCTCAGACACAAAGCTTTACTTCACTGTAGTCATCTACCCATGGCCACACTGTAAACTCATCACCTGGAGCTATACCTGAAAGCTATCCCCATTGCAGTCCTGGTATTGAAATGTCAAGAAAGGACTGGTTTTTGCCTTCACATTAGGTGGGAGACACATAGGTAAAGTCAATCAGTTGTTTCTGATGTTTGAGAGCTGTTTGCCATCTCATGATTTGCCTAGGGACCCATATAGGGAAATTCAGATGTGGTAAAATAGAAAAATTCTCATTTTTAGTAAGAATTTTAAGTGTACAGTTATATGGCATTATAATATATACACATTCACAAACAGTGCCACCATCCATATCCAGAACTTTTGTCACTTTCCAAAACTGAAACTGTACCTACTACGTAAATTCCCAGTCCTTGGGAACCATCATCCCATCCTTGTTCCTATGAATTTGACTACTATAGGTACCTCATATAGTAGATTTTTTTTTTTTTTTTAAATAGACTGCTTCAAATTTACATGTCATTCATGCAGTTGCATTTTCTGTTGTTCCCAGCTGGAGAATGTGCTATTTTAAGTAGTTAATTTAACATTGCCTCTCAGTTGCTGAAATCCTATTTTTAACACACACATATAAATAAGTGATAAACACAATGGTGTTTTTGCTCACATTTACTCACAAGATGAGTGTTCTTTCACCCTCTCTCAGACCAGAAACATACTTCGTTTTTAATATCTAGTTTCAAAGCTTCCAGTGAACTCTATTTTCGTCTCAGTAAAGTTTATCTTTTTAACTTCTGGATAATTCTTGTTGGAAATGTTTACATAAGCTTTAGTTACTATTTCCATTATAGTTTTGTATCCTTTGTGTGTTTGAGGCCTCAAAGGACATGGTCTTGTATTTGAAATAAAGAGCAAAAAATAAATCCTTGGTGCTGCATGTAGGTCTCATGACAAATTGGTATTGTGGTGAGTTAACTATATCCTACCCTCAAAACAGACAAACTACACCATAATAAATACTTTTATTCAATTTGTTCTATTCTCTATTTCATAGGCTGCTCAAGAGAAAGAAGAGCTTCAAAGGGAAGGGGACAGTTTAGATGCCAAGATCAACAAAGCTGAGAAAGAAATTTTTGCTCTAGAAAACACCTTGCAAGTACTAAACAGCTGCAACAAAAACTATAAACAATCTTTAAAAAAAGTGACCCCATCTAGTATGTATTAGTTATTAATGTAGATTTCATAAAGTCATACAGTAAAAACTACAGTTAAATATTGTGAGATTGAAAACAAAAATGTGCCATTTGAAATCGGAAAAATGAAAATCCCCTTTTAACGCTAAGCTCTTATTTAGTGGCATAATATCACTTCTCTAGGGAATGAAGCCATGAAGAGCAGCACACTGACTACTTTGCATTGATAAAGCAAGGATGACTACTAACATGCCCATACTATTTTTCAAAAAGTAGATATAAGAAATTTACCCTTTCATTACAAACAAAGTTAGAAGTTTAGTACAGGTAAGTTTTTAAGACTGCTTTTTACATAGGATGTTAAAATTTTAAATAAAAAAATTCTCTCAAATGTAGGTGATGAGTATGAGTTAAAAATTCAACTGGAAGAACAAAAAAGAGCTGCTGATGAAAAATACAGATACAAACAAAGACAAATCAGAGAACTACAGGAAGATATCCAGGTAAATAGTAATGAGCCCTTGGTTAAAAACTTAATCATCATTATTATTTCCACCTTGTTATCTTGTACTTTAGAAAAGTAGTCTTATTTAAATGAGAAATTAAATGATCAAAGTATTTAGTTAAAATCTCATTATTGTAACAGTATGGACATCTGACAATTACTTGTTAATTAGTTGATGAATCATAGCTAATTATGCTAACTTATTTAATAACATTTATTTCATTTAATTCATTGAAGATCACTTAAAGACTGTTCCTTGAAACAAAAAAGGTTTGAAAGAGAAAAATAATTTAGGAAGTTGCTACAGAGTATACCACTGAAAGAAAAAAAAATATGCTTGCTAAGGATTATGTATTGTTAATCTTTCAAAACTGCAAGATTTTGGTAGCCACTGTTTTTCTTCTAAGTGCAACACTTTGTTGTATTTATATAAAAAACAGCTCGTGCCTGTAAGCTTCAGCCTATGAAGCGGCCCGGGATAGGAATCACAGTTCAAGTCCCGCCTGGGGCCCGTAGGGAGACCTAGTTCCAAAAAAATAGCTAGGTGTGGTCGCACACGCCTGTAATTCCAGCTACCTCGGAAGCTGAGGCTGGGGATTGCTTGAGTCTGTGGTACCCTGGGTAACGAGAGCCTGCAGTTCTACGGGCAAAAATAGCGAGACCTAGTCTCAAAAAAAACCAAGAAACAAAATACTTAACTACTAATAGAATGTCGACATTGACCCTTGAACCCTGGTTTGAACTGCTAGGGTTAACGTTATCATGGATTTTTCATTCATGGATTAAACCAGCTTAGCTGTTGATGGGTTTAACTGCAGAAGCAGAGAACCCTCAGATATGAACAAATGAAAATTACGTGGTTTTTTTTTTTTAATAGCAGATTTTCTACTAAGCAAAGTTGGTGCTTCTAACCCCATACTGTTCAAGGGCAGTTCTACAAAAATAAGCTAAATAAGTGAAAAATTGGAACTTAAATTGTTTTAACCCTAAGTATGTCAATACTTATTTTCTGCAGAGCATGGAAAATACTTTAGAAGTTATAGAACATTTAACAAATAAGGTCAAAGCAAAGTTATCAGAGAAGCAGGTTTACTCATTTCAACTAAGTAAAGAAACCGAGGAGCAGAAGCCAAAATTAGAGAGAGTAACTAAACAGGTATTTATCTCTCCTAAAAATTGACCTGTTATATTTTTTTGAGTTCTAAATGGTAAACTCAATTTCTCCATCTATTAAAAACATTAAATTCTGGAAAACAGGTTTAGACAATAATTGATTATTAATAATTGATTATTGACCAACAGTGTGCAAAACTCATCAGTGAAATCCGTCTTTTGAAACACACAAAAGATGAAACACTAGAAGAAAAAGACATCAAACTTCGTGAAGTGAAACAGATTCACAAGAACATTGATGAAATGCTAACTGATGTCATACAAGAAAATGCTGAGATCAGTATTATCCTTCAAAACTATTTTCAACAGGTATTAATAGTACTATCTAAATACATTTGAAACAGTTCATGAGAATTAAAAAAGGGTGTTTGTCATAAAGTGAATTCTAATAAATAATTTCTTCCTAAAATTCAACGGTACTAATTGCTATTGAAAATTCTTCCAGAGTGGTTTAGAACTCCCTGTACCTAGGACTAAACGTCTTCAGAGTTCTAGATCTCCTTCACAGACTTCAATGTTATCAGCAAGGTAAGTGGAAGGTTATAAAGTCATCTGCTTAATCCTCACAGCTGTAAGCTTAGGTGAACTGTTACCTAAGTTCTAGTGAAACAGAGAAAAGCAGAGCAAGACTCGGAGTCTCCGAGTTCTGTCTGGTGTCACCATTTCTATTATGGCACAGAGTCCTTTGTAATGAATAGGATAAAACTGTAGTGATATATTGGAGGTCACATTTAGCATAGTCAACTGTGAAGAAAAAATTTTTAAACCATGGAAGGGCAAATTACATGTACAGACATGACTTTTATGATTAAAGCCAATTTAAAAATTTTATTTTTCAAAAAAGGCAATTATTGATTACTTCTGCAATCTAGTGCTACCCAGATTTCTATCATCGGACATATCCAAACACTATCGTGCTTCAGTGACAAAAATTAATACTGATCCTAATTTTAAAATTCTAATCTCCTACATTCAGTAGATGCTTACTTTTACTTAAGTAGTCCATGTAGAGATTTCCCCTAGTGTGACAACGTAAACAGTGTCAAAGTAGAAAAAAATTTACATGTAAATAAGGTCAGCAGCTACCGGAAATCTCATTTTCATAAGACATATTTTTAAAACATTTCAGAATTGAATGGCTAGTTAAATGATACAACATTTTATATTGTTACCAAATGTCCCATTTTCTTCTCCTTGGTAATCTGAATTACTTTTGCAAACCATCTAATTTCCATGCATCATTTTTAGGTTACATTAATGTTTACTGATTTTTTGCAAGTTTTTACTATGTAACGATGATTTCATCTCTATTTTTCTTATAGGAACATTGTAGTTGAACTATTTTTACTGACTTGAAACTTTACCTTTCCCTTTTTAAAAATAATTTTGATAAGCTTTTAAAATTTATTATAATTATTAAAATAGCATGTGCTTTTTTATGTATTTACTCATGGAATTGTTTTGTCAACAAGTTTTGAACAAAATTTACAAAAAACTCTGGTTTTCTTTCTAGGTCATCTAGGAGTTCAAGTACTTCTTCTCAGACTTCCGTTAAAATATTGGAGCTGAACTTCCCAGACACCTCTTCACTAGCTGGCAGTTCCAGGCCAACTAGTTCTAATAGTAGCTCCAGTAATGGTAAAAGCAAAAAGGGCAACAAATAACTGTTTTAAACTTACTCTTGAAGAAGCTGTAAACACAAAACAAAACTAGCAAATTCCATACTGTGCTTTAGGATACTATTTACAATGACATATAATAGAGGATTACTGAAAGTGTTCAAAATAAGGATGACCAGACAAAAGTTTTAACTAGTGAAAAATGTGAAAACTGAGTGTTTGAAAAAAAAAAAAAAAAAAAAAAAAAGCCAAACAATTTGGGTTTGAATAAGCCAAAGAAATGTTTAATTTTCTTAGGTTTTTCTTATTTTCTTCACATAGAAGAAAAACAATAGATTTTGAAGACGCCTAGATGTTATACAAGCGGAGGGAAAACATCTTTTTCACTGTTAATACTGACACTGTGTTAGAAAAGTTTGTTCATTATTTTATGCTAGCTATGCAATTACTCACTTATAATGTAACTGAATCTTTATGGAAAATAATTTCTGGAGATTCATTACATTACGAAGTTCCTGAAGTTAGGTTTTCTTTATTCAAAGAAACAAATTTCCCAGATTCCTGAGGGCAAAAGCTGTTAGGTTATTCTTTGGTATAGTTTAAAAACTGTCGACTAAAATATGCCAATACTCCCTCCCTACCTCCCAAGAAAATTTGACAGGAAAAAGAAACAATATCAGAACTCCAGTTGAAATTTCTAGGAATTACTCTAATTTTGGTAAAAGTCAAGCACATTATTTTGCTCTGAAAAGACAACCAACCAAGCATGAAGAATGTATTTAAAAATATTTTTTGATCTAATGAACAATTGAAACTGGGTATGATTTGCAATAGGAATCCCCTAACTTATTGGTAGACTACCAGTTTTTATCCAGTTCTTTATAGTATGTGCCTAATACTTTTGAGTTCTTGCAATATTGTGGAGTATGACTGTTATAAATTGTTTTCAAATAAATGAATCTAGAAATCTGACTGCAGAATTGAGGTTATTAGAAGGGGGAGGGTTGGGATCAAAAGATGGAAGGGACCCATTGGTATATGGTAAGAAGGATATGGGTGCTCCAGTAGTGAGTGTGATGTGGTGATGTACATCTAAGAAGGTGTGAACCTATTCCCCTAAATCAGTGTTATTAACCAGTATTGCCTCAATAAAGGAAAAAAATCATAGGTCAATGGTTGCACTGACCTTTAACTCAGTCATCAAAGTGATAAAAAGCTTAATTTAGAGATACTTCTGGAAATTTTTGGATATCCAAAATGTTTATACAAACTGAACAATGCTGTTCAGTGGCATTGTCTAGTTACCGAGTTCTGTACCTAAGAGTTGACATCATGAGAAAATTCTCAGTATAGATAGGAAAGGTATTCCCCTCCTCCCTTCTCTAAGAAACCCCACAATTAGGTATCATCTCATGGCTTTTAGCAAAAATGGCTCATTTCAAAAAGAGCAGTAACAAATACTAGTGAAGATGTAGAGGGAGGCAACCCTTGGACACTGCTGATGGGATTCTGAATTGGAAGTCACTACAGAAACAGTATGGTGGATTCTCAAAAATAGAACTCAGAACTCATGATACAGCAATTCTACTTCTGGGGAAGCAAAAATACTGTTGATAGATATCTGCATCCATGTTCAGAGCAGCATTATTTATAATAGTCAAGATATGATAACAATGTATCCATTTATGGATGACTAGATAAAGCAGCTGTGGATTATATATTTGATAGGTATATGCTTATATAACTATAGTGGAATATTATGCAGCCTTAGAAAAGGGAATCTGGCTGTTCCAACAATATAAATGGCTTTCAGAGCATTATGCTAAGTGAAATATGCTGGAGAAAGATTAATAAACCATGATCTACAGTGTAATCTGTGGAATCTAAAACAAGAATAAAAGAAAAAGTAAAGAAAAAGAGCAGGTTTAGAGCAAAAGATCAGACAGTGGTTAAAGGCAGAAGGGGGAACTAAGGAAATTTTCAAAAGGTACAAACTTCTAGTTATAAGTAGTAGGGATGCAATGTACAACACAGTAACAATAATTAGCATTGCTCTCTGGTATATTCGAAAGTTAACAGAGTAAATCCTAAGAGTTATCACAAGGAAAAATCTTTTTGGTATCTGCAAAAGGTCATGTATATAAACTGAACATTGCAGTGATCATTGCATAGTTTACATAAGTTAAATCATACCTTAACCTTATACAGTGCAGCCTGTCAATGATAGCTAAATAAAACTGGGGGGCAGGGGGAGTATTATGTTCTAAACACATGCACACCCACACACATCAAAGTAGAAATGCAGGTCAGCTACTGGCTATTTAAAATTATGCCCAGTACCATTCTGACTTACAATACTTCGGCAGTGATATAATTTTCTTTCTTAGCAGGAAACCAGGTGTATAAAGTTTCTCTTGCCACTCAATTTTTCTAAAAGTATTCTTGTCTATTTTGATCATTCTTGCACAGAATGTTCTCTTTAAGGGAGAACATTCTTAAAGGTAAAAGGCCAATACTTAAAGGTAAAAAAGTTTTAGACCCCTACTGCTTGCAATCAGTTTTAAAAAAGAGAAATACGCAAAAAGGGATCCTATTTAAATTCATGGCTTTACACCTAAGGTACTTGTTAATCTGTGTAGAAGCCAATGACATCACATGTCCCATTTTAATTAAACCCAGCTTAAAAGGTCAATTAAGACGAGAGATAACCTATTTATCATTAATGCAAAACAACTTAGTAGTTAAAATAAATGATGAATATAAAATGGTGCTTCAGGAATTTTCAATATAATCTTTCAAAAATCAAAGTCTTTTAATAAGAAAAAAGTAATTTCTGATGTAAACGATCCAAGTGTTCAATGCACAAATTTAATTTTTTCTCAAATAGCAGGATAAGGGATGGACTCAGGAATTCTCATTCACCATAATACAATGAAGAAAGAAACAGTATTTTGAAAGTTATCTTTTAGTGAAGTTTAAATCATCAAAAGAAATACTGTACATAAACACATAAAAAAGCCTAAAAGTCAAGCTATGAAAAGGGAAAGTGTAACTAAAACATATTTTGAGAAAAGCTAAAAAACTTGTTTTGCAGTCTCTACAAATAAAATAACTAAGAGCACATTCCTGCATTGGACTATTATAACAAAGACTCAAATCTTTTAATCAGCAGCTTTGAATACAAGAATGCCATTTTCCTTGGCATATTAATTTTTTGGCTTATTTCCTTTTTCCTTCTCAAATGCAGCTATTTGATTAAATATATTTAATAAATTTTGAGGTAAATTTTTCTTAATTCCACTTTCTGACTGCTCTTTGCTATTTAGTTCCTCTTTTTCTGGAACCTCTGTTTTAGTATCTTCCCCATAATTATCCTCTCTTTCATATTCTCCTTGATTTTTATTTAATTGATATCTTTGCTCGTGTCTACTGAAATCACGTGATCCAGAATAAGTATATTTTTTATATTTGTCAACTGATTTCCAAGAGTAGTCTGAGCTTGCTGGGGAAGTAGAATATCTCATGGAGGATGAATCCCACCTCCTATAATGCTCTTTTCTTCCCTCGGTATCTTTTTCAAATCTTTTGTAAGCATGAATTTTTATCTTGTCATCTGAATTCCTGTAGAAGGAATCTGAGGAATCTCTTCTACCAGAAAAATGTCTTTCTGACTTATATGGCTTTTCTGTTTTGCTACTACCTGCCTGAGTTTTATAGTTATAAAAATCTCTTGGTTCTTCAGACCTACCTCCAAAATCATCCGGAATTTCAACTGTAGATGAAGACAGAGAGCATCTATCTTTCACCTGTTTCTTTTGATATGGTAACCTATCCTGCTTTTCCAGTAGTTTTTCCACTTCTTGTTTTTGGTTAAGAAAAGATGCAGAAGTATTGGCTGGAACTGGGTAGGAGTCATCTCTCCTATTCGGATCTATCTGATTTGAAAATGCTTTAGCTGAATGCTTCTTGGAACTGCGAGAAGACTCTGAACGGTTTTTCTTATGTTTCCTATGCCTTTTGTGATCAGAAGAAGAGGAAGAAGATGATGAAGAAACTGTTTCATCACCAGAAGAAACACTTGAAGAGGAAGTTGATTTTCTTCTTTTCTTCTTTAGCCTAAAAAAATGTAGTTAACCCATCAGATATACTAAAGGAATGTGTCTTAGTTATCCAAAAAGATTTCAGTCCTATTATACGATTTCATGAAAAAAAAAAATAAATAAATAATAATTTAAAAAAAAAAAAGAAAAAAAAAAAAAGCCCTGTGTGGCTTTATGATAAGCAATACTTTAATGTTAGTGACTACAGGATCCAATTTTACCATAAGGCGTGACTTCTGGGTAAAAATACTATGTATAGAGGTCAGTATATAAGCAAGTCCATTTTTGAATGAATTTCCAACACTACCTTAAAAACTGAAATTTGATATATGGTTACCTCACAGATTCCTCATCTCAGCACTACTGACATTTTGGTTCAAATAATTCTTTGGTGGGGAGATGGTAGAATGTTTGGGTATCCTATGCATGTTGGATGCTTGACAGTATCCCTAGACTTCCCCCCTAGATGCCAGTAGCTGTTCACCATTTATGGCAATCAAAAATGTTCCCTGAGGACAAAAATCACCCTCAGTAGAGTATTACTGCTCCAGTTCTAAGACTTTTTTTGAAAGTTACAAGCTAACAAAAATGACGTTTTAATTCTAAAATAATTTTCCCCATTTTTGCAGAATTCTAGCCTTAAATTCCATTTCTGCTTAATCTCTTTTAAGAAAAACTTGTTATTTATACACTTGCTGAATATTCCAACAGTCAGTTTATGAATCGAAGTATTTGCATTTTTTTTTACTTACTTTACCTCCATATAGCACTTTGGTTCAACTCAGTAGTTGCTTTAAGTTAAAAGAAACTGAATATTATAGTTTACCTTTTTTCCTCTTTTAAGAGCTTACGCAACTTTTCTGCACTTGTTTCTATTTTCTTTGTTTTCTGCTTTTCTTCCTTTTCAGCTTGTTTTTCTCTTAATTCCAAAGATTTCTTTTAGAACCCAGATATCAGAAAAAATCATAAGTTAAAAATAGCAGAATATATAAACCCCATTTTCAGAAGCCCCACCCCCCCAACAAGGAACCAAATATGATATACCCAAATCACCATATATCCAGCATTAAATAAGTATTTTAACATATAAAAATTAATCGTACAGGTGTTTGGCATTAATCATTGGCATGGCCAGAACAATATTGAGGACCATATTGCAGTTGATATTCCATGAAAAAAGGGGATGCCATCGCATTGGTACCCATGACCCAGAGTCCAGAAAAAGAAAAAAGGAAAATGCAAGAAAAATTATTTTTAAAAAATTAAAGAATTTAAGTAGGACACAAATTTCATAAATAAAATTGAAGTAAAGAAATTCCATTAAGGTGAATTGGGAGGGGAAGCACCATGTTCAAATACAAACCATTAAAAAATAGCACAGCCCAGTTGGATGCATGATTACATAAGAAACCATTTTCCAGTTTGAGGATGGGGATGAGCAGCACCAGATGTCACAGACACAGCAGCAATGGTCCAAGTCAGAAGAAAATGCATGAGAAAACATCATCATCAGTATTACAGGAAAAGACAGTGCAAAGTACTTCTCAAAATGGCTTTCACAATTAGCTCCAATATAACATTGTGTTAAGTTCTCTTACTACCAGGAAAGCTCACTACCAAGGGCAGTTTTTCAAAACCAAATTCCAATTTTAGGCAACAAATTTTCCTATTTTACTTTTCAGTACTAACAAAGAGGCACACAATGTCAAAACATATAGGAAAAGCTACATTATTACATAATGTCTTAATTAAACAACTTATAATAGTTTTCCTTAAAAAAGAGAATTATATTTTGATATTAAATTCACAATCACTATATTTCTAAGAGGAAATAAAGAATCACCTGCATATATTTATGTAGCTTCTGTAAAGCATCCTCTGCATCTTTAAACGTCTCATCCAGAGCCAAAGCTTTCTTATAGTAACTTTCAGCATTTAAAAATTTTTCTTCTTCTTCTAGCCTAAATTGGAAAGGAAGATTTAGTTTTTTAGAGAAAATGAAAAGTTCTCAAATATCCATTCAAGTCAAAGGCCTGAAAATGTGAAAAATCTACATGAAAAAAAGATAGGGGAAAATCATGTCTAGTATATTATTTTTAAGCTTGAACAATCCCTAAATGGTGTTTCTTATTGCAGCTTTTTGGGATAAAACTATATAAAGCAAAGCAAAGCAAAGCGAAGGAAAAAAAAAAAAAAGATGAACTCATAGATACGGAGAACAGAGTGTTAGTTGCCAGAAGTGGGTCAAAAATTACAAACTTTTTGACTGGATTTACTAACTACCATACATTAACACTTGAAAGTATCTAAGAAAGTTAATCTTAATAATTATGACAAGAAAATAAAATTATAATTATGTGTGATGATGGAAAGTTAAGCTGACTTAATTGTGGTGATGGTTTTCTAAAATACACGTGTAATAAAGTCATTATATGTTGTATTCCTGAAAGTAATATAATGCTCTATGTCAAATATGCCTTGATTAAAAAAACTAAAAACTAGGGATTCATCATTAATAGCTAAAGCCAGCTGTATGTCCAGCACTGGCATTTTAGCAAAATATATAAAAACACACAATTAACTGATGTCCTCTATAGATGTAGTATGATTTTCAACTTTAGTATTGAAATACAGATTTTTTTCTAGTAGTTATGAACAATTTTCCATTTTATAAGAAATATCAAAATATACATGTATTGTTACAATCAGCATCTACTCAAGATAATTATTAGATTAAGCATGATTGCGAAAAATAATCAAGTTTGTATATAGGGCAGTGAATGGATTTTGCAAAATATTTTCAATTTTTACCAAGTAGGAAAATTACTGTAAAACAAAATTTAAAAAAAAAGTAAATGGGATCACTTTTGCATCAGATTGGATACAGAGAGTAAGTCAAAGACTATAATTAGCATTCCTGGCCTAGATAATTGGATGGATGCTGTTGCTGTGCACTCAGTTAAAAAACACCAAATATGCAGGTAATAATACAACTACATCTAAGAGCGATTATCAACCTAGTGAGAGAGTAATAAGTTTCCCCAATCACATGGGTCCATATGAGTTAAAAACAAATATTGCACAATCTATTCCTTTGGAATTCTGACAAAATCAGGCAAATAATGAAAAACTAAGAAATAAATACACATTTAAAAAGAGCAGGAAAGATGTTATTAACTGGTTTTTAGTTATTAAAACAATGTTTCCAAATAGTATTTGCATTACTGTTTCTTCAACACTCACTAATTTCTTATGCCATTATATTTCAATGCAACAAGAATATTCGAAATTAAAGACACTAAATTCAAGATTGTATTTATAGAGGATGGCTGAAGATTAGATATCTCTACTATTAAATAAAATTTGATACTCACTGGCCTCCTCTTTCTACAAGTGTCTGGCAGAGATATTTTCTTGCATTTCTGTGAGTTGGACAGTTTTTCAGTGCAAGCTCAAAATCTTCAATTGCTTTGTTCAGACTTCCTTTTGTTGCATATCTAAAGATATAAGACAAAATTAAAGGAGTTTATCTTATAACCCATAAATTTTGTGTATATTTGCTTTGTAAATATTCTTTAAAACCCATCATCCACTTACAATGCTCCACGAGCTACCAAAGCTTCCACATTTTCTTTGTCTATTTCCAGGGCCTTATTATATTCATTCATAGCATCAACATGGCGTCCAACTTTAAAATAATCAACTCCAATCTTCACACTAAAGGTATTTGTAAAGCATTAGAAGCATTTTACAGAATATTCAAATAAAATGTTAGCATAGATAAATTATAAAAATAAATCAAATGTGGCCAATGTTTAGTCTTCAATACTGTCAATATAATTAAGAAACACTATGCCTTTGGATAGTTCATAAGAAGAATTTATGAAATCCAGTTATCAATAAACCGGTTTCTTATGGAAAAAAAAACTAAAAAGGTTGGCTAAAACTTAAGTCTATTAAGTTTACAATATGATACCATTTACATCAATAAAAAAGCTAATGTCAGAAAGGGATCATATTAATTTACTTTTAAAAACCTGCGTTATTTCAAGATTATATTTATAGAGGATGGCTGAAGATTAGATATCTCTACTAGTAAATAAAATTTGATACTCACTGGCCTCCTCAGTAAGTGACTGTGTTACTTAACTATCATTTTAAACTAATAATGCAATTGTTGTTCAACAAAATCTTCATACCATTTTAAAGCCCAAGATGCAGACTGTTTCTTTCTTAATGAGGAAGCAAAATCATCTTCAGAGAAGTTTTTGCTATTAAAGAAAAGTAAAACTGTAACTATATAGTTGTTATAAACATACCTAGTTTTTTTACAACTATACCTCACTTTGACAGTTAAAACATAACACCGAAAGAGAAAATCTTAAAAAAAGAAATACTTATCCCTCTTACAAAGCAAAACTGCTAAGCAGCATGCTCTCTTTTGCAAATACACAAAATTCTTAAAACACTCTGCATCTTTAACATATTCCAGAAGAAGATGGCACCCCCTCCCCCCAACTTCATTCAACCTTGGGTTATTACCATCATCAAGCTCAGGATGGTCAAATATATTATCTGTTACACAATTTTGAACTCAGCACCATTCACTTCACCACCTAATAGAAGAATAATGTCTCACTGTACCTTTGTAGGCCTCTCATTAAAGATGGTGGATTAGAATCATCTATTCCTAGTTTTCCTAGAAGGAATTCAACCACTCCTGGGTTAGCAAATCCCAAGGAACTCTGCATGATATTTTCATAGGATTCCAAAGAATTACTACTTAGTTCAACACTCCTCCTTAAAGAACAGAAAACAACAAAAATAAAAATGACAAGCATAATGAGAATATTCCACTTCCATTAAAGAACTAATATTATGTAGAGTTTAAATACTCATACTGTTTTCGCTCATGAAGTTATGGCAATCATATATATATATATATATATATATATTTTTTTTTTTTAACCAAGTTTGAATACAGGAGTAATAAAAAAAATCAAATTCTATTTTAGTGTCAAAAGTTGGACAAAAACTGTTAATTTTAGTCAAGAAATAGTTTTTCAATTAACTATGGCTGACAAAATGTGGACAAATTACCTGTAGTACAATGGAAGCTCTTCAGAACTAATTACTCCTAATTTAATAGAAGATAAGTGTGGAGGAAGAGATGAGCTATAGAGAGATACTGCAAGCTTTTCATGGTATCTGTCAATATCCTTGATTCCAGCTAAAAATATAAGAAAATTAAGCTTATTAACAAGAAATGCAAGAGAACAAAAACAAAACCTCTCGTTAGACTACATTTTCAGAATGAATAAAAAAGAAAACTCTGGCAACTGTTACTTTTCTATAAGTATGATAAAACATATCACCTCGAATGATGTCACCAGTTTGGTAATATGATAAAGGATCCCCGTGGTTACTGTGAGAAGGCACATCTCTTAACGGACAGAGAGCCTGCAATGAGAAATATTTATAATACCAGATATTCTATACTTTGGTGACAAATGTCTTATTAAAGTTTAGTATGAACACCTATTAGATGACAGGAATATTGAAAAACCAACTAGTACCATAAAGTGTATAAATAAAGGATTTAATTAAGAACATGTTAAATCAGAAGAAATAATCCCAGAATACCAATTATTCTCACCATAATCACTGATAACTCAGTTTTTGAAAAGGACCCCATCTCGGTTAAGCAAAGGTGTCAAAAAAAAAAACAAAACCCAAACCCAATAATGCAAGATTTAAGTTAACTCTATTGCCACTAAATTTCTTAAAAAAGAAAAAGTACTTAATTTTATCCCAATTAATACATATCTCTAAACTATCTCAGCAGAGTAGTTAAGTACAGCAGGATGCAAGTACATAATTTTGATTTGGAATGACTCTTAAAAATGGAAGCAACTGAATAATTGAAAAGTGGGTAACTTACTGTGATTTCCAACTGGGATATATCTCTCATGATGCCACTGCCTAAACATATCAACACCATGAAAAACCCAAATTCTCGAATGGAACTAATTCTTCCAATCACTATATCACCACGCTCAATATCTCGGAAAAACAACTCTCTCCGATCTATACTCGGTATCTCCATGAACTGCTCTAAAGGTGGCATGATTGCATAATGATCTGAAAAAGAAATAATTAGCAAAATTACTAATAATAGTTTTGCTTCAGTTCAAGTACTGTTAAACCAAACCGCAACAGAAAAATACTTGCAGCTAAACAAACTTACCTTCACAGTCTTCACTAAGTTCAGAAGTTGCAGGTGCATCTGATTTCCAGGAAAGTGCAAAAAGCAGATCCGCTTTTTTGGAAATGAATTTTTGTATTTCAGTGTTGTCAATTCTCTTCTCTTTTCTTAAAAAGAAACAAAATTTATGGCAACTGTTTATCTGCAAAGCTTTCTAGGACGCTGAAACTAATGCTCACAGATTTACTGGTTCATTCAGGTTCATTCTAAGCTCCTAGGCAGCACCCTGAGGAAAGTTTTAGCCAGAGATTCCACCACGAGCAAGCCCCTAGATGGAGGGAGGGGGAACTTAAAAAGTGACGCCCGCAGTCCCCGATACTAAAGCCTATGGGATTTTAGCTATGTGCCTCTGCTAGGCAGTACGAAAGAAAAGTTTTGCCTGCATTGCCCACACACCCGAGGCGCCGAGCCTCCAGCATACATAGTCGTCTGCAGCAGCGACGCCGACCTCACGCGCTCACTGTGAGACTCCGCTCCTGCGAGACTCAGTCGCCCCGCCGCAGCTGCGGAGGCCTGAGCTGCGTCCCCTCCCCCGTTCCGCAGCCGAGTCGCCAAGCCATTACCTGCTCTGTAACTGCTGCTGGGGCAGCGGGCACCGGGCCGGCTCCACCGACCCCGCAGAGCCCAAGAGGCTCCGGAAGTGCGGGTTGTCCTGCTGTTCGCTCCGGAGCAGGGACAGCAATGACGGCCCGTGGTAATTCAGGGACTGCCGGAGAAGATCACGGTCCATGGCTCGAGATTTTTTTTTGGCCCAACGGCCCTTGGGGTGTTTGTTCCCTTTCTCCTAGTCGTTACTTTGGCACCGCCGCCGGGAAGGCTGAGGGAGCAGCCGGAAGCAGAGTCTCGAACACAGGCTCTTACATACTGGCCTCCCGGAAGTGTTCCGGAGCCGCCCCCAGCTCCTTGATCTCGCGAAATAGAGAGAGACTACGGGAGCCGGTAGGCTCGGGACTGCGCTTGCCTGATCTATAGAGTGAGCGCGAAACTGAAGTAGTAGAATGTGTAAGGAGTTTGCTTTCAAAAACTCCCGCGATGTCAGTCATTGCGTTGAAATAGACCGAACCTTTATCTAAGGTAAAGAATAATTCGTCCTTGTAATTAGTGAGACACTTTTAAGTGCCACTGCCAGAGTGTTACATAGCATCTTCCTTTAAAGTCCTTGTTCTGAAGAGCACAAAAAAGGAGGGAAGCTAACATTTATTCATTTTGTGTTCCCCATTCATAGTCCATTCACTGTTAGTGATTTTAGAATTATTTTAGATTTTAGAATTACCAGAGTGTTACCTTTTTTCTTTAATTTGTCTTAGTGTTTTTTCAAAAGTTAGTGCCCATAAGATTTACTAAATAGTGTTAAGTACTCTAAAGTTAATATATTATACTATTGGATAATTCAAGTGATATTCGAAGGTGATTGTGACTTGGACTTCTTTTCCACCTTACTATCTTGAAAACCTAACTTCTGCATCACATACTCGCATTTTAGAGTTTGAGAAACAGGCCCAAGACTCAGCAAATTGCTCAATGCCATCCAGTTGGTAAAAGATTAGAGACACAATTCTAACCTAGGTCTTCATGGAGACCAGAATTGCTAAGAGAGGAATAGTATACAGAAGGCCTAGCTTTGATTTTGAGATAATGTAGATTTGTTTTATTTCATTATGTTAAATTTTGTATTGTTAAAAACTAGTTTAATACAGTTTTTGTTGTTGTTGTTGTTGAGACTAGGTCTCACTATTTTTGCCCGTGGAACATTAGGCTCTTGTTGCCCGGGGGGCCACAGACCCAAGCAATCCCCAGCCCCAGCTTCCCAGGTAGCTGGGATTACAGGCGCACACCACCACACCCAGCTATTTTTTTGAACTAGGTCTCGCTATGGGCCCCAGGCAGGATGCGAACCGCGATCCCTAGCCCTGGCCACTTCATAGGCTGAAGCTTACAGACATGTGCCCGGCCTCTAATATAGTTCTTTTGAAAAAAAAAAAAAAAAAAAAAAAAAAAAAGTAGCATTTATTCTGCCCTCTCTTCAATTGTGTGTCTTTTGGGGAGAACAATTTCATTTTTCCCTTCAAAGTTTCACTTAATTAGAAGACCTAAATCAGAATATAGTATAGGTCTCCACACTATTTTTTGAAAAATTTAGGGATATATGGAAATAGTTTACTGACAGTTGAGAAAATTCAAGAAAGAATGTGAGTGTAAAAGGCATTACATTTCAAACCATTACACTTGTGTTATAAGGTAAAAGAATCACTGTCACTAGGAGAGTAGTGACCCTGAAAAGGAAGGCAATTTTGCAATTTTTACAATTATAGGTATATTGGATTAATTTTCTACAGGGCTAAATACCCTTTGGCTTTGAAAGGGACAGAGCCCTGAATTGTTGATGTAGAGTTAGAAGTAAGTAGATTAGTTTCAACTTTCCATCTTATAGAAACCAGTCCTACAAATAAGACTTCTCAAAGTGGACACAGAAAGAAAACATTTTCACTTACTGCTTTATTTTTTTTATTTGCTGACTTGACCTTTATAGAATCTTTTCAAAGTAGTTTCCAAGCAACTTTTCCAAATTAATCACTATCATAACTGACCAAATGTGAGGAAAAGAAGACAGGCCATTTAAAACAGATTTTTGGTATCTTGAGCCTATTTTTAATGTGAAGCAAAGCTACATTTCTAAATAAACACATATGTATAACTTTAAGAAAAATGCTGTGACCTGAAGATAGAAATGTTTAACGATTGTCTGATTCTTGAGTGGCACACAATTCAATAGAACAACAGAAATAAGATGTAAGAGATATGGTGGGGTAGCAAGTACTATTATTGTGGATTGCCACTGGGTCTCTGTTTGACCCGATTTTTTCCTGGGGGATGAAGGAAGAGGTGAGTATGTGTGTTCTGGGAGGAGAAAACAATGTAATTAAAAAAGAAGAAAAAAAAACAAGATAAAATAATGGACATTTTAGCTACTGAAGTTGTGTTATTTCAGTAGGCTATATATTTATGGGAATAGATACCTTGTCTCTTCTGCATGAATGTGCATGCATATTCCAATGCCTAATTTATTTTACAAAAACATAAAAACCAAGGCAAGGTAGTCACATAAAGCGAGGGCAAAAGGCAGTTTATCTCAAAGTAACATTTCTTGGATCCCCCAAGTATCTCAAAGTAACATACAACTACTGGTGATATATTACATGCAGACATTAAAGTCTATCAGATCTTGGAGAACTGTATATTATCATTTGGGTATGTCTTACACAAATAATCTAGGACTACAAGAAATAATTATAGATTCTGTTTCTGTAAAATTATAATTTTAGCAAAGACTTTATTATTTTTGTTGTTGTTGTTGTTGAGACTAGGTCTCACTATTTTTGTCCGTGGAACCGCAGGCTCTCATTGCCCGGGGTACCGCGGACTTAAGCAATTCCCAGCCTCAGCTTCCCAGGTAGCTGGGATGACAGGTGTGCAATTTTTACAATTATAGGTATATTGGATTAATTTTCTACTGGGATAAATACCCTTTAGCTTTGAAAGGGACAGAGCCCTGAATTGTTGATGTAGAGTTAGAAGTATTTTTTTTTGGAACTAGGTCTTGCTATTTTTTTGGAACTAGGTCTTGCTATGGGCCCCAGGCAGCACACGAACCACGATCCCTAGCCCCGGCCACTTCATAGGCTGAAGCTTACAGGCACGAGCCACCATGCCCGGCCACTGCCCAGGGTTGTCTTGACTCAAGTGATCCTCAGCCTCAGCCTCCCAGGTAACTGGGAGTACAGGTGCACACCACCAAACCCAACTACTATGCCATTTTAAAAATGAAGAAACATATGTTAAGGTTAATAATTTGTTCAAAAACTACTTTAGAACTCATTATCTTACTGCCATACTATTTAGGGGTCTGCTGAACCCATGCTTCATAAGTAGTTTGTACATAATATATGTGTGGAAGTTATTTATTTTAAAGGCATTATTATATTAACATCTACAGTTAGTCTTGAACCTTTTTTCCTGTAGTGAGGTCACTGATTTTGTTTTTAACACGTGGTTCAAGAGACTTAGATTACAGATTTGATACCGGATAAAGTAAAGTTTTTTCTATTCAAGATTTTATTCAAAGTTACCCTGAGTTGACTCACGTAAAGCTTTGGAATATTAATTAGAAAGTATGGCTAGATTAGCCAAAAAAACATCTTTATTGTTAAAGAAATAGTTTAAACTACAAGCCCTTCCAATAAGGTTTAAAATGTCTTAATTCGGCCATTATCATTGAAAGAATTTTGTCTCTATTTTTTTCATATCACAGACCACATCTTTTCAAGAAAAACACTGTTGGTTTAAACTTGGTCCACTTGAGGGTGCTATCAGATCATTGTAGGGTGTATAATTTTCTACCCTTTTGCAGAAAAACCCATTGCCAACTGAACAAGGATTTAGAATTGGGGAATTGTGAACTATTAACATAGAGTCATTTTAAGATAGTTGTGTCTTTAACACCTTTATTTCTTAGTGATTGGTAAATGTTTTGAGGCTATTTGAATATAAATCAGTTTGTATTTGACTACCATTGTTTAGTAATTTTGAATTGCTTTTTCTGGAAGGAAAGATCATTGATTTCAATTCCAATATAAGTCAGTTCGTTTTCAGGAGATCTGAGAGTAATCATTGTATGACTCCACAGCAGATAGGGTTGGTGGTGTTGGTGCTTTTATATCATGATTAATATGTGGTGTTTGTGGAACTCCCAAAAATGTAGTCTTGACCCTCCTCAGCAGCTATTTGCAGTGTTATTCTCAGTTAACCTTATTTCCATGTCTTTGTTTACAAAAAAGACTTGATAACAGAATGAGGATAAGTCAGAACAGATGCATCATGGTCATTGAAAGAAAAAAAATTTAACATGTATGTGACACTGACATGAAGAAGTCAGTGTACTTAAGTTACTTTGTCAGGACTTTATAAAAAGACACATTTCTTGGATTCTCATTTGTCTCAACTTCTCAGAATACTATGCTAGGACACTTTAAGAATTATAACCAAGATAACCTGTCAGTTTAATTAAAGCTAAACAAATAGTGTTCTTTGTAAATATTATAGGTTTGGCTTGATACCCATTTTTAATGCAGTTTGAAAATTTCTTTGAAAAAGTAATTGATAATTTTTTAACAATTAGGAATTTATTTGATTTTGTCAATTTTAATACCAAAGGAGAGTTTCAGAGACTAGAACTATACTATTGATACAGTATATTACTCTCCTTAATGAAATCCATTGGAAGATCTAATATGTTTGGATACAGATTTAACTTGATCTAACTAAGTCAGATATAGCATTTGGTTGATAGAGAATGATTAAATTGCAGAATGCAATTAATTGATTTCATTAATTCATTCAACAAATATTTGCTGAGTGTTGGCTTGTTTTCAGTTGTTAGAATATAATAGTGAAAAAGTGAACCAAGTATCATTCTTGCTTTCATAGAGCTTACATTCTGCTTGAGGAAGACAGTCTATAGGTAATAAATAGGTGAATGATATAGTGTAGTAACAGTTGATCAATCCTATGGTAAAAGTAGTAAGTAAGGATAAAGGGCAGTGGAAATGCAAGGGGATGAGTGTAGTAGTTTCAAAAAGAACGGTCAGATAGGTATCATTCATGCAATACATTTAAGCAAACACTTGAAGATAAAGGAGCTAATCATTCTGCCTATTTAGGAGAATAGACTTCCAGACAGCACAGAAATTCTAGGCAGGAAGATACTTGGTGTAGTGAAGAACAACAAATGAGACAATGTGGCAGGAATAGGATGAGCTCAGAGGTATAGAATTTATAGGCTCTTTGCGGAACTTGGCGTTTACTTGTAATGGAATGGGAGGTACTTCAGGGTTTTAAGCAGAAGGGCACATTCTTTCATTATGAAAGGATGTTTGACTGCTGCAGAGACAGAAGTTAATTAAATACTTATTGCTCATAATAGAGGGAAAATGTTTTATAGAAGGCTAAATTGCTCTTAGAAACATTTCATTTTTAAACTTAACCCATCATTCCATACAATGAGAATAAGTTTCAATGACTATAAGAAGACTAAGTGTGAATAGTTTTACCATGAGATAGGTAGTAACATAGTAGAAAGAGTTTTTAGTACAGGAGTCCTAATTGTTATTTTGAGAATCATCTACTCTCTCAAGCTTTTCTTGTAGTCTTTAAAATCAATGATTGAACACGAACTTTGAGGCCTGGCACTTAACATTTTCTGTTGTATGGTATAAATTGTCCAAATGTAATAAGTATTTGCCTCTTTAATTCTCTGCGCTGATTTTTTTCTAGGAAATGTGTATGGTGTTCTTATCCTATTGCATTGTTGATAAATGGTCTATTATGAATGGTCTCTTAAAATGTGATTCTCTAGCTCAAGTTGGTTGTGATTAGAAAGGAAACCAATATCTTAGGTTACCAACAGAGCTACTTGCTCTCAGGAAGGCTTAGGAAATCAGTTCTCAAATGTAGTCCTTACACTTAAGATCTTCACTTTTTTCAAGTAGGTGAAGTCTAAACATTAGATGATAGATACAGACTAAACTAACTAGATACTGATTTACAAACATACAAAGGCCATATGGACTATAAACTTGTAGAGTGTCAATGTATTTCCTATGAGAAACCAACTTTGGTCAGAAGTTTGCGAGCCTGAAATCAGGGCAAAAGTAGTCTGTTAGCTAATGTTAAAAGTGGTCAGATACGCTGTTCACTTAGGCGGTCTTTCATCCTCTCCTTTATCCCTTTTCTTCTCTCTCTCCATATGTGAAAGGTTGATATAGATAGATATAGCTCTTAATATATGTCTATTATATTCATATATTCTTATCCCACCATCATGTTCATACTAAATGATGACTGGAGGGGTATCTTTAAAGAATATTTCAAACTTGTTAGCATATTACCTCTTCATTCAGGACTCAATATCATTGAGCTTAATTATTAATTATATTCTGATCATTATTCTCTATATTTATACTGTGGCCACCGGAATTGTTTGTTTCTCAAACTCTTTTTTTCCCCTTCCCCCCTTCCCCCCCCACCTCTTGTGGCCACTTGCACAATGATTCTTGTTCATTCACTATTCTTTGATCTTTCCTGGTTTCACCTCAGAATATAATCTTATTTCCAAGTTTAACATGGATCCGTTCTTTGTTCTAATAAGGTTTACTTTAAAACTGTTCATGATTTTGTGTTTGTGTGTCCTACTGTGTTTTAAACCCTCTCCATCAAACATGGAGACATAACCACATTGATTTTCAGATATTCCTAAATACTCCATATATTCTACAGTTCATAATTTTTGTTCATTCTGTTTTCTGAAATGATCTTTTCACTTTCACTTTTCATTTTCATTTTATCTTTAGGTTTCAGCTTACAGGTTACCTCTTCTTCCCCCAGCACACCATTTGTACCAATTGTAAAAGTTATTATAATATATTTTATGAATCATTATCTGCTAAAATATAAGCTCTCCACTAAAATATAAGATCTACGAAGACAAAATCTTACATGTCTCATTCATGACTGTATTCAATAACTTGCTCAGTGCTTGGCACGCATCAGGTACTAAATAAATATATTTGAATGAATACATGATGGTGTATAATTATTTACATCAGATATCACTCCCACTTAGCTTAAGGGACAGGTGAGTCACCCATGTGACTTTGCAAGGCTTAATTAATCAGGTTGCATAAAAGGAAACCTGGAAATAAAATATGGGTATGGGTAGTAGGTCTGATTTTTAACTTGGAACATAATTACGGCAAACAAATCATGCTGTTTGCAAACTATTGGCAACAGATAGAAGGTGGTATTAAAAAAAATATTATTGGTCCAAACCAAAGTAAAAATACTTTCTGGGAAGAAGTAGGGAACTTGGTAACTGGGTACTCCAGAAGCAGATAAGTTGATTAAAAAAGAATCAAACTACACAACTTAAAAGGACTGTTTTTTTTCCCTTTCAGTTCAAATATGAATTTAAATGATGTGATAGTTAGAACATAGGTAATTTTTTCCCTTTAATTTTTTCCTCTTGTTGTTTTACATTTTTTGTCTTATATCCCATATTATAGTTACTTATTTCAATGTATTTCTGACTAAGCACAGTCTCTTTCTGAGGTATGATGAGGGATAGTTTCTCTGGAGTATTCTGTGCATACAGGACAACTATCCACATACTTATACTAATCCAGGTTTCTCCAGAGAAACAGAACCAGCAGCATGTGCATATGTGCATATACAGAAATTTATTTTAAGGAACTGGTCCATGTGATTATGGAGACTGGTAAGTTCAAAATCTGTACATTGACAGGCTGGAAACCCAGGAAAAATTGATGTTTCTGTTCATGTCTAAAGGCTATCAGACTGGAAACCCTTGAAATATGAAGGCTATCTGCTGTCAGAATTTCTTCTTTCAAGGGGAAATGTATCGCATTCTTCTGTTTATGCTTTCAACTGATTGAATGAGGCCCATTCACATTATGGAGGGCATCCCACTTTACTTAAAGTCCACGAATTTAATATCCATTACAGAAACATTCAGAATAATAGTCACATATGGTAGTGTAGCCAAGTTGACACATGCAATTAGCCATCATAATTGCGTTCTGTTTTAATGCCACATTTAAAGCCATTTTGTAGCAGTACAGTTCCATAATGGCAAAACCGGTAGAAATTGTTATTTGAAGAACAGATCCTTGTACTGGGAATGCTTCGAAATTCTTCATCATTCTGTCTACTGGGTTCCCTGTTTGTCTGTACCCCAAGTTCTAAGTTGAATTGTCACTTCTTATTTATATTAGAGTTGTAATATGAGTTGTAGACATTTCACTATTTTTTGACTTAAATTTGTCTTAATTTCATTGAAGGATCTTTATCAATAGAATTCATGCGCTTGTAATGCTATTATTTTGTTATTTCCACGATTTTGAACTTGAGATTCCTTATTATTGACTACAGCCTCCTATATTACTAAACTTTGAAACTCTTCAATTTTATCAGAAAAGAGGGAATTTAATCCTCCCTTCATTCTTCAGGAAGTTATGTTTAGTTCTCATCTTCTTTTCCAATAAGTTCACTTTTGTCTTGTTTTGTGAATCATTCTCCTACCCATCACTCTACATCATCTAGCTGGATTATGTTCATTGTAGTAGTGGTAAAACTGACTATGCATTCTACTTTACATATCTATGGAAATTGGGAATAAAATATGACAGTATGACTTATAAATTGTTAATTGATTTTTTCTAGTCTGAATAATTAATTGATGATCTTACCTGCTATTGGGCAATTACATACAAGGTTACTCATTATTGTAGAGGTTGCCAATAATAGTAAAATGGAGAAAGGTTAAGTCTACATTTATTTGCAGCTATTACTGATTAAGTAGCATAAGTCTAACCCAAAATAATCAACTGAAAAAACTGAGCAAAAGTAGATGAAAAACTTTGTTTATTGCACAACAGGAAATTCAGAACTGTAGTATCTTAGAGAAGGGAATCGGGCCAGGGAAGTTCTTTAATGACTTCATTTTAAGTGGAGACACTTATTGGTCCAGCTGGCACAAAGAAATGAATTCAGACAGAACATGGCAATCTTACTGAGTTGTGGAGACAAATCTCAGAGTTCAGAGAGGCTTACATCTAGAATTTTGTCAGGGAGAGGGCCACAGAGGAGAGAGCTAAGTAGGGATAGAACTCCAGAAATTTGGCTAGATTTTCCTTTGACAATTTGACTGAATACCAAGCTAGATCTGTACAAGGTGTACCTCTACTAGGTCAAAGAACTACTACATGGAAGCTATAAGGTATACAGTCATCAGAATTTCACAGAATTGGGAGATATTTAGATTCTGATCATCTAGGGAGGAAAACGTTGTTGAACACTTACAGAATTCAGTAGAAATCCCCAGAAGACTAGCCTTTAGCTTTTTATCATTGAAGAAGGTTTAAAACTAGCCCTAAAATAATGTCAATTCTAGGTCAGCCTTAGCAATGGTGTGAAGGAGGCTTAGAATGATCAAAAGGTACTATACTTGCAATGAAGAATAAAAATGTGACCCAGAGCCAGGTGAAAAAAATTCATCAACAGGAATAAACCTGGAAATGATAGAAATGGTGGAATTAGATGACAGGAACTATTAAAACAGCTATTATAAATAAATGTAAACAGAGTGGGAGTAGAAGTAGAGGGATTTTTAAATGTTTATTTCCCCCTTCTGAAATTCTAGGACAGATGTCAGGAGAAGACAGTGGTGCTAAATCCCTTTTTCCCCTCTTCCTTTCATTGGCTTATTCTATGAGTCACCCTTTGTCTCTAGGACTCTGGTAGGCTTGTTGAGGTTTGCCACACTATAGCAACCGGGAGGCAATTAAAATAGAGGATGCTGGAGGGATTGTATGGCACAGCAAGTGTCTGCTGACAATCCTAGGACCTTTTGTGCTTCAAAAGGTGTATAAAAAAACAGTAAACAGTTCTGTGTGTCCACAAGAAATAAAGGACTAAAGTATAAGTAATAGGGAAAGAGCAGACGAGGTGTAGCTGTCTCTGAACCTCAGTGAGAAGACCCCCGGGGAAGATGGAGAGATGATCAGAAAAGGATGCTGTCATATATCAGTGGATTAACAGCACAGTGGGGAAACATGACCTCTGAGAATACCAGCTTCCAAAAGTGAGATCAAAGTAGATAACTTTCCTACCGTGATGCTATAGTGGCGTTTTTTAAAGGTCCTCCTTACCTCTTTCCCCAACCCGTCTTCAGTTCAATAGTCATTAGGAGCAGGGAAAGGACAAGGGAAAGCAATCATAAATAGTACTTAGTTTTCATTTTGGTGCTTTTTAGTTTGTGTCTTGCTAAACAGTCTAAAGGAAAATGATTTCCTGCTCATCAATTGCTTTTCTAAGCATCTAGCTTTAGATTCATTACTGGATAATTTTAGAGATAAGCTCATTTCTGTAGAGGAATAAACATGAAGCCAGCCTGCAAACCTGTGAGAATCTAATGTACTTTGTATAAGTAAGCAATTTAAAAACTAATATGTAGGTACATCATTGAGAGAAAGGTAAAATGGCATAGTAGATAGCTAAAAATAGATAATCTATATCATTTTAAAGAAGATGTGATGATGAAGTACTTGTATCCTTCACTTTGTATTACCAGCAAATACACAGCTGCAATAAAAAAAAACTCCATATACTCTGTCAATGTTATCTTAGAGAACTGAAGCCTATGTTTATCTGGTTAAATTTTTTCTTCCCTAAACTAGATTTAAGAGGACTAGACATCATGGCTCAGCCTTACGAGTCCCTTGCCTTTAAACATGAAAAAATTCATATGGATTGCAAGTTAATTTAGTATCCCTGGTTAAAATATAGCCACTCTGCCTATATTATCCCAACATACTAAAATTTATCTGGGACATAGACTTTCATTTTTTCCAGATTTGATTTTAAAATGCTGTCTGGTTTGAAGTCACTTGAACTTTGTTGGTTCTCTGCTCCTAAAATAACGTAGGCCTTTCCAACCTAAAATTTCTGTGTCAGTGTGGTATTTTGGGCTTCAAACCCATTTATGTTGGGAAAAATGATATTTCCTTTTTGAGAAAAATATCCCAAAGTGTAATTTTATTATTAACATCAAATTGACTCATTAATTCATTCCCATATGCCTATAGTTTGGGAAGAAAATGCAATTAAAAACTAAGCCAGAAATGACTACTAGTTTTTAGGAATTAACAACTTAAAGAGAATGTGTATGTTGTGCCCTGCCCTTATAGGTCTAGAAGGCTAATCCTGACATTTAATAATACAACAAATCAAATTACTGGGTGATGGGAAGTTTTATATACACATTTGGAGTTATCAGTTTATTTATCAATGTGTAGATGTGAATGAATGAATATATACCTGACTTCATTGGCATAAAAGGTAGAACTTACAAGAAACTGATAAGTTAGTAACCATATTTTTATGCTATTTGATCAACCCCAACTATGGAATTGTATGTTCTTTTTTTTTAAATTTAATTTTTTTTTATTCTTCAGGTCACAACCTCTGTAAATGGTTATTGGGATACCTTCCCTTTCCTCTGGCCTCCTCTGTTAACTCAGACCCCTCTCTCTTTTGTTGTTTGTTAATCTATGCTAAGTCAGTTAGTCTCTTTCTTTCCTGAGGCAGTGTCCTTTCACCCAGTGAGAGACTGTGTGTGTTCTTGGGAAAAGGCTAACCGTTCTGGTAGGTTTTCAGTGTTAATCTTGCATTGGGCAGTCAGTCTATATTTATTTGTGATCTGTCCATGTTTTCTCATTGCTGGCTGTACTCTCCAATCCCTTCTCTGTGTAGTTTTGCGGCCTTAATTTATAGTTCTGGCATCTGATTTAGGGGTCCTCACCCCCAACTGATATCTGTGAAGAAGATGTCTGTGTCTCTGTGGGTACAGGGTATGGCCATTGTAGATTATCTCCTCTCCCTTGGTTTGTAGCTTTGCTATGAGGCTGATTCCCCAACTCTGTGGCGTTCCTCTCCTGTGGAGTGGGGAGGGCCACCTTGCTCTCCTAGATGGCATCTCAGAAATTAGATTTTGGCTCCTCCAGACCTAGTGAGTACATAAGTGTGAATTTGTGACATCATGTCTCATTAGTTGTTTCTCCAGTCTTGCATGCACTGGTTCTCTCGAAAGTCCATCTCCTGTGTTCAACTCAGATGTGTGGGCTGGAAGTTTACATGGTCTCTCACCCATTCTATGATGGTGTTTGTATTATTTATGTTCTTCCTCCTCCTGAAGATTAGCTGGAGTGAGAGTGAAATGGAAAGGGCATTCACTTCTCTCCACCCACCCACACACCATACCTCCCTGTGTGGGGGAGGGGTCTGGATGTCTAGGAAGGCACCGCCTACCCTTGGGTCTTACCTCCTACCCTTAGGGGTAGAGCCTTGGCCAAACCATGCCTCGGCCATCCTGGCTTGCAGATGGCTATTCCCTGCAACCATCTGCTGCTGGGTGTGGGCTAAGACCCCGCCTAGACCCCACTCTCAGGCTCTCTGGTGCAGGGGGCCTTCCTGGGGTTCCTTGTCGCCTTTGCCCCCTGCTGGAATTGGGGCTTGGATGGCCCAGGTCCTTGAGCATGCAAGCAGCCGTGTGGCTGCTTCCTAGCAGGCGGGGCTTAAGGCCTGGAGTTGTATATTCTTGAGCATTATGATACTTGAGAGTTGAGAAGTGAATTATATTACTGAATAGTATTCATTGGTTATCTTTTGGTCACCTAGCATTTATTTTTCTTTATTTCAGTAACAGTATCCACTTTTCTCTCCTTCTGTCCTATAATTTTAGGTGTCCTACACAATTGAGTCTAAGGATAGGTATGTGACTCAGTGAAGGTAATCATCTGTTTGTTTTCCCTCTGCTTAAATTGATTGGTTAAGGTATAGGCAGGTGACTTGTTTTAGGCCAATTAGAGTCACACACAGGAGCTCTGGTTAAACTCTGAAAGGACCTTGTATATTTTAAACAACTTTTTATTTTAATTATTTATTCTTCCACTGTGTTTTCTGGACTTCAAACTGAAACCACTATCTGATATATTGCCACATCATGAAGAGTTTGAATGAAGATTATATGGAAGAAAACAGCTGGTAGGTGGAAAGTGACTGAGTCCACATGACATCCTTTGAGATTCAGGATGAAATTGGTTCTAAAGCTAGGATTTCCTTTATAGTTTTTAGATTTATAAATCAATAAGATCCCTTGTTTGCTTAAGATAAGATTGAGTTTCATTTTCTGCTACCTAGCAAAAGAGCACTGTGAGGTATATTTTTCATTTGCCTTCCAGATTATTCTCTACTCTCCACCCTCTTTGGGTTACAGAGGACTGATTTATTGATACTGCATCAAAGAGTACTTTTACTCTTGAATTTTACTGTGTTCAGTCAATGGAAATCTCCCTGGAGAGTTAAGATGTGACATTTATTCCCTAGGGACTCTCACATCCTAAATGGTTGGCTAATCCCTCTTGCAAAGGCTGTAAGTAATGTCAAGTGTTCTTTTCTCTCTAGGTTTGAGTAGTCATCCTCTTTCTTTATACCATCAGATAGTGAAGAAATACCTATCTACAGTTATGAGCCCTAATTATATTATTCCTAACAATCCCATAACCCTTCCCTTACATTTGTAGTTCATTAAGTTTTCTTCAGTTGTCCAGTTTGATTTGGCTATTTCTTGCTGTCAGGACCTGAGTGATATATATCCCATTCATCTTAGTCTTCAAAATAAGTGGAAAATCCAATAGTTTAAAAGGGCATAATCATATTTCCCATTTGAATAATTTATTGTTTGTTAGTGAATGTTCAATTAAGTATCAAGACAAGGCTTCAGATTTTTTGCGGTGCTTGCTTGGGCTTTTAGGAGGTCTTTGATGAAGGGAAGGAAGAACTGTTGGCATTTTTGTGAGCTGGTTCTTATTTTAAGATTTTAGATTCTTTTCAAATTATCACTCCCCAAAAATACCTTTTAATGTAATTATCATGGAACCCTCTTTTGTTATCCATTGAACTCTATGTAAGCATAACAATGTCCCTACAGGTTTACATATTCACATTTTCAAAAGAGGGATACTTGAATTTCTGTAAATAAACAAATTATCAAGAAATTTACCAAATTAAAGGACAGCAATCTACATGCAAATAAAGCATTCATTTATAGCCAATGAATTTACATCTTGGTCATTTACTCAAAAATTCCTCTTGTACCATTTATATTAGAAGGATTTCCTAAGCAAATTAATAATATGGACAAATTATAGGCTTATATTAAAAACTATTCATGGGAACAAACTTACTATAGGTTTTAATATACTGTGAAGGACACAACTCTAAATATGCTGACTTTAAATTTTTATATTGAAGCAATTTCTGAAAAACTCAACTAGGCATGATGTAATTGTTTTGTGTATTTGTAATATTATTACCTTAGCATAATTTATCACCAAACTTTTTACCATGTTAGCCTTCTTCCATTAGTCTGAGAGATATACTGATGTCTTTTTAGTGAAATAATATTAAAAATAACTATGCTGAACATATGTAATATGTTAACAACAGGTAGGTATTAAATATTAGCCTGACAGTGTGGATTATTCAGTAGTCAAGATGAAACAAAAATATTATTTATACTTTGAGAATACCAAATTTCAATCAAGATACTGTCTCATGTCTCAAGGATTTCTTGACTTTTCACTTAACAGCATAATTTGTTGAAACTAATGATAAGATATGGTTGCCATATTTTTGTAGTCATAATGTGTATTGATAGTGATAGTGGAGTAAAATACTTGAAATTGTCCCTGACCAAAGAAAAAGAATCTAAGCCATAAAGCTGTTACGTATATCCTTTTATATGTGTAGCACATGTCCTGAGTCTCTTTCAATAGCAAACAATTTAAAAAATATGTGCTAGTTTTCAGACAGACCTAATAGATTTTAGAAAATATGTATTATAATAATAGTGAACATCACATAGTAATTCGTAGTAGGAATTAATGCTTTATCGTGCAAAGCACCTTTGTTGATTTGAAAGTACAATAAATTATAGTTCCCACTTTTAAAGAGAGTGTAATCCAATTAAAGAGGTGTGAACTGTCATCTCCAGGCAATGTAAGGAGCTTTATCATATCAGAGGACAGGATTCTGAGGATTATTAGATGAAGAGAGAAGCCGTGTGTGCAGAACAGTGACTGTAATCTGGGCCTTATTTCTTGCTACACTGTGTACTGGTTATGTGAGCTTCAGACACAATTCTCAAAATAAAGATACAAGTGTGTATCCTTACAAAATCACTGATAAAGTCTGTCTCATGGGGAAAGTCTGTCTCATACCTTACTTAACTTTTCCTTGCTAAATTCTCTCATTATTCCTCAGTTTCCTGTGACACAACTTTTAGAATTCTATCTTAAGTAGTAGTATTATTTTTTTTTCCATAATATGTCCTAAAGAAATGACCTGGATGTATTAAAGACTCCTTAAGTTCTGCATGTCCAGAAACTGAACCGATAGCTGAATTTATTAGACATGATAGCAGAAATTTATTAGACATGATAGCAGAATTTTACCAACTGTAATTTTCACACTTATACCTTCAATTACCAGTACATTTAAATTGGTAAAATAAATCAGATGTGCTCATATTTTCATTTTTAGAAAGTAACAATTTGGTATCAGCTTGTTGGAAAAATTAGAAGGAATACATAGTGGAGTCAAAAGATTGGGAAGATCTGTGCTCAGGCAATTAGTAATGGGCATGTAAGGTAGAGCTAAAGAGGTATTGAGGAGGAAAAGTAAAATTTTTACTTCTATATGTTTTGGAGCAAAGAAGCATTAGCATAGTCTGATCTTTGGCAGGTTTATTAGAATTCTCTTGTCAAACAATTTTAGCCTTGCATTTTTTGTGCACTATTGTTTTGTTATCTCTATTCTATGAAGATTAATTTATTCAAAATTTTATAAGGACTAGGTTCAATTTTTGGAACTTATTTTTCATTCAAGTTTTATAATTTATGGTCAGAGTTATACAACATAATCTCGATTTTTAAAAATCCTGTTTTCTTTTTAATATTTTTCCAGTTCTATTGAGAAATAATAGACATGTATCACTGCATATGTTTAGGAGTGTGACATAATGGTTTGATTTATATATGTTGGGAGGTAATTATTACAATATGCTAACTTAACATTCACCTCACATATAGATACAAGAAAAAGAAAGAGGGAGAGAAAAATATTTACTCTTGACCACTTTCTTATGTATCATAAAACAGTGTTAGCTATATCATAATGCTGTGCATGATATCCTTAGTAATTGTTTATTTACAACTTTGACAGCTTTTCTCTTAATTCCTCCTCTCACTTTCAAACTTTGGCAAGCCGATGCCTGATCTCTTTTCCTGGAGTTTAATTTTTTTTTTTTTCAGATTAAATACAGTACTTATCTTTCTCTAATTTATTTTACTGAGCATATTGCCTTAAGGGTTCATAGTGTTGTTGCAAATGGTAGTATTCCTCATTGTTTTTCATTGAATAATATTTGTGTGTGTGTGTGTGTGTGCGTATGTCTGTGTACCACAACATTTTTATCCATCCATCAATGGACACATGGACACATAGCTTGTTTCCATTTAGGATGGACTTGGATATTGTAAATAATACTACTGTGGACTGAAGATATCTTTTTGAGTTAGTATTTTTGTTCCTTTGGATTTATTCCCAGGTTTGGAATTTTTGAATCATATGGTAATTCTATCTTAAGGTTTTAAGGAAAACTCATATGGTTTTCTATAGTGGCTGTGTACCAACAGTGCACAAGGGTTCCTTTTTTCCTACATCTGTACTAGCATTTATAGTCTGTTGTTTTTTTTGATGATGGACATTCTAACAGGTATTAGGTGATATCTCACGGTTTTAATGTGAATGTTATAATTAGTGATGTTGAGCATCATTTTATATACCTGTTGGTTGTTTGTGTATTTTCTTTGGAAGATTGTCTACTTAATTCCTTTGCCCATTTTTAATTAGTTTTTTAGTTTTTTTGTTCTTGAATCATATGAGTTCTTCATGTATTTTGGGTATTAATCTCTTATCAGATACAGAATTTGCAAATATTTTCCCCAATTCCACAAGCTATGTTTTCACTTTTGCTAATGGTTTCTAAAATATCCTGTTTTATTATTATTTACATTGTGCCTACCCTTATTTTGTACATCTGTGTGTCTTTTTTGCTTGATTAAATTGCCAGTGGTTTTCTATATTGTTAATTTTTTCAAAGAATGATATTTCATTAATTCTACATTAGTTCTACTTTTCATTTATAACTTACTATTTTCACTATTTCAATATTCCTTTCTCATATCCTGTTCATTTTTTAAGTGCTTCCAAAGAAAGAAAACTTTATCATGAAGAATTGGTATTTTGGTGATTCTAAGAAAACTTGCTTAAATCTTTCTATTCAAGCAGATATTTATTTCATTTTTTAATGAAATACTTTTTATATTTTTTGTGTAAAAATGCAAGGAAATGAATTTTTTGTGATCACTGCTTTAATTGCATCTTATTGATTCTAAAATACTTTTTCATTACCATTATGCTTATAAATTAGCCTGAAATTTCAGTTTCCTTTTAATTCAAGAATTGTTTGTTAGCTATTCTAACAGAAATACCTATTCAATTGTTTTTGTTTTACTTCATTGATTTCTATATTTTTAATGTAAGAGCATTATCTTTGTATAATTTCTACTTTATGAAACTCATTGAGATTTTCTTTAGATTATAAAATAAAATCTCCATAAATGTTAATATGCCCTTGGAAAGAACATAGATTTTCTATTTTGGGATGCAAAGTCTGATATATTTATATGTTTACTTTGTTTCCTATACTGCTTACGGCCACCATTCTTTCATTTTTTTTTTTTTTTTTGTTCACTTGATCTGTCTTGGCTGAGGGTGGTATATTAAAATTGTGAAAGACTGACATAAACATTATAGTGGCAACATCAGACTGACATCAGCATCATAGTGCTTCCTCCATTTCTGAAGTCTTCCTTTGTTTCCACTATAAAACTCTCCACTCATCTGCTTGCCTTTGAGTTTGTACTAAAATGCATCTGATGGTGGCTAACTCCTTTGCCATACCAGGCCCTGAAAAATAATCTTTGTTTATTCTACTTTGTTTGATCTTCATTTATTCCACACTGCTTTTACTCATAATCTGATAATTCCTTTGGCATAACCCAAATGTGACTCTCTTTAGACAGGAATATCTTTCCCTTAGCACTATCACAGTGACTACATTTTCATTACTCACCCTCCTTTCAATGCATTAAACTTCTGGCTGAAGTCTGCTCCTTCTGGCTGAAGTCTGCTGTCATTTTTATAACCTTAATCTGTCACTGTCATCCATTTCTCATCAGAGGGTCAGATAATCCATTTGATTTAGTTAACATTGGTTACTTTGTCTTTACCATGTTACATGAGAAATGTTTGCATACTTAGACAATAAGGAAAACTGTATTCATAAACATTTGACATATAGCAACCAAATTGAGATGTATTGCAAGTATATTGAAAATATACTCTAAATTTTATTTTTTCAAATTTTTAAAAAATTGATTGCACATATATATTGTACATAATTTTAAAAATTATTGTACACACATATTACATCATTGTCTGCCCCAAGGTTCTCCCACCACTTTGTCACCCATGAACCATCATCTTAAACTCCTCTCCCTCTTTTGCCTATGCTTTCATTCTGCTAACAGTTAGTTTTAAATTTTCCTTGTCCTTTTGTTTGTTTCTTTTCCCTACATTGCATGTATAGGTGAGATCACCTGGTATATTTCTCTTTATCGTTTTGGTTTATTTCCTCTAACATGATTCCTTCTAGCTCTATCCATGTTATCAAGAATGCATCAAATATATCTTTTTTGATTGACAAATAGTATTCCATTGTGTACATATACCCCAGCTTTCTGATCCATTCATCTGGGCATTAGGGTTGTTTCCAAATTCTGGCTCTTGTAAATAGTGCTACAATAAACATAAAAGAACTGGTGTCCTTTTTAATTAGTATTTTGGTGTCCTTTGGATAGCTTCCCAAAGGATTTGGGATAGAATGGTAGTTCCATTTTCAGTAATTTGAGGGTCCTCCACACCACTTTCTGTAGTGGCTGGACCTGTTTGCATTCCTACCAGCAATGTAAAAATGTTCCTTTTTCTCCACATCCATGCCAGCACGTGTTCTTCATTTTTTAAGATATGATTCTTACTGGTGTGAGGTGGTATCTCATTGTGGTTTTGATTTGTATTTCTCTGATTAATAGTGATGTTGAGCATTTTTTCATATGCCTATTGACCATTTTGTACTCTAAATTTTGAAGACAAAAGATAAAATGAATGTAAAATTTTCTATAACTTTTGCATCAATTTCAATTTGAAATTTTGACATGTTATTAAAATTAATTTCATATTTCTTTTTTATTTTTTACAATTTTAGGTTACATATATAGTACACATTCTATACACATACTGTTTCCCATTGCTTTGAAATCTGACTCTACTAAAAGTATATTAGTCATCTCAGAATTTCTAAATTTGTTTTTTCTTGGTCTCCATTTTCATTGTTTTTTTTCTTCTTATGACTTATGCAACTAAAATCCTTTCTTTCTTGATAAACTTTCATACCTTCCTCTAGAACTCTGCTGCTATTTGTTATTCAGTTTCTCTGAATCTGTCTCCTTTCTCTTTCACTGACATCTTTTCTTTGTCATACCTAAATGTCCAGCTACATGTTCTTTTTGTATTTCCTCCTCCATTTTCTTTACCTATTCCACTCCTTATTGTGACATAACCATTGCATAAATGAAATAGTCAAATCATCATCTCCAGGCTTGTCCCCTCCCTCTTTCACTGCAGTATTGTACTTGCAGTTATTTACCATATATTTCTATTTGAACATCTTTTCACAAGTAAAACTATATCTAAAGTAAAACAAATAATTTTACTCTCAAAATCAGTTCTGTTTCTATTGGTAGTTTCAAAATTTTTGATGTCATCCAGTTTTAAACCTCTGATTTAATCTGGTCTCTTTCCTCTTTCCCCAGTCTCTCCGATTCATTCTATCAGGAAGACCTGAAGCCTGTTCTTTCCTAATGTTTCTTGTTATCCATTCCTTCTGTTGGGGCCACAGATGGATGTCCTCACATGCTGCTCATATAGCTGCTTTCTGAATCAGAGTGCCTGGAAATATTACAAGGTTATGAGATACCATGGAGTGGGGTGACCAGTGATGGTGACCATTTTCCTAAATAATTGCACCAATGTAATTTATTGACAATACTTTTTCATTGCTAGTATAAAATAAATACACACACACATATATATGTATATAATTTTCTCTCATCAGTGAAACTAGGATTAAAAAGGAGCTTTTCTTATTAGATCATAGTCAGGGTAGAACTCTTTATTTACAAGAGTCAGATGTAGACACATGGAAGAAAAGACAGCATAAAAACAGCATGATTATAAGAACTGAAGAGCAACAAAGTAAGCCTTATTACTCAAGCCACATTGACTAGGAAATAAATTGCAGTTAGTTTTATGAAATCCTTTGTAGAGGCTACATAGGGCTTCATATGAAAAAGGCTATGTGAACTCTAAGGCTTTTGTGTAATTGACAACATTTTTAACTTTAATACGTTGTTGCTTTGAATTTTAAAGTCTTCTTCCTTTTTTTATAAATAGAAAATTCCTAGAGAGACAGAAACCACTTTATGCATTCTTTTAATTGCTTTGACACCTACTATGTCATGTATCACAGGCAGAAACTCCATAGTTCTCCAAGATGTAAGAGAGAAAACTAAAAGGTAGCAAAGTATAAAGATCTTTGGGTGGTCTTGAGTCAAGGTTACTTAATCAATTAAAAAAATATAAACAATTATATAATATTATGTAATATTAAGCTGTACTTGAAGTTGGACAGGCTGGCCAAGATGAAAATGTTCAGGAATTATGTCCTATTTTTTTCTGGTCACTGCTACATGACACACTGTGTTTTTCCTTCAAGTTCTACAAAACAGTTCACACAGACAGATTTGTTCTGTTTGGTATACTTACCATAAAAACTTTTGCTGCTTTGTTGTTTTGTTTCTGAAATATGTGATGACATTTCAATGTCTCTCAATGTTGTCTCTCAGAAAAGAGTTAGCTTAGAAGAGATACAGTATAATTTTGATTTTGGTGTATCAGTCTCACATCTGTAAGATTTCCATTTGATCTTCTTTTCCAACAAAACATTCCTTATACTAATACTGAAAAATGTTTTCAGTTGTTCCTCTAGACACCTAATGTTTTCTTTTTTAAACTTTAGATAGAAAAGCAATCAGGTATCAATCTTATTTGAATAACTCATCAATGGAACAAGTAGGCTGTAGCTAGCCAAGTGAAGATATGATAGGGAAGATCCTATTTTCAGTGCTTTTTTTATTTTTATTTTTATTTTTTGTTACTCGGGAGGAAGAGAAAAACATTCAGATTGATTGAGAAAACCTCCTTCCATTTATTCTGATAAAATTAAGGCTAAAGTTTACCTTCTTAACTATTTTTAAGTGTGTAGTTCTGTGACATTAGATACATTAAGATTGTTGCACAAACCTCACCACCATCATCTCCAGAACTTTATCATCTCCAACTGAAACTGTGTGCCTATTAAATACAATCCTATAACCCTATTCTTCCCTTCTGCAGTGCCTGGCAGTCACAATTCTATCTCTGAATTTGACTGCTCTAAGTACTTCATATAAGTGTAATCACACTAATTGCCCTTCCATGAGTACTTTATTTCACTCAGAAAGTATCTTCAAGGTTAATATGCTGTAGCATGTGATGCAATATTTTTTTGAGGAAGAATACTGATTTGTGAATTTTTTAAAAAATTGATTGATTAAATTTAATTGATTTTATAAAATTGATTGCATATATATATATATACACACACATGTTTATATGTGTGTGTGTGTATTACATCATTCTCTACCCTGGGGTTCTCCCACCACCATATCACCTGTGATCCATATTAATCTCTTGTGTCTATCCCTTTCCCAATTTTACCCTCTTTCCCCTCTCTTTTTCTATGCCTCAGTTCTGTTGACAGTTTAAAATTTTTCTTGTCCATTTGTTTGTTTACCCTCTATCTCTCATATAAGTGAGACCATCCAGTGTTTCTCTTTATCTTTCTGGCTTATTTCTGCTAACATGATTCCCTCTAGGTCCATCCATGTTCCTGTGAATGACATAAGTTTGTCTTTTTTGGTTGATGAGTAATACTCCATTGCATAAATATACCACATCTTATTTCAACCATTCATCAGTTTTGGGATACTTGAGTTATTTTAATATCCTGACAACTATAAATAGTACTGCGATAAACATATGAGTACAGGTATCCTTTTGAATTTTTTTTTGTATCCTTTTGGTAGATCCCAGTAGTGGGATTGCTGGGTCAAAGTGGTAGCTCCATTTTCAGTAGTTTGAGAGTCCTCCACACAGACTTCCATAGTGGCTGGACCAGTTTGCATTACCACCAGCAATGTAAAAGTGTTTGTTTCACACATAAGTAGTAGGAGACTTCAATACCCCACTCTCAACAAAGGACAGATCAAAAAAACAAAAACAAAAACAAAAGCTACACAAGGACACAAAAGCCTTAATGGAAGACCTACACAAAATGGACCTAATAGAAATCTACATGACCCTACACCCACAAGAAAAAGAATACACCTTATTCTCAAATGCACATGGATCATTCTCTAAAATTGACCACATTCTAGGCCACAATGCAAACATGAATAAATACACAAAGATTAAAATAATACCATCTTTTTTTCAGACCATAAGGGTATCAAACTAGAAGTCAACAATGAAAAGAGAGCAAGAAGAACATCAAACACTTGGAGACTGAACAACATGCTACTAAATGAAGAATGGGTAATTGAAGAAATTAAAGAAGAAATTAAAACTTACTTTGAAACAAACAATAAAGAAGACACACATTCCAAAATGTCTGGGATGCAACAAAAGCATATCTAAGAGAGAGGTTCATAGCAATACAGGCCCATATCAAAAACCAAGAAACTAACCAAAAAAAAAACCTAATCTACCAAATGGAAAAATTAGAAAAAGAGCAACAAAAAAAACCAAAACCCAGCAGAAGACAAAAAAATGACAAAAATAGAAGAAGAAATAACTAATCTAGAAGCCAAAAAGACTACCCAGAAGATCAACAAAACCAAAATCTGGTTCTTTGAAAAAATAAATAAAATTGATAATCCCCTTGCAAAGCTCACAAAGGAAAGAAGAGGGAAAATTCAAATAAACAGAATCACAAATGAAAGAGGAGAAGTTCATAACAGACACAAAAGAAATCCAAAGGATAATAAGAGATTACTATGAACAACTATATGGAAATAAATACAACAACCTGGATGAGATGGACAGATTCTTAGAAAGATACAATTCTCCAAAATTAAACAAGGAAGATAGAACTTAAATAAAACAATCACAAGCAGTGAAATTGAAGCACTCATCAAAACTCTGCCTAAAAACAAGAGCCCTGGACCTGATGGCTTTAGTAATGAATTCTACCAGACATTCAAAGATGAAATACCTGCACTATTAAAGCTTTTCCAAAAAAATTGAGAAAGAAGGAAAACATCCAAACACATTCTATGAAGCAAACATCACACTCATACCAAAAACAAATAAGGACAGCTCCCAAAAAAGAAAATTATAGACCAATTTCCCTAATGAACACAGATGCAAAAAATTTAAACAAAATCCTGGCAAATTGAATCCAATGATACATAAAAAGCATTATTCACCATGACCAAGTGGGATTTATCCCAGGGGCACAAGGATGGTTCAACATCCAGAAATCAACAAAGAGAGAAACAAAAACCACATGATAATATCAGTAGATGCAGAGAGAGCATTTGACAAAGTCCAGCATCCATATATGATAAATGCCCTTGAAAAATTAGGGATTAAAGGAATTTGCCTCAACATAATAAAAGCCATCTATGACAAACCTATGGCAAACATCATCCTAAATGTGGAAAAACTAAAATCATTCCAGTTAAGATCTGAAATGAGGCAAGGATGCCCACTCTTCCCACTACTCTTTAACATTGTACTGGAAGTTCCAGCTAGGGCAATAAAGCAAGAGAAAGACATGAAAGGGTACAAATAGATAAAGAGGAATTGAAGCTATCATTATATGCTGATGACATGATTATATAGATAACCCAAAAAAATCCACGGAAAAATTGCTTGAAATAATAAGGCAGTTCAGTACAAATACAAAAATAAACACACAGAAGTTGGTAACTTTCCTATACGCAAAAAGTCAAATAAAAGAGGAAGAAATCAGAAAAACCATCCAATTTACCATTGCACCAAAAAAAATTAAATACCTGGGAATAAACCTAACAAAACACATGAAAGAACTATACAAAGAAAATCTTAGAATGCTGCTAAAAATGATAGAATAAGACATCAGGAATGGAAAGTCATGCCCTGTTCATGGATTGGAAGAATCAATATCATCAAAATGGTCATCCTATGAAGGGCAATCTACAGACTCAATGCAATCCCAATAAAAATCCCAATGACTTTTTAAATGAGGTAGAACAAAAATTACTGAAATTCATATGGAATAACAAAAGACCTCAAATATCAAAAAGCCTCCTGATCAGAAAAAAAGAGAATGGAGGTATTATAATTCCAAACTTCAAACTATACTACAAAGCCATAATAATTAAAACAGCTTGGTGCTGGTACAAAAAATAGACAATCAGACCAATGGAACAGAATTTAGTGCCCTGAAATAAAATCACACATACATAGTCAACTAATCTTTGACAAAGGGGTGAAAAACTTACATTAGAACAAAGATAGCCTCTTCAATAAATGGTGCTGGGAAAATTGGACTAAGACCTGCAAAAAAAAAAAAAAGGACCAAGACAAGTCCCTCACACCATGTACAAAAATCAACTCAAAATGGATAAAACACTTAGATGTCAGACCTGAAACCAAAACATACATAGAGGAAAACTTGGGCAAAACCTTCCGTGAATTACAATTCAGGAATCCCTTTCTGGACACATCTACAGATGACAAAAAAAATGAAGGACTATATCAAACTAAAAAGCTTCTGTACAGCGAAAGAGACAACAGAAAAAACAAAAGTCCAACAGAATGGGAAAAAATTTTTGCCCTCCACAAGAGTGATAAGGGTTTAATAACGAAGATCCACAAGGAACTCACACAATTAAACAATAGCAAAACAAGAAGCCCAATCAAAAAGTGGGGAGAAGAACTAAAAAGGTATTTCTCCAAAGAGGAAATACAAATGGTCAACAGGCACATGAAAAATTGCCCAATGTCACTAGCAATAAGGGAAATTCAAAACCACAATGAGATACCACCTTACACCAGTAAGAATGGCCCACATCCAAAGAATGGGAAACACGTGCTGGCAAGGATGTGGAGAGAAAGGAACACTCTTACACTGCTGGTGGGAATGTAAACTGGTCCAGCCACTATAGAAAACTCTGTGGAGAACACTCAAATTAATGATAATGAACTACCATCTGACCCAACAATCGCTCTCTTGGGAATCTACCCAAAAGAGACCTCAATGTGGGTACAAAGGGACACCTGAGTTCAGATGTTTACTGCAGCACTGTTTATAATAGCAAGGACTTGGAAGCAACCTAAATGCCCCCAAACTGAGGACTGGATGAAAAAAATGTGGTGTGGTGGTGCACGCCTGTAATCCCAGCTACCTGGGAAGCTGAGGCTGGGGATTGCTTGAGTCCGTGGTACCCCGGGCAACGAGAGCCTGCAGTTCCAAGGGCAAAAATAGCGAGACCTAGTCTCAAAAACAAAACAAAAACAAAAACAAAAATAAATTGTGGTGTATATACACTATGGAATATTACTCATCAAATAAAAATGATAAAATTTGATGATTTTATGATAACATGGATATACTTAGAAGAAATCATATTAGCAGAAACAAGTCAAAAAGAAAATGACAGAAACCAAATGGTTTCACAAATATATGGGATATAGGAAAAAATAAACAAAAGCCACGAGGAAAAGTCAAAACAAGCTAAGCACCAAACTGAAGCAAACAACTTCGGGCAGGGGGGGAAATGGGGAGAATGGTGGATAAGGTGGGAGGGGGTGAATCCCTGGGATTACAATGATGTGAAATTTACATATTAATACATTAAAAAATAAAGAAAAATGTTCGCTTTTCTCCACATCCACACCATCACTTTTTGCCTTTTTTATTATTTAATTATATATATATATATATATATATTTAACATCACTGTGATCCCTCAGGGTCACCTACCACCTCTCTTCCCTGTCCACTCCAGCTGGTTCCCTCCCCCAGTTGTGTACTTTCGTTTGGTTGTCCATATATTAGTGAAACCATTTGGTTTCTGTCTTTTTCCTTCTGACTTGTTTCTGCCAATATGATTTCTTCTAGGTATATCCATGTTACCAAAAATCATCAAATTTGTCATTTTTAATTGATGCATAATATCCCATTGTGTAGGTATACCACATCTTTTTCATTCTGTCATCTGTCTTAGGGCATTTGGGTTTTTTCCATGTCCTTGCAATTATAAATAGTGTTGCAATAAATATCCGAGCACAGGTGGCCCTTTGTAACCACATTGAGGTCTCCTTTGGGTACATTCCTATAAGAGCGATTGCTGGGTCAAATGGTAGTTCCATTTTCATTAGTTTGAGGGTTCTCCACACTGCTTTCCAAAGTGGCTGGACCAGTTTACATTCCCACCAGCAGTGTAAAAGTGTTCCTTTCTCTCTACATCCACGCCAGCATTTATCTGTTTTTTGGATGTGGGTCATTCTAACTGGTATAAGGTGGTATCTCATGTGGTTTTGATTTGCATTTCCCTAATTGCTAGTGACGTTGAGCAATTTTTCATGTGCCAGTTAGCCATTTGGATTTACTCTTTAGAGAAGTGTAATTTTAGATCTTCTCCCCTTTTTTTAACTGGATTTTTTGCTTTGTTTTTGTTAAGTTGTGTGAGTTTTTGTGTATCTTTGTTATCAGACCCTTATCCCTTGTATGGAGGGTAAACACTTTTTTCCACTTGGTTGGGATTCTTTTTGTTTTTTCTGTTGTCTCTTTTGCTGTACAGAAGCTTTTTAGTTTGATATATATAGTCCCAGCTGTTTATATTTTCCTTCAATTTTTTTGCCATCTATAGATGTGTCCAAAAATATATGTCTGACTTGTAACTCATGAAATGTTTTGCCCAGGTTTTTTCTATGTATTTTATGGTTTCCAGTCTTGTGTCCAAGTCTTCTATCCATTTTGATTTAGTTTTTATACATGGTGTGAGGGAGGTATCTTGGTTTATTTTTTTGCATGTTTGGTCCAGTTTTCCCAACACCACTTTTTGAAGAGACTGTCCTTGTTCCAATGTAAGTTTTTCACTCCCTTGTCAAAGATAAGTTGACTATATATGTGTGACTTTATTTCAGGGAATTCAGTTCTGTTCCATTGATCTGATTGTCTGTTTTTATACCAGTACCAAGCTGTTTTAATTACTATGGCTTTGTAGTGTGGTTTGAAGCCTGAAATGGTAATACCTCCATTCTCTCTTTTTCTGGTCAGGAGGTTTTTCAATAATTGAGGTCTTTTATTATTCCATATGAATTTCAGTAATTTTTGTTCTATCTCTTTGAAGAATATCATTGGAATTTTTATAGGGATTGGATTGAATCTGTAGATTGCTTTTGGTAGGATGGCCATTTTGATGATATTAATTCTTCCAATCCATGAGCACGGAATGTCTTTCCATTTCCTTATGTCTTCTATCTCTTTTAGCAGAGTTTTGAAATTTTCTTTGTTTAGATCAACCTGGATGAGATGGACAGACTCTTGGAGAGATACAACCCCCCGAAACTAAACAAAGAAGAAGTAGAGAACTTAAATAAACCAATCACAAGCAGAAAAATTGAAGTAGTCATCAAAATTCTACGCAAAAACAAAAGCCCAGCAACAGATAGATTCACAAAGAATTATAGCAGACATTCAAAAATGAAATAATACCTGTACTACTAAAGCTTTTCCAAAAAATTAAGAAGGAAAACTGTCAAGCACATTCTATGAAGCAAACATCACACTCATACCAAAAACAAATAAAGACAGCATGAAGAAAGTAAACTATAGACCAATTTCCTTAACAAACAGGGACACAAAATTTTTAAATAAAATCCCGGCAAATTCAATCCAATGATGTATAAAAAACATTATTCAACATGACCAAGTGGGATTTATCCCAGGGGCACAGGGATGTTTCAACATCCGAAAATCAGTTAATATAGTCCACCACGTCAACAGGGAAAAAACCCAAAAACCATATGGTCATATCAATAGATGCAGAGAAAGCATTTGATAAAGTTCAACACCCATTTATGATAAAAGCTCTTGAAAATGTGGGGATAAAAGGAACATATCTCAACATAACAAAAGCCATCTATGATAAACTTACAGCAAACATGATCTTAAATGGGGAAAAACTAAAATCATTCCAATTAAGATCTGGAACCAGGCAAGGATGCTCACTATCTCCACTGCTTTTTAACATTTTACTGGAAATTCTAGCAAGGGCAATAAGACAATAGAAAGACATAAAAGGAGTACAAATAGGGAAAGAAGAACTGAAGTTCTCATTCTATGCAGATGATATGATTCTTATGTAGAGAATCCAAAAAAAAAAAAAATCCACAGAAAAACTTCTTGAAACAATAAACCAGTTCAGTAAAGCATCCAGTTTAAAGTCAATACACAGAAAACAGTAGCTTTCCTATACACAAAAAGTCAAGCAGAAGAAGAAATTTAAAAAAAAAAATCCCACTTACCATCACACCAAAAAAAAAAAAAAATACCTGGGGATAAACCTAACAAAACATGTTGCCTGTTTTTTTGATATGGGCCATTCTTACTGGTTAAGATGGTATCTCAGTGTTGTTTTTTATATACATTTCCCTGATTAATAGTGATGTTGAGCATTTTTTCATATGTTACTTGTATTTCCTCTTTGGAGACGTGTCTTTTTAGTTAGTTCTCCCCATTTTATGAGTGTTTTTTTTTTGTTTTTTTGTTTTTTTTTTTTGTCTTGTTTTTGTTGTGTGATTTCTTTGTGGATCTTTGTTAGCACTTCGTTATCACTCTTGTCACTTTCATGGAGGGAAAATTTTTTCTCCCATTCTGTTTGGTTTCTTTTTATTTTGATTATCATGTTTTTTTGTTGTACAAAAACTTCGAAATTTGATGTAGTCCCAGATGTTTATGTTTTCCTTCATTGTTTTTTTTAGCATCTGTAGATGTATCCTGAAAGAGGTTTCTGAAGCATAAGTCTTAGAGTGTTTTGCCCATATTTTCCTCTATATATTTTATGGTTTTAGGTCTTATGTCCAAGTCTTTTATCCATTTTGAGTTAGTTTTTGCACATGGTGTGGAGGAGTTGTCCTGGTTCATTTTTTTGCATGTAGTGGTCCAGTTTTCTCAGAACCATTTACTGAAGAGGCTATCCTTTTTCCAATGTATGTTTTTTCCCCTTTGTCAAAAACTAGTCAACTATATGAGTGGCTTTATTTCTGGGCACACAATTCTGTTCTATACATCTGATTGTTTTTGTTCAGATAGCATGCTATTTTAATTATGGCTTTGTAGTATAATTTGAAGCCTGGGGTTGTTATACCTCCATTCTCTTTCCTTAGGCTGATTGGTCTGGCTTGTTCTTTTGTTTTTCTCTCAGAGTATGTTCCTAGGAGTGATTTTGGCTAGTAGTTGTACTGGGGTTATTGATCTGTCCTCCCCTTTTTTCACTTTTATTTATTTGTTTATTAATATTTATTCCTTGCTTTTGTTTGACTATTGTGACAGACCCATTGCTTTGGAGTTGAAGAGACTAGTAAGCAGGTGTGACTTGATAGTTTCCTTAAGTTTGTTGGGTCTATATTGCTTTTTTGTTTTTCCCTGAGACTGCTTTTCCTGGGAGTGGTTTTGCTTGTTAATGAATCTGGGGCTTCTTCTTTGTCTCCTTTTCTGGCAGGATTTTGTTCTCACTATTGTGCCATGGCTGTTGTTGGTTCCCTTGCCTGTGCTGATACTGTGTACACATCAGGAATTTCTGGCGTTCCCAGACTCAGCACCCAAACCTGGAGGGCTCTCTGCTCTTGCCTCCCTAGTCAAAGCTGGAAAAGCCCTGCTGTTGCTAGATTACTGTGGGAGTGAAGCTGGGTCTTTCCGGTGTTCTTGGACTCCATGCCCAAACCTGGATTATCCTTTCTTTTTTATGGCTGAAATACTTCTGTATATGTGTGTCTCACATTTTGTTTATTTGTTCATTCATCAGTGGGCACTTGTTTACATCTTCCTTTTGACTCTTGTAGAAAATGCTGTTATTACCCACAGGTGTGTAAAACCTGCTGAATGAGGAAAATCACTTTTCTAATTTAGAAAAAAAAACCCTAAAAGTTCATTTCTGTACTTCTTAGGTATGTATGATTTCTTCATCCTCAGCCATAGTCTCATAAGTGAGTGTAATGCTACCACTTGCTTCTTGCAGAACACAAAAATCCCTGGGTAAAAGGTCTGCTACATTATTATTTATTTATCTTCTGACACAAATAACTTACTTGCTCACCAGACAGTGAAGTCTGAAAGTGAAATACCACACTAGAATTGTGGCATAGGTTTACCGACCAGTGACCTGGAACCAACCCATATGCAGTAGCATTACAGCACACATAATACAGAAATATAAGAGAAAAATAAAAATATGTTAGTGGACACTTTAGGCCTGCTGCACACTTATTTATACCTTGATTCTTTCTGCCCTTATGAGAAAGGAAGAAAGTCTTATCAGTGATGCAGCACCTAAAGGACTGAGTGATAAGGTATATATCTTTGCAAAAGGAAAGGTAAATACAGACAGAAGGAAGGCACAGTGAATGAGGGTGTTTGCTGGGTCATTGGGTTAAGTAGAGGCCTAGGAATGAAAGAATGTTGCTTTGGGGTATCTCCTCTGGGTAGCCTATCCTGACTCCCTTCTTCTGTTCTACTGGTCTCCAAGGATCCTGTGGAGTAAGACCTCATCTCTTTTAGTTTGAAAGGGAATAAAGTACTTACCTCACCATCCTGGAATTTATCTTCTGATTATATAGAAAAAGATATGTTCAATAAAAGCCAAGTAACCAAGAAATAAAAGATATGATGAGTGGCAGAAGTAATGATGCTTTAGAGAAAGAGAATCAATATGGATTGATGAATTTGGAGGCTGATTTAGACAGATGTTTAAGGGTGAAGACTTCAACTATAGTTGGAAGAACAAGTAGGATCTGGATAGGAAGAAAGAAGGAGGGCTTCTGAGAGATGTTAACTTGTGTAAGCTCAAAGATGGAATACAAACTTCTGTAGACATTTTTTACCCCAGTATTAGAATGTTCTTTCTCAAGAATAAAGAAAATTGACAGTTTAAATTCATGCACCTTTTTCCTTTACAAACACTGCCACATTTATAATGTAAAACAGCTTTTTCTCCTTAAGTTTTTTTTGAGATAACTAGACATAACAGCTTGACAAGATTATCTCTTTTCAAGGACTTGTTACAGTGACAGGAACAATTTAGCCACCTCATTTAACTTTGCAAATTGGGTCAAACTGTGTGAAACTTGGAGGTTAAATTTTGAGTCATATTAGAATATTAGGTTGGGGTTGGCAGTATTGAGTATTTCAATTCATTGATAATTTTGTACTTAAGAACATTAAATTTCATGATTTTCTATATCTGGTGAACTTATTGGTGGTTTTGTAGATCTTATCTTGGAATCAGCAAGTCTAACTAGCAGCTTGCAAATGTGTACAATAAATACTCACTAAAGAGCAATTAGAACAAATAACCATTGAGCATTCAATGAAGAGGGAGTTTACACATTTCCCTAAAGTAATCAACATTCCTTTTCCTTGTTTTGTTTAAATTTTGTTTTTACCTAAATTACCTTAATGCTGCCCTTAGTGAAATACTTTAAAATAAGAATCAGTGGAATTGGATTTTTCTTGATTAAACATTAGAAATACTGAGGTTAATTAGATTAAAACTGTATCTGATGCTGTTGAGTACAGATCAGTGGTCTTGGTATTTTCCAGGGAAGTCTCTCTCATGTCTCATGTTAAACTTGGATTTTAAGACATGTGGGTCTGCATCACCATCCCTGGAGCACCATTTTGAGCTTACATGTTTATAAAAACAAAACACACAAAGGGCTAATGACTTGGAAGCATTATGTTGACTTGGGAGGACTCCTTCCTTGTCACATTTTGCTTTAGAAATAATTATTACAAGTTGCATTTCTCCCAGTGGAACTGAGGCAAGTCTTAGCAGAATGTAGCAGAAGTCTAATTTTGTGGTAGAGAAGAAGTAAGAGTTTCTAGAAACTGTGTATGACCCCTGAACCAAAGAGTACTGAGAGATATGCTTGTACTATCAATAATGGAAACTCTTACAAATGCATTAACTAATGTCTTTTGACCATTTTCCAGTGGAATTAGAACTTCAGAGGTAATAATAAAGCATCCCTATTATTTTCTGCCTTGTAACCTCTGCATCTCACTCCAGGAGTGAACTTCATAGGATAGTTTTAACAATAGAAATATGAATGACTCATATTAGAACCATGTACTTGTCAGTACAAAATTATAGAATCCAAATACTGCTGGTAGAAACATAACAATATTACATGTAGTGGGGTTGTCAACTAAGCATCAAAGCTAGATTGATAATGTTGAAGCTAAATGAAAACACTCTTAAAATTAAAACACAGGAATTGAAACATCTAATGACCAGAAACCCTTTATTCAACCCACAAATATATACTGAACACCATCGATGTTCCAGATAGGTTGGGTACATACTAGTGAAAATAAACAGACATGATCACTGATGGGAGTAACAGATTTTAAGCAAATTAATTAAATTAATTAAATTTTAAACAAATTAATTAAATTTTAAGCAAATTAATTAATTTCAAATATGGAATAGAAATACAATGATAGTTATGAGGATGTCTGATGTCTGTGAGGTAATTTGAGGGATGTAACATGTTATTGTTATAAAAGTTTAAGAAAAGGTAAGAATGGGGGAATTCTAATATTGGGGGAGGCAATTTCTTGGATTAGTTTTCATTTCTTAGAATTAAATTTAAGTTATACTTAATAAAACATTTAGTAAGTCCCTAGTAAGTTGACTCACATGTACAAAACACTGTAGCATCCCATGTCCTTTTTCTAGGCTGTAACAATCAGGGAAATGACTTACAATTCTGACTAGGTATCGTCAGGAGGAAACCCTCAAGTTCCATCAGGAGCAGCTCCCACGGTGCCAATGAGTATAATTTATGACTTATCAGCTTTGCCCAGGGGTTAGCTGACTGTGATCTCTGAACTCTTTTTGTATGACCAGTGAATTGCAATGGTTTTTACATTTTTAAGTGAAAAAAAATGAAAAATACTCTTTTATATTACGAAAATTTTATGAAATTCAAATTTTAGTGCCCATGAATAAGATTAATTAGCACATAGTCATGTTGCTTTGTTTATGTATTATCTAGGACTATTTTTGACATAGACTTTATGACCTGTGAAGCCTAAAATGTATTTTTGGCCTTTTAAGGAAATAGTATACTAATCCCTGACCTAGGCAATGACAATTTAAATATCAGCCTCCTTACCCTCGATAACCCACCCCTATTCTTTGCAGCACCACTGGTCTTCAATTTTGCAATTTTTCTTAAAAAACTCTCAGAAACAATATCCTGAGAAAAATGACCAAGACATTTTGTGATAGTTTTATGTGTCACCTTTACTGGATCATGGGGTAGCCACATGGTTGATTAAAAATTATTTTTGGATGTGCCCATAAAGGTATTTTGGATGGGATTAGCATTTAAATTGGTAGGTTGAGTAAATTAGGTTGTCCTCAGTATAAGCGGACATTATCCAAACAATAAAAGTCTAAACAGAACCAAAATGCAGAAGAAGAGGGATTATGCCTTTTCTGCTGACTTCTGGAGCTTGAATGTCAATTTTTTTCTCCCCTCAGACTGAGACTTATATCATAGGTTCCTCTAGTTCCTATAAATTTGGGCTAGCGCAGAACTATGCCACCAGCTCTCCTGGATCTCCAGGTTGACTACAATACAGGGTGGGGTTTTTCAGACTCCTTAATTACATGACTTGATATCATATAATAGTAAATATCTCTCTGTCTAATATATACTCATATAACTACATAAAAGTTATATGTGTACATATATATATAATTTGTATAAAATATTTATATGTATTTTTTTTGGAGAACCTTGACTTATTTATAACTGCCTAATAACGGATGCATAGAGTAAGGCCAATGTTAATCAATTGATGTCAGACCAAGGTAATTAAGGGTGATTAAAAGTATTTTGATAGCTTATTCATGAATGAAATAAAATTCACTGCAAGGATAGGCAATTAGTTGCAACAAAAACATAGTTCTGACTCAACAATGATTTGGTAGAGGCACTGTCTCAATCATCTGAATTTCCTTAGAGTTTTTCCATTGTCAGTCAGGAGTCAAGATGAATATAGACTTTACTCAAGCCACCAGAAAGGATATTCTCAGGCTTTGTTCATCTAGCGGATATCAGGATCTGTTATCTTCTTGTAAACATCCTCAGACCAATGGTCACAGCCTGTGTTGGAGTTTCTTGGGGTTTCAGAACTTTCTTGAGAGTTGACCTCTAAGGAGTTCCAATCTTTCCTAACTGGAGAACCCTTCTTTAGGTTATTCCTTTAGTCTTACAACTCAGTGTGCCATTATCATAGAGCATCCCCTTTCTTCTCTGACTGCACATTAATTTAACAACATAGACTCAGGAATCTTTATATTAAAGAAGGAACAATCATGAGATTGACCCGTAGACTGTACCTGAAATTTACCTTGCACTTTCTCTCCATCTCTACTTTCTATACTTCCACCTGCTTCCTGAGTCCTTATCTAAATGATTGCTTGAAATAGTTTGTCTTTAGGGCTATAATTATTTTTGGTTCAACTCTATTTCTTCAATATCAAGCTTGCTCTAGCCATAGGTCAAGTTCTACCCTGAAACTACCATAGATTCAACCTTACCCTGAAAGTAAAATTAAATTTGTTCAGTTTCATTAGGTTAAATAAGGAACATGTTAACATATTAGTCAGGAATAGCCAGAGAAACTGTGTTTGTGTAGCTTGTGTAATTATGGATGCTCATTATGTACTCTGTGAGCCAGCAGGTGAAAAGCAAGGAGGTTGAGTCAATGGTGCAGATGAAGTCTGAAGGCAGTCTGCTAAAGAATTTCATCTTGCTCATGGAGGTTGATCTTGTTTTATTCAGATCTTCAACTGATTGGATGAGACCCACCCACATAATAATCTGCTTACTCAAAATTAACTGACTAATGAGTTTGGATGAATTAATCTCATCAAAAATAGCCCTCAAGTCAACACATTAAATTAACCATTACAGTAACTATGCACAATTTTGGTTTGGTTAAAAAAATTAACAAGCTTTTTTAAGTGCCTACTGTGTGAGGCATTTTATTCCTGTTTGAATTGTGCAACATACTACACACCTTCATACTATAAACTGTTAGGTTTTACTGTATCATTTTGCTAATAAACTGAAGCTCTGTGAAACTAAAAACACTATTCAAGATTATACAGTTCATACATGGCAGGCACAGGATTGTAAACTCAGGCTTGTTTGTGTTCCATATCTATACTCTTTCTGTTGTGCCGTGTTACCTGAGAGATCAGTTTCAGTTTCTGGGTTCCTGGTTGGATGATGCCTTTTAGGACCAGGAAGTATAATTTACTCACATCTATGCAACTTTAATAGCTGTATGTGTGGTCTTTTTTTTTCCTCTTTGTACTTAGAATGGAATATGGCAGATGTCAGGAAGCAACAGGCATCTGCTATAGTCAGAAATCTGCACCCACATAAACATAGTTGCCTAAATGTTTTCTTTCATATATCCTGATATTTCTCAGAGCACACCATCTGCTCATTGAATAGATAACAGAATATGTCTATAGCAGTTTTTCTTGTAGTTAATCTTTCTCTTATAATACATTACTTTGGTTTTTATGCATATTTGATACAATCTTGAACAGAAACACAAAATTACCTGCCAGGTTATCTACCACAGAAGAAGAGGGCTTAGTAAAATTGATTAAATGTGGAAGGGTAGAAAGTGTGGAGACTGAGAGTTCATCCTCTGCTGTTTGTCAGGTTTGGCTTCAAGTCTCTGGCCTATCACTTAATAGCTCTGAAATTTTAGCAATTTACTCTTCTGAGCCTAATTTACTCATTTACAAAATGAGAACCATAAAATTAGTGCTTACCTTGGCTTTAATTTTCTTATTTTCAAAATGAGACAATGAAAATAGTACTTATAGGGTTTTCAGAAAATTAAATAAGGTAGTTGAAACAGAATACAATCAGTATCCCATAGTAAGAACTCAATGAATGTTAACTATTTTTATCATTATCTTTTTTTGATTTTACTTTCATAACTCTTCCTTTCATTTTTCACTATATAGTATATTATATTTAAAAATCAAACATCTCTCCATTCTATTGTTTATTAAAAACTACTTCTTCTGAATGAACTTATTTTTTGTTTTCTGGGAAGAAAAATGATGAACCAAAAGATAAATTTTCATGTAAGAAGGAGATATTCACATACATCTAAACTTAATGAGAGGAGAAAGAAGAAGAAGGGTAGGGAATTTGTGTTGGAGTAAGAAATTTGACTTCATGAGTAACATTTGAATTGAGTTCTGCTGGGTGAGTAAGCTCTTGTTTAGGATAGAGGAATAGCAAAATAAAAATATATATATATATGATATATATCTTATATATATATAAATACATATATGTATATCTTAGAGGAACTGATTTGTCCATTGCTCCTCCCTTCTCTTCCTTTCTCCCTTTACTCAAAGCTTACGACAGTGTGAAGGATAATGTTTAATTGGCATGTTTTGTATGACTCTTTGAGTGTCAGCCTCCTCCCCACCTTATCCCCTACTTTGCCTGATCTCTTGACTGCCATTTACCTGCTTCCAGAACCCACTGGATTTCTTCCAAATCAGCAGTTGTAAAGTTATGCTTGCCATATCTCCAAAGACACTTCTTCCTCAGACAGACTGGATTTTATTGTATTTGGTATATGCTGATGCCATATTGGCTATCAGATGTTTTTAATGTCATGCTTCTTCTGGAAGAGATGAAGAAGTGATAAGATGTTCTACATCAGTTTCATGTTGCCGTCTATCCCTTTTATTTCATTTTGTTTCTAGTTTTCAGTTTATGATTTACAACTTTTGAAGTTAATGGCAGAGAATAATTTGTCTTATGATTCATTTATTAACTTGTTTTCTTAATTCCTTGATTCATTGTGATTATATTTTACTTTGGAGTTACTTATTTTAAAGGCAGAGGCACAGAAATCATAGTCTAGTCTTCAAATATAGTTGAAAATGTTTAAATCTAATTTCAGTAGAAGGTTAACTAGGGTACAACTTCAAATCTGTCTTTAGAGAATTAAATGAACAATCTTAGCACATAAAAAGTCAATTGCTCTTAATAATATTTCAGAAATTGAGAGCTAACTTGTTTCAACTCTTATGGTTGACTTGAGTAATCAGTCAGTTTAGAAGATTCTACTTGTGTTATTGCCTACACAGTCGGCAGTCAGATCATATATGTTGCAGTATGATATTTACTGAAAAGAAAATGGGTTATAACCATCTTAATGGCTTTTTAAATCACCAGATAGTGGTTATTTACATTGATGTGTAAAAGGATCAATGTTTTTGGGACATGTGAGTGGAAACTTTCCTGAGCTATCACTAGAAACAGCAGGTTTTGTGTGTTAGTTGGGTTTGACCTATCTCATCTCCCATGGTGAGGAAGTTAGGTTCTGGGAAGCAGGAGCTTTTCCTTCCATGAATTGTGTATCCATGCCACCCTACTTATCAAAAGTTTTAAAGATAAATTATAACATTAATTCCAAATTTTCATCTGGATTGACAAACCAGTCTTAGCCAGTATCTTATTTATAATTATGACTAGATAATACCCAGTAAATAAAATATTGCTTGAATACATAACTTTTGCACTACAAAAAAAAAGAGAGAGAGAAAGTAATACTCAAGACAGTCTAGAAAATCTCCAAAGATTGTGATGAGCAAAAAAAGCAGGGGGCAGCTTTAATTTCGATATCTCCACATGGCATGGGATTTTAATGCAGTAATTATCTTAGTGTTTAATGCTAATGAGTTAATTCTCATCCAGCACATACAGCAATTATATTTTGGTAGGAAAAAACAGACTATCACAGCAGAAATTTAAATACTTCAGGAACTTTCATTCAGATAGCAAGATATATTCCGTTAAAAAAGAGAAAAAATGGGTAATGACTCCATGAGAGAAGGTGTCCATCTTGAAGGAAGAGAGCATCTGTTCATCACCCAGGAAAAGAAGAACAGCAAAGATGAAACATCTACCTACATTTGGAAAGAAAGATGCTGCTGTAGGTAGCTGATTCTAGGCAATCTTCCCTTACATAGATGGGTGGAAAAGTTACCCATCTACTCAGTACCTGACAGAGTCAGTAAGTCAATATCCCCCATCTATCCTAGAGTATCATGACCTCACAAAAAGATGGAACTTGGAGGAATGTGTTCATTTTATTTATTGAAAAGCTTGCTATTATAGCCCTCCAATGGGCTGGTATTCTGGAGAGGTTCCTACAGCCCCCCAGTTTCAGCCTAGGTTGCTGGCAGGGGTGGGGGTAGGCATCCACCCTGGGATTTTGGGTCGTGGGAGGGCTACCTTTTGCTCCCAAGGTGTCCAGGAACAGGTTGGCACCTCTGCTGAGGCACAAGATGCAAGGGAGAGGCAGGGAGGGATTCCCTCCTCTGGTCCACTCCCATTTCTATCAAATCTCACTAGGAATGAGAAAACCAACAATCTACTGTCAGACACACAAGAGAGGAGAACAGCAGACAAAGGCCCTGGGCATAATCACCATATGGGTAGGACCCAACTAAGCATGATCAGAACCATAAGACAAGATTGAAGATTGGTCACAAAGTGATTTGGCAAAGAGTTTCTCCTATAATGTTCTGGGGGCTACAGAACCAAGTCCCTCATCCAGAGATGTCACCAACATGAGTGAAGTGCCCTCCTTTTCCATTAAGGGAGGGAAGACAGAAGAGACAGCAGCCCCACAATAGAACTGTAAACCATGAGAGTGGAGAGGAGCTGGAAAAACCTCCTGCTGGAGTCTGTCCTCATTGGGGCATTCTTCTAATGCTATGGTTGAGAGTTGGAATCCCAAAACCAGAGGCCAGAACTATAAGACCCAGAAGCAGCACCATGGGACAGATACTAGAATGGAGGAGGCAGCCAGCATGAATGAGAAGACATGAATCCCAGTGATCACAAGGATTTGGCGAAAAGGAGATTGTCAACTTCACCACAGGAAATGCCACAATAAAGAAGCCAGGAGAACAATGCCACATACCTGCCCTACAAGAAGTTCCAGATGAGTTTGAACTGGCCACCCGCCTCAAAGTAACACTTAGAAAGTTAAGCAGCATGGGCTGTCAAGTCCCAGGAATTCAGATCCTCACCCAGAAAAAGGACATTGTACCAGAAAAGGAAGAGACCGATGGGGCCAAACACTGACCAACAACTTTATCGACACAACTCTTAGAGAGAGGGGAGTTGGAGTGGCTGGCAGTGGATCAGGAGAGAGGACCATACATAAGGGGATCAATAATTACACAAACATGACCAAGGTTTTAAGAAAATAATAAAAATTAAAATTTATTAAAAAAAAGAAAACTCACTATAATAGCCACTACTTGTTACTGGTAGTTAACAAGACACCCCCAATCCGTACCTTCAAAAAATTTATCATCAAATAAATTATAAATGGGATTTTAGGTAATGGCAAATGGCATGAAGATAAATGAAGAGTAAGGTAAGGGGTTAACAAATGAAGGACTGACAAATGAAGGACTGACATACTTTAGATAAATTTAACAGGAAGAGCTCTTCTTAATTAGTCAGGAACTTAATGACAAACATATGTTTGGGGGGAGAGCATTCCAGACCAAGGGAAATGCCAGTTTACAGGACTTGTGATAGACTGAGCTTGCATAGTTGAATGGCTAGAAAGTTACTGTAGTAAGTTAGTGATGATGGGTGAATATAAAAATGGAGGGAATAGTGATGTCAGATGATATAGGGTCAGCTCTTAGTAAGAAGTTTGGATTTTACTCTAAATATGATGGAGAGCCATCGAAGGGTTTTGAGTAAGGGGATGATCTACTCTCCTATGTTTTTATAATAATTACTCAGAATACTATATGAAGTCTATACTATGGGAAGGGTAGTGAAAGCAGGAAGGTCAATTTGGAGATAACTGCAATTTCAGATGAAGATGAAAATGCACTGAGTGGTAGTAGTAGTAGTAGAGTGGTGAAAAATAGTAGGACTCTGGATAGTCTTGATGGTAGACCTAAGAGGACTTGCTAATAGGTTTTGTGGTAAGAGAAGCACAAAGATCAATAATTACTCTTTGCCTTTTAACCTTAGTAACTGAGTGAATATTGGTGCTTGACTACTATAAAACTAAGAAACCAATCCCTGGGAGAAAACTATAATTAGAAGGCATTAATTCTTAACCAAGGCCATCTAAACACTAATATAAACATGCCATCACCAGATAATCAAATGTGTTAGGTCACTAAGTTTCAGAGGGGCAATATTTCAGAGTATCAAGTGCATGACTCTGGAGCCAGACTCAGGTCAGATCCTGGTTTTGATTCTGCAATTTAGTATATGTATGATATTAATACTCTTAAATAACTTCCAAATTGTGTGATCTCTCTGTGTCTGAGTTTCCTTATCTAGAAAATAAGGATGAAAATAATAGTCCTTATTTCGTTGAGTTTTTGTGACAACTCTTTCATGAGTTCACATATATTCATAGCTCTTATGAAAATATTAGGCATTTTGTTACTGCCTCTAAATTACCTATTATCATACAAACATGTCCATAAACATAGATGCTGTTTTGCCATAGAGGCTGTTATTTCCAAAATTGGTGCACAGTCTACACAGACGCTCCATTTACATTTAATAGCTAAGAGTCTTAGACTATTTGGTTCTAACTTCTGTTTTATTTTAAACAGATGAAGACTATCCACAACAGATTTTTTTGAACAGATGAGTTTAAAGTGAGTTTCCTGAGGGTGTAATTAGTGACTGAACTGTGATACCTACTGAGTAATTTTCACTGCATTTTTTACATATATGCCCTTATTTTTAAACCAGAATGGTTACTTTATCCTATTCTATTGAATTTAATATCCCTATCAATAAATTCACTTAGGATTTTTTGTAGTGTTGTCACTGGTTATTAACAGTAAGTAATTTTTGAGCTATATATAATCAAGTATGTATAAACACATTGGATATTTTACTTTTTCTTTCAATTTTACTTTTAGCAATGAAAGATAAGACTTAAAATTAAAGGAATTTAATTTAATGAATTAAATTTAAGGGGATTTCAATGATATTCTCTTCAGTAGGAGAGATTGACATGCAATTTATTTGGGGGTGCATTCTGATTTAGAAGAAGGAGACATCAGAACCACAATGAGATACCACCTCACACCTGTGAAAATGGCCCATATAAAAAAGACCAGAAACAACAAATGTTGGCAAGGATATGAAGAAATAGGAGTGTTCTTATCCTCTTGGTAGAAATCTAGACTTATCTAGATCTGATATAAAATGGTATGGATATACCTCAAAATATTAAAAACAACTCTACAGTATGATCTAACAATTCTCCTATGACTGTGAAAAATGCAAACACACTAATTGAAGGGATTATATATGCACTCCCATGTTCATTGTGTCACTATTTATAATAGTCCTACTATGGAAATAGCCTGTGTGACCAAAGACACATGGGTGAATTATATACCACTGCATAAGGTGTGTATATATATATGTGTATATATATATATGTATCTGTGTACATATACCATACCATATACATATACCATATATATACACACACAATAGAATACAACTAAGCTATAAAAATGTTCCACTTTTACCATTTGCAACAATATGCACAGAACTAAATGAAATAAGGCAAAAGGAGGAAGAAGAATACTGAATAGAAAAAAGAGGAAGATAAATACTGCATAGTTTGGCATTATACAAAATATAGAAAAATAAAACAAAGGCTCAGGTAAAACCAAACCATAGCAAACCTTAAAAATTCAACTATTGAACTGAGACTACCAGAGCAGGAGAGGAATAGAAAAGTGGGGAGAAAAGTGGTCCAATGGTGAAGGACCATGGGTGCCTTGGTGGTGGGTGTGGTGTGGTAATATACTTGAAGGATGTTGATTCTATACTTCCATATTATATAGTGTTGTAAACCAGTGCCTTAATAAAACTAATACTTTTCCTAGAAAGACATTGCCATGTATAATCACAATAAAGGCTAAAAAATATATAGGCATGCTTTATCTGTTTTTGTAAGGTTGCGGGGTTGGGTAACATTCTGATTGATATTGCATGAAATCTTGAGCATGATAAACAGTAAGGAAAAATAAATATATTCAGAGCTCAATAGAACAAAGCACAGAATTAAACCTGGCATGGATTTTCGTTCAAATGATAACTCTAACTAGTTGTGATTTGCCAAGGAAGTCATTCAACCTTCTTGAACTTAGTGCTTTGCATGTACAGTGAAAAGATGTTAGCTAGATGATCTTGGGACCTCTGCTGATCATTGGATACTAATGTAAGATCTAAGTGAAATTATAAACAGTTTTAATTGCACTTAATAACTTTTGGTTAAATGATTCATTAAAATTATTTGAAAAATATTGGCTATAGTTAGCTTAGGAGTTGAAGGAAAGAGTTAAAAATAGGATCAAATAAATGGATTTTACCTGAGCAAAAGTAGTCATCAATTTCACAAAATTTGAGGACTGATATAAAGAGTGAGTAGTAGGGTGATTTTAAAAGCTCTTCCAGGAAATTCATGACTCCCAGACTAGTTCAGTTTTTCAGTGTCCTGCCCTGACCTTGTATGCCATTTGTAGTTACTTGCCTTATAGTTTCCCAAAACCAGTCTACAGACTTTATGACTGCAGACTTCTATAATGTGTGGTGCCTGTAAGCATACTTCATCTGTTTCTATAAGGTTGAGGGGTTGGGTAGGGTCTTTATTCATTATTTCTTCTGAAAGTCACCATCTTTTCCACCTGTCTTCTTCACTCTGATCAATATATGGAGTTTCTGAGGATATCAAGTTCATCTTGATTGTTTACTTTCACTTTCTGGAGCGAGTTTTGTCTCTTAGAGTCAGCCATGTAGTCCTTTGTGCCGAAACTTCTGAGCTTATCTGACAGTAGGATCCCAGAATTTTTTATCTTCTTCACCATTCTGCAGTCTAAAGGGGTTGGATCATTACCAGATATTTCCTGTGTTACTTCTTAAAGACTGCTGCTTCATCATGCACTCTCTGGTGAAAGAGTTGGTCTATATGGCTCATTCTAAAGCAATTATTTTTAGAAATGAACTGAAAGTCACTAGTGCTCTCCTAAGGAACATCTGTTACCATTCCTTAACACTTTAGCTATTTGTTCAGTTCCACTGATTCTTATGAAGCCGTTACTATGGCTTGTTTAGAAAGTCAGATGGTAGATTTGACATATGGTCAGGACTAGAATCAGAGCCCCTGGCCAATAGGCAACTGTTATTTTTTAAAAGATGCTGCTAAACATTTGAAAATCTGTAAAATTAATTTTGAAATTCTGTAGAATTAAAAATACATAATCATGGGCCCAGGGATAAAAATGGTGAAAAATGTTTATATTCCTTCTGATAAGATCTGAATATTTAGAGGACGGGAGAAATCATTGTAGACTCTCTTCACATGCCTTCCTTAGCACACATACACACAGTGAGGTGCAGAAATGATCCTATACATGCTTGAGGTGGTTATGCAAGCTATTTTTATTATATATGTGGCTATTGTAAAAAAAAAAAGGTAAAAAATCCTATTAGATTACATTAGTTGATAATAACTGTTTATTATATAGGTTAATAATCAGCTCCAAACAGTAGTTTGCGAGGTAGCTGCACTGCCAAACTTACTGCCAAAGGAGCCAGCAGGAAATTTCCACACCATCCAATGCAATGATAGTTTTTTAGTTACCCGTATAAAATTCATCATGATGTTAGCTGTTGGCAAGTGCTACTGATGAGAGTGGGAAACATTGCTGTCAAAAAAAAAGTACTATAATATTTATGCTTTTGACCTCAAATGAAATTTAGGTGACTAACTTAAAAATGATTCATATTTACTTTAACAGAATATTGATTTGTACATTGTTTAGCACTCTAAATATTTATATCTCTTCAATTTTCAAATATTTTTTGGTGGTTCTTGTGGTATGGTAGAAAGAAAAGAGTCAGACTGAGTTCAAATTCCAGCACTGAGCAAGTTATTTAACCTCAGTTCCTCCTGTAAAATTGGGATAATGATACTAATCATTATTATAGCAATCCATAATAATTTTGAGATAATTATTGTGGATAATTATCTACATTAATTAATTAATAGATAATGTAAACTATTAAGCACTTTATAAATGTTAGTTATTTGTATTAATATAATATTTATTTAATGGATTCTTATGAACATTTGTTGAATGAAGGAAGTAACTTTAGTATCACAAACATCAGAAATATTTTATCATTTATTTTAATTTGGCTCAGTTCTTTTGCACAGATCCAACATATCACAATTTTTCTTCCGTGAATTTTTAAATCTCAGTCCTGTTGTGCCATGAACTCATGAAATATGTCTGAGACCAGACTTCATTGGATATATGTCAAGGGTCAATCATTCTTTTGTCTGGGAACAAGGTGAATACGAAGTTACTACACACAAAATTTGGGGTGTTTCTTCCCAATAGATGAATTATAAGCATAAAACCTAGGAGAGAACAAGAAACTCAGATTTTTTCGTATCTTGTAATCATGAGGATTTTGCCATACTTGTTATTTTAATATTTTTCTGTTGGGAAAAAGTAGAATGCACATTTCAGTACCTTAAATGAGACCAAAAATTTGCACTTGAATTTTGTCATTAACAAGCATGATTGGTATGAACACATCACCTCAGCGCTAAGGGAAAAAGAACAATGGAAAAACCCTTTTTTGTCCTTCTGTCCTGCAAATAGAGTAGGTGGGGATTTTTTATTGTTTGCATACATCACTCATATTTGTAAAGTTATTGCTCCCTTTATGCATGGTTCTCCTCTTTCCCCTTCACCTAATCCCCTTCTCTAGTCACTCCAACTCCTCTCTCGCTGCCAGTAGTTGGTCAATGTTTATCTTGTTGGTCTCTTCGTTTTCTTTTCTGGGGAGTGACCTCCTGGGTGAAGCCACATGTTCCTGGGACACTGCAGACCAGGCTGTCCAAATCTCCAGGGAGTGGGGGATTCTTATTGTTGAGAAAGTGGAAACAACATAAGGAAGAGACCATCAGTAGCAAGAATGGAGTCAATAATGTGGATTATATTTTACTGCTTTACTTGAATAGAAAATAAAAATAACTTGATTGAAAAAATATTCTGGCTGATGACTATTTCATGAAGTTCCAGAATCTTTCCGGTATTGCTTTGTGCAAGAAAATCAATTAATTAATTTCTGGACAATTAAAAGAAAAGGGTCTCCCTGATCAATGGTCAAGAAGTTCCCTAAGAATCTTCCACTTACATTCTCTAATTTTGGATTCCTTCTGGGTAGGAACATAAGCTCAATAGTTTCTTTCTCATTATAGTCTTTTAAAAATATTTTTAGTTTTAGATTTTAATTTGACTGAATCGCACCAATCAAAGATCTTCTGTTAGACTCACCACCTTTTGGGGGCCTGTGCTTTATTGAAAATACCCTGCTTGTCTCAAAATAGAGATCATTTTAGAGTACCTAGTAAGTAAAATGGTTAGAAAAAAGGAGTTTTCAGTCACTGTTATTTCAATAGAAATAAGCATCTATTTAAAGTTAAATTTCCATCTATTATTTAAATCTTTTCATGTTTGTAAATCTGTCCCTCTGTTCCTTTCAGGAGGAATTTTTCTTGTCGGCTATCACTGGAATCATTTGATCAGAAAAACATTACCAAATTTCCATCCAAAAGTTCCATCTCTTAATTTGCTGACAAAGGATCATAGACACCAGTCTTTATGGATGTTAAAAAGTTAAATAGTGACTCAGGAATTAAGTACAGAAGTACAGAATTTTTAATATCAATTTTGCCAAGGATGTTGCCAACATATATCTTTGTTATTTTAAGAAGACAAATAACAGCAAGCAAATCCTTTTAAAAGTCTAAATTGTTCAAAGATCTCTTGTAGTGCTTTTTTTTAAAATAAAAGGTGTCCAAAATTAATTACACTTATTATGTGATTGATAGTTGGTGAGTAGATATAGAACTCTCAGTCCATATATTAGGTTTTTCTTAACACTTAAGGCAAGAAAAAGAGTACCTTTAAGGAGTGCTGATTGACTTCAGGGGTCTTTCAGAATTAGCTGATCTTACATTACTGTTTAATAAATTAGTAATCAGTTAGATGAAATATCCAAGATGAACATAGGAAGTAATGTTCTAAAATGTAACTGCTGTAGAGTTAATTTGGACAATTATAAATTATCATTATGTGCTAAGAATTGATTTTTAGTGACTGAAATATAGGAGACAAAGAGGTCAGAGAGAAATAAATTATGTTTCTTTGTAATCCATTCATTAGTGATTTCAGCAAATAATTGAACATTTAGTCCTTAAATTAGATACCAGGTATACAAATTACTCGATGACTTGGTGCATACCAAGAATGCCTTTTCACAAGTTCTCCATCTAGAAAACTACTTATTCTTCCATATTCCGTTCAAAAGCTTTTTCTCATAAAGAGATAATTAGTTGATCATCTTTTGTGTTTTAATATATTATTTTACATCTATATTATATAGATATTGCTGAACATGAATATAACATTTTCCCCAATTCAATATATCTACTAGTTCAAGTGCAAAATCGTCAAGGAGAGGTACCACTATTAACCTTTGGTATGCTTCTTAATTACATTGTTTTCTTTTATAAAATTGTGGCATCTTATTTTCTCAGTCTGTGAACATTGTATGAATATCACTTATTCATGTGAGTAGTCTTCAAATCCATCATGTTTATTGGCAGTAAAACGTCATACTATGAGCCATAATTTATTCATTTGTATAATATATTCATTTTTGGGCAATTTTAATATTTCCAGTTTCCCCCTTCTATATACTTGAAGGTAAATATTTGTCCATGCTGATTTTGTGATGTTTTAACATTTTCAGAAGTGTGTCAGAAATATTACTGTGTCAAAAATAATGTAAGGTATTTATTACAAAATGACAAGTTGTTTTCTAAAGGGTGTGTTTCATAGAGTAATAAGTGAGAATGCTTATTTTTACCTCACCCATTCTTGTTAACTCTAGATACTATAATTTCAAACACTTTGCCAACTTGGTGTCTAGGAAATACCTTCTTGTTTTAATCTCTTGAATGATTTTTATATTTTCTTATTATCCTTTTCTGTTAGAGATTGTATTTTCAACCACTTGATTATTTTCTTTTTAGGAAAAGAGAAGCTTAAATATTAAGGAAAAATAAACTTAAAAGGTGTTTAAAAAAGATGAAGAATGTTTAAGATGTATCCACCTTAAGTCAATTTATACTTCTTGATTAAGATATAAAAATATTTTCCATTGTGGAAAAATAGCTTATACAAATTATACCCTCATTCCAATTACATGTGATAATTATTTATTGCAATTTGCAGATTAGCAAAAATTGTGTCACAAAAATTTAAGGGGTTAAAATATTCTAATAGTAAAAACAATAAAAATATAAGATGGCATATTTCTTTTTCTTTTTTTCTAAGAGACTAGTTCTCTCTATGTTGCCTGGGGTTGCCTTGAACTGGTGGACTCAAGTGATATCTAGCTTCAGCCTCCCAGGTAACTGGGATTACAGGCATGTGCCACTGTGCCCGGCTGGATGGCATATTCTTGAAGTGGTTGAAGTAAAGCAAAATATGATAACAAAAATACAAACAGTTCCCATACCAAATGTTAGGAAGTTTATGAAGCAATCCAGACTCCCATGTTGATGAGAATGTGCTATGGTTCAACTACTTTGGAAGACTTCATATTTTTCAAGACAAACATATGACCAAGCTCTTCTACCCTTACGTCTTTACCTATAAGAATATATGATTGTACAAAAACTTGCATATAAATGTTTATAGAATTTTTGTTTGTAAAAACCTCATAGGTAAAATAAGCTAAATGTTCATCAACGAATAAATGAACAAATATGTGTTATAGTTGTACAATGCAATACCATGCAGTGAAAAGAAAAGAAAATGAACATAGACATACACAATAATGTAGATTAATCTCAAAATCATTATGTTGAGTAAGAGTTTAGTCCAAGAAGAATATCATATACTATGTGATTTTACTTTTACAAACTTCTAGAAGATGCATTGAATCTGTAGTGCCTGAAAACAAATCACTGGTTATGTGAGGGTGGAAATGGAAGAAGTGATGGAAAACAAATGAACTTGTGAAAACTTTTTGGGCTGGCAGAAAATGTCATTTTGATTTTAGTAATGATTTTTTTGGTATATACATCAAATCAAATCAATCAAATTATATACTTTAGGTAGTTTATTATACCTCAACTCATATCAATCAAATTATATACTTTAAATAATTTATTATACTTCAATTATACTTAGGTTAAAGGAAAATAATTAGAAATGGATAGTGATGTTCAGAATAGAATTGAATAACAATCTTAAGTCCTAGTTAATGAGTGAACTTTTGAAAAATACTCAGTTTACTAGGACATGCTTTTCTCATTTGTAACAAGAAAGTATTTGGTTGATAGTAATTCATGATTACAGGGTTAAAGAATAAGTCAAGGTTAAATGCAGTTTTTTATTTTATTATAATAAATAAAATGGCCAGTAATTCTATTTATCTATAAAAAAATAATCTTCAGCAAATTTATGGTTATTTTACAAACCCACCTTGGATATTTCTTAAAATCTTAAAGAATTCATGAACATATCTTTGTCCCTGACCATACTTATGTGATATCTAAAATTTAGCTTGGCCTTAGAGATTATCTGTTTTAGAGATTATCTACTAGATCATTCTGTTTCAACTGGAGGCCAAATGTAATTCATGATGTCAATTAGAGATTCTGAATAAAATACCTTTGGGGATTTAATTATAAATGTTTAGAGCTATTAAAATCTTTTATTTTGGGGAGACATGACTAAAATAATTTCATCTACCCAGATTCTATATTATTGAATGCATAAGATATACACTAAATCTATAGATTTTTCTTCAGTTATTACTAGTTTACTTGTTTGGACATAGCGAAAGGTGGTAACTTAAAAGGATTTTTTAAATGATATCCATGGATATGTTATTCAGATCTTACCCAAGGTACCTTGTTCACTAGGTAAACAGTTGAAAAGATGAAGTATCTGTGAAACTTTGAATCTTCATTTATGAAGCTTTTTGTTTTTGCTTGTTTGCATGACATATGTATAGCTGCTTAATTTTAGAATTACAGAAACTGAAAACTAAACAAACCCTTATAGATGATTACCTGTAACCTCTCCTTTTAGGATGTTGAGACATTTCTACACAAACACATGCCACTTTTATAACACACATGGGTTTACCCACATATTTCTGATAGGACCACTATCTCTTCTCTCTGGTATCCCATATCTGAGACTCTGTAGTTTGTTAGCTGACTGTACTTCATGAGATCAATATGAATTCCGAGGAATTGTGGAGGAACAGTGAAGTCTAGAATACCTTCTCTTCTTATCTGGGGTCCTTGTATAGGTGGAGCAACCCAGTTTCTCCATCTGGATATGGGTATGTGCCTCCACACTTTTCCTGTTCTCCCTTTCCCTGGACCCCTGGCTGAACTGGCAGTTCTAGTGTCTGTATCTTCCAACCTGGTTCATAACCTACAGGAATTTCTCCCTACCTATCACAAACCTCCTCTGTATCCCCTTTAGTGCAGTCCATGTTGGTCTTTGAGGTGCAAATGATGCTTCTTTTTTACTCTGAACAATGAAACCCTCTAAATGTAGATCCCTTTGGGCAATTGTTAGATGTTCCTCTTGGGGCAAAGCAGGGAATGTCAAATACAGTTGAGTTTTAACTTCAAATAGAATCAAAGTTTTTATTGGGGTTGTCATTCTACCTCATTTTTTGGTTGCTAGATTTGACAAATGTTCACTGAGGTACTTATTCTTTGCCAGGGTCTTCGTGTATTATTAGGTAAAATCACAGAATATCCCTTGAGAGTGATTTCTTTTTGCAGATGAAGAAACTGAGGTGAAATCAAATATGAATAGTGAAAGGCAGAATCATGTGGAGAATGTTGGCCTAACCATTATTTTTTTACTGGCCCAGACCAGAATTCTCCAACTTGTAATTTGCACATAATTCACTTGGGGGATGTGGGGGTAGGTTTGCTAAACTGTGGGTTGTGATGAAGCAGGTCTGGGGTGCAAATTGAGGTTCTCTTTTTCTAATAGGCTCCTAGGATGTGCACAATACCCTCTGTAATCTAACTGAACTCAGTAGTTCCCAGGTGTTTAGTGGTGGGGCTGCTCATTTAGTCAAAAATTTCCAAATCAATTCTGATATAAGAAGATTCCTTCCAAGGGCTTTAAGATTGAAGTATATTTTTTTTTCACTGTTCCCAAACCAAATAATTCTCTTTTTGAGATTAAATGCACTAATAAAACTGATTCTTTAATTCAGTTTAATGCTAAGATAAGAATTCTTTGATAGAAGAAGTTAAAGCAAGCAGGTTATTTCTAGAAGAAGATTTGAAATTTTAGAATAAAAAGTAGAACAAAAAAGACTCTTATTGCCGAGCATGCCACACACTTGGTAGGTGCCTTTTCCAATGTTAAGTGAAAATACTGTATCCCAAAGAAATGTAAAGACCTACCTATAGGTCTTTTTATAAAAACCTTGTTTTTATAAAGAACTTGTTTATAAGCCTTTTATGAGGTTTGGTGAATGGTCACAAAATGGTTAACTACTACAAGGGATATGTAAAAAACAAAATTCAGAAAATAAATTATAATATAAAAGGGTAATAAGAAATGTGGCAAACAGCAAAAGTAAAAGCATCACTGCCACACAGTTTTAGCTGAACATTTACTTATTAGAAATGGGGTTCAGTATAGGCAAAGCATCAGGTTTTAAAATAAAAACTGGGAATCCAGATTTTTTTCTTTTTCTTTCTTTCTTTTTTTAGTTTAGAATAGATATGTGGAGATGTTTATTAAGGATGAAAGTAGAGATGCAGAAAAGAAGTGGGACTCCCAGGCTTGTGGACCCACCAAGGAGCAAGGAAGCGTGAGGAATCTAGAAATTATAAGGAATATATTTCAACTTTAAAGGGAAAAACATTTTGCCCTCTACAAAAGTGATGAGGGTTTAATAATGAAGATCCATAAGGAACTCATATAACTAAACAAAAGCAAAACAAGAAGCCCAATCAAAAAACAGGGAGAAGAACTAAAAAGGCACTTCTCCAAAGAGGAAATGCAAATGGCCAACAGGCACATGAAAAATTGCTCAATGTCACTAGCAATAAGGGAAATGCAAATCAAAACCACAATGAGATACCACCTTACACCAGTAAGAATGGCCCACACCCATAAAACGGGCAACAACAAGTGCTGGCGAGGATGTGGAGAGAAGGGAACACTCTTACACTGCTGGTAGGAATGTAAACTGGTCCAACCTCTATGGAAAGTTGTATAGAGGGTCCTAAAGTTAATGAAAATGGAACTACCATATGACCCAGGAATTGCTCTTTTGGGAATCTGCCCTAAGGAGACCTCAATGCTTTTACAAAGGGACACCTGTGCTCAGATGTTTACTGCAGCACTATTTATAATTTCAAGGACTTGGAAGCAACTGAAAAGTCCCAAAACAGATGACTGGATGAAAAAGATATGGTATATATATATACAATGGAATACTACTCATCAACTAAAAATGACAAATTGGATGATTTTATGATAACATGGATGGACTTAGAAGAAATCATATTAGAAGAAACAAGTCAAAAAGAAAAAGACAGAAATCAAATGGTTTCACTAATATATGGGATATAGGAAATATAAAGAAAAAAGCTGCAAAAAAAAAGTCAAAATAAGCCAACAACCAAATTAAAGTATATAACTCAGGGTGGAGGGTGGGACAGGGTGGAAATGGTCAGGGAGGGGGTTGAACCCCAGAGATCACAAAGATGTGAAATTTATATATAAATAAATTAATAATAAAAACTTTTCATGTGACTTAACTTTGGGTTAATGTTTATGAGTCATGCTTACCTATTAATGTAGAATAAGAGAAAAAATGTTCTAAACAGTACAAAATATGGACTAGAATAAAGAATATAAAGAAATAAGATACCTTAAGATATATTAAACTATGACATTGATAATTAAATGAGAATTAGTACATTAACCATAAACATTAGACCTGACTTTATTTCCCTAAGGATACAATTTTAAAAATTAAATGGAAAAATTCTTAGGGAAAATTATCTTTAGAATTTATTCTTTTCTGCCTATTTAGCTTTTGCATTTTTCAGGGTTGGCGTTTATGTAATGTGACATTCCTGCACATCCCTGCCCTGTTCTGATGTCCCATTACTCTGTATTAATATCTTATCCTGATGGTGTAGTAGTAAGATTTGGAATCAAATCTTGGGGACTATGATTCCTTAAACATCACCTTTATTGATTTATAACTCATGTAACAAATAAGTTACCAGATTAATGAGAGCAACTCTGTGTTTTTAAACAAATCTTCAGTGTTGTTCAGTCATAACAATCTAATTTTGGACTGTTTGTTTTCTTGCTAAAATAAACCTTCTACCCTTTGGCACTCATTCCCCATTTTTCTCCAAACTTTCTGTCAGCCCTAGACAATCACTTATCTGTCTTTATTTCACAGGTTTATTAATTGGATCATTTTATATAAATACAAACATACACTATTTTTTTGACTGGTTTCTTAGACTTACCTATTATTTTATGGCACATCTATTTTGAAGTATATCTATCAGACAGAGCTTTATTCTTTTTATTGCTGAATAATACTCTAATGTATTGCCAATACACATATTTATCCATTCACTGCCTGACAAACATTTGAGTTCTTTTGACTTTTTGGCTTATCTAAATAATATTGCAATGAAAACTGGTATAGAACTTTTGGTGTAAACACATGTTTTCAGTGCCCTTATGTCTAACAGTGGAGTTGCTCAGTTAAATGGTAGCTTTACATTTTACTTTTTGAGTGACTGTCAAACTTTTCTATAGTGCTGGTGCCAGCAATATATGAAAGTTCTAACTTTTACTCCCCACAATAAATGTATGAGATTTCCTGATTTTTTAAAAATCCTTGCCAATACTTGCTACTTTTCATTCATTGAAAAAGAATTTTATAAGGCTATAGTGAGTGTAAAGTGGTATCTTGTAGTCTTAATTTGCATTTACCTAATGCCTAATGATGTTGAATTTCCTTTCATGTATTTATTGCTATTGATATATGCCTTTACATATTATTTAAATTGTTACTCTTTTTAAAAAATTGAATTGTCTTTTACTTTTAGAGTTATAAGACTTCTTTATTTGTTATGAGTATTTAATTGAATAATGTTTGAAAATTGTTCAGCATATAGGACTCCTTGAATGGATATTGAATTTTTTCCCCTGTTGATTTGGCTTTAACTATCATCTTCTAAAGTTCATTGAAGATTTTAAATTTAATGCTATTTTGAACTGTAGTTTATTTTATCAAAAGCCTTCAATGCCAAATACTAAATGTATTTCATCTGTGGAGACTTAGATGAAAGAATTTCTCATACAAACAAGATGCTTAATTAGTCAAATATCTGAATTTCTTTAAATTTAACCCAACAATTATTTATTGGTACCTCTTCTTGCCTGTTGTTGTGCTATTGCAGTCTTCTTAAGAGACCTTCTCCCTCCCTTCATAGACTTTGATGCAACAAACTGCCATGTGCTGAACTGTCCTATGAAGTCTTACATGGCAAGAAACTGAACACAACCTCTGATTTATATTTAGTAAGGAACTGAGGAACTCTGAGAATCTGCAAGACTAGAAATCTCTAATCATTGTGGGAAATTCAGATAGTTGACTTTAAAAGCAGGTTCTTCCCAGGTACAGTCCCTGTGCTGTCCAGTGATAAGTTCCTGAGAAACTGCAAGCAGAGGACACAGATAATTTGTCCCTACATATATGACCCATGAAAATCCGGAGAGAGAATATTTGTGTGTTAAGATGCTAAATTTATGGTCATTTGTAGATAATGATAGATAATGAACAGATAATTAAATACACTAAACATATCAATCAATGTATCCCTTTTATCTTTCTAGCTCAGTCTTTCTTAACCTTGACAATATCAGCATTTTAATTTAGTTGATTCCTTGTTGAGGGGTTGTTCAGTGCCGTTGAAGTTGATGTTTATTAGCACACTCACCCACAGCATGTCAAGAGCACCCACCCAGTTGTGATCACCAAAATATATCCAAATGTCCCTGGAGGAACACTCCCTCACTGTACTCCCTGTATTATGAAGTATGTGTTCCCTCTGTTTAGAACACAATTATCCATCATCTTTGTTTAATGATCTATTATGACACAATTCAAATACTCCTCTTCTGACACCTTTACCAAGGAAGATTCTGTAGGTATATTATTTGTGCTAAACTTTTCCCCAAATTCCTTGTCCATCAACCCTAATAATAGTATATATGTTTTCATATTTGAGAATAGCCTCATTCCTTATTATAATTTTTTTGTTGTATACAGGATTGTGTGTATAGAAAATACCTGTTCTACAGGATTTATAGAAAATTGATTTGAAATTATGATGTGTGGCTTCAAACAAATTTATGTAAACAGTTATTCAAGTATTAAATTATTATAGGAAAAGTAAAAAAACTCAGATAAAACTTCATAAAAATTATGACAAATTTAAAAATACAATTATTGTCAAAATCACCACGTTTGTCTTCTTTTACTTTATTTACTAACAGTTATTTACATGTGAATTCTTTGAGACATTTTGGTTTAGATATTAATGCAGTAACATAATTCAGTTTTGTACAAAATTTTTGAGTTGTGCAGAATAACATTTTAATACATAATTGAGCTAAGTATCATTTTGTTTATTTTATTCTACTTTAGGAGATCATTTATCCCATTTCTAATTTACACTTACGAAAGCTTTAGTAACTCAATAATGAAACCGTGGAGAAGTTTTCTTTAAAATAAGGGGGGGGGAGAATTCTTAGTGGGGAGGGAGCTGTAATATTTTATTTAGAAGTGTTTACATTTCTAATTGCCCAGAATATTTTGAGGATTACAATCTAGATGATAGATAAATTCCTAGAACTATGCAATCATCCTAAACTGAATAAAGAAGAGATAGAAACCCCCCCCAAAAAACAATTATGAGCAACAAAACTGAGACAATAATCAAAATCCTTCCACAAAACAGAAATAGGGCCAGGTGAGATTTTTCTACTTTAACAAGCTGATTTCTCAAACTTTTTTATAGAAAGTAAGCTTAAGTAATCACTATATGAGTAAGTTTTTCCTGTTTTGCCACAGGAGAAATAGATAAAAGCCTTCTTTAATTATCATTTTGCATTAAAAAAACAGAAAAATTTGGGAAAAATGTAATTTGTTTTCTTTCAATTGATTGCTTGTCACTTTAGTGAAGGTATAGGGCACGCTTACTGCCTTATTCAGTAAAGGCTTTGATAGTACTGTGGTTTTGGTGTTTCAGTTAATTTTTTATATGACCAGAAACAACTCATAGAATTTTAAGCTCTTGGGGAGCTTAGGGATTGTATTCACTGTATATTATGTAGTGATCCATAGTATCAGCTAGGAACTCAGTTTTAAAGTTCCAAATAAATGAAGCTCAAACTGACATCTGTAAAATACAAAATTTAATGCTTCATATAACTGAAAAGTCTAAGAAGTATGGCTACCTTTCAGACACATTTTGGCTCAATGGGTCAAATTATGCCATCAGGAATGTTTCAATTCATTGGCTCTATATTTGGTTATTTCCTACTGTGTTAGCTCAGGGTTAAGCTTTTAATAGTGTGGCAGGTGTTGTGTTATACATAGAAGGAGAAATACCCTGAAAAAGAGGAAGGACTTGGAAAAATAGTGTTCTGGTTAGAAGAGATACGTATGGGATAGACTAAAAATAGATGTCTACTTCAGAAGCCAAATTTTAAACATATGACCTAGTAAAGTATTATAATAAAAGGAAAAATATAATTTTACTTGCATCAGATTTTAATAACTTTATCATCACAGCTTAGTAGTAGGAATATATATTCCAGAAAGTACAGATGTTCACCTTCACTAGGTGTTCTTCTCCTTGAGAAATGTTTTGATGGCCCCTACCTATTTTTCTTTCTGAAAAATTAATTTATTTCTGTCCTATTTCTTGCTTAGATTTATTAATATAGTTAAAAAATCTGTTTCCTTAAGATTCTGCATATTTATGGTGTGTTCCATATGTCATTTTTATTGTATAATTATCAATTTATAATTTACTTGGAAATTTTGTTTTCAAGTTCTGGGCAGGAAGCTTTATTTATCACCTAATCCATTCAGAATTTTGGAGTGCTTTTTATACTTTTCTGAGGTGGTAAAAATAATTTTAGCAAAGTAATTTCTCTTGCAAGTCAATTCTTAAATACTAAGGATACTCTGATATTTTAATGTGTTATTATTTTGCTCTTGATGTAAAAAGATAATAGTAGCTGCTGGAGCGAGCATTCCTCACTTTGTTTTCTTCTTTCACTTTATTCTACCTTTATCAACATGCTTTATTTCTTCAAACATAATCCATGACATGGTACTACCATGCTTATATTTGTGCAACCCCAAAGTTGCACATATACCTCCATCTCCTTCAGCCCACATGGGTCACTAAATCTTATTTATTCTATTTCCAAAAATCTAATACATTGGCTCCTTTTCACCCCACTGCTGCAGTTCTTCACATTTTGTCAGCTATGCTTCTCCATTGTTGAGATTAAGTCCCTCCCCAATCCTGCTCTTCCAATTCTGGCTCCAGCTCCACCTTGGTTCTGAAGTTAAGGTTATCTTTATGGTATGTTCATAGTAATTAACTCCTTTTACATCCATTCTGAAAACCTTTGAGATAGGATTCAGACATCAAGGGTTGACACACAAAGAATCTGACCTCTTATTTAGCTCAGTTTTCTTCCTTAGTGGCACACATATCATTTTGATTTAGGCAAATCATATACATCTGCATTCCCCCCCATGCATATCACTTTTGCATATAACTTTAATCTCCCTCTTCCTCTTGTCTAGCTTATTAGAAAAAAGCAGTGGTGGTCTAATGGCTACTAAAATCAATTTGACTGAATTTGTTGCCCTTACCTTAATCTAGTTTCCTTACTACTTTAACATAATACTTTCTACAGTGTCGTATAATAGGTTTTTCCATCTTCAATATGATAATGTGATAGGCTTGTGGAGAAGGACTGTGTCTAGAGAAGTACTGGGCCTTCAGAAGGTGCTCAATAAATACTTACTGACTGAATGTGTGATGGCTAATATTATGTGATCTGCAATGATTTGGTCAAATGCTAACCTAGTTATTGCTCTGAAGGAAGTAAGTAATGTGATTTATTTATAATCAATTGTCTTTGAGTAAATTGTGGTTAGGTCTCATCTAATCAGCTGAAGTTTAAGAGCAAAATTGAAGGTTTCTTGGAGAAGAAAGAATTCTATCTAAGGCCTATACATAGAAATCCTACTTGCATTTCCAACCTCCTGGTCTACTCTTTAAATTTCAACCTCTACATTATAAATTTCAACCTCAACATTATAGCTTGAACTCTTGTGAGTCTACAGGTGGCCAGCTGTTTTTTTTTTTTTTTTTTTTTGAGACTAGGTCTCGCTACTTTTGCCTGTGGAACCGCAGGCTCTAGTTGCCCGGGATACCACAGACTCAAGCAATCCCAAACCTCCGCTTCCCAGGTAACTGGGATTACAGGCGCGTGCCACCACGCCCAGCTATTTTTTTTGGAACTAGGTCTTGCTACGGGTCCCAGGAAGGACTTGAACCACGATCCCTAGCCCCAGCTGCTTCATAGGCTGAAGCTTACAGCCCAAGCCACTGTGCCCGGCCCTGTTCTATAGTTATCATACTTGCCAGCCTCACAATTATAAGCCAGTTTATTAAAATAAATATCTCTCTGCCTTGCTTTCTGTAATTTTTGATATTTGTCTAGAGAACTCTGACTGATGCAGAATGTATTGATGAAATTATTTGAAGAAATACTATAAATATTATAGGTTTTTATTTAAGGAAATGAAAAAATGCAGTCTAGTTATATCTAAGCTAAATTAAACTTAAAGGAAACTTCTTATTGAAATTTTATTAAATACTATATGTACTTAAATCCCTAAATTGTATACAATATTGTAAAGCAATGTTGCCTCAAAAAATATATATATGCAAAATTTTTGATGCACTGAGTGTGCAACATTTAAATATTGCTTATGGAGGCTTAGGAAGCCCAATTTTAAATGTGGGATTATGGTATTTGTTACTGGTATTTTTGGTTCTAATTTTGTTTATCAATGCTTTTGGCGATAGATTTCTGTTTTACAAATATAGTCTAAAATTAAAAGTATGGATTTGCTTTCCTACTTATGTATGTTTAATAAATGCCACAATTGTGATAACATGTTGGCATCTTTTGACCTAATTTCCATTTATTTCCCTAAAATTTATTATGAGAAAATGGAGTATAACAATTAAATTTTACAACAATCCAGCCATTTACTTGTCTTTTATCTAAGGCATTATTCACCTTAATAGGCAGCTAATTTTCTTTCATCTAGATATCAGAAAAATAGATTTCCAATACCAAGCAAAAATTAAATAAAGTAAGATAAATGTGTTGATGGAAACTAACACTATCTTTAAACTAAGTAATAAGTAAGTTTTAAAATCTGATCAATTTCCAAATGCCTGTGTGGTAATTAAATATGAGAATATAAGAAAAATTTTGAGTCAAAATTACTTTAAGGTAGTCTTCTTTTATAACTTTGGCATTATTGGATACTTTTTCCTTGAATGTGTCATTTGAGTTAAAATATAAATGTATTTAATTCCATACCTCTACTATGGATATAAATGCTATACTAGATAATTCTTCTAATTGTGGTGACATTAGGATTCTCTCCATCAGGTATTAACATTGTGTGGTCCCTGCAACCAATGACCCATAGTCCTGATACAGCATAGTCCATTGTGCTTCTTTCTCTCTTTGCTGCTATCCCTCCTCCTCCTTCACTTTTTCTTTCCCCCTTTGGATATTTCAGTTCTATATTTAAGTTTCCATGGATTAGCTTTAGGGTTGTTTTCCTATGGGTCTAAGTTTGGTGTTTCTGTACTCCACTTAGTGACACAATTTGGTGCGTATCTTTTTCCTTCTGATATAATTCACTTAGCATAATCTTTTCCAACTCCATGTTGCTGCAAATGGTGTGACTTTATCTTTTTTAATTGCTGAATAGCTTTCCATTATACATGTATACCACATCTTTATAGTAAAACATTTATATTCTTGGGCATTTAGGCTCTTTCCATATCCTGACTATTGTAGATAGTGCTGCAATGAACAGGGAAGTGCAAGATAACCCTTAGAACTGAGACAGGAGCAATAATTGTGGTACAAAAGTGCTTAAGAGGGAAGATAGCTAAAAAGTTAGACTAATTCCAATGTGATGAATAGTGGGTATAGCTATAAATGCTTCATTGAATTAGAATTTGAACTACATCATGACAAGTAACAGATAAGGGAGTGGGGGAGAGTTTTCTAAGCATTTAAATAGTTTGAACTTCACTAGGAAGACCTGGAAGAAATGCATAAAGCCATTTGGCGCAGAGTTCTAATTCCAGATAATGGTTTGGAGAGGGAAATTTAGGTGTTAGCAGACCAGCTTTACAGTCATTTTTGTGATCCAAGACCTGTTTAATTTTTATTGTGCTTGTTAATTGTTTATTATTTCATTCTGACACATAAACCAGTCCTTCAGTTTGGTTGCTTTGTTGGTGATATATTTAAGTGACATATCTTTGCGGCCTGTCCGGAACTATTACTCTCAGGACCTGCTATTCACCTGATTTCTGGGATTTCTTTTATTGTCATCCTAAGAATTATCTTTGCTGCTTTCCTGAATTTGGGATCCATTTGTTCTGAATTTAATGTTTTTCTTTTGGTAGTTTTAAACCCTGGTCATGATGAGACACATCCTTCCATGGGTTCTTGAAAAATAATTTATTAACTTCACTATATCTGATAATGCCCTTATTTTATTTTTACTCTCAGTTTTCAGGCATGACGATCTTAATAGCAAATATTTCTCTTTCAGAATGTTGAAAATATTTCTTTGCATTTCTCTTCCTTTGGTTTATCCTTTATTTCTCTTTATAAATAAAAACAATTAATATTTAAGTTATATGTATATATATATACATACATACATTTATGTATATAATCCCACGTATAAATAGAGAGTCTAACTAATTTTTCTGGTTTTAATCCTATCTATACCCTACCACCTCTAGTTTCTGAATCTCATAAACCTGAATGGTTTATGACAGACTTAATTTATTTTTCATGATTCCAGAAGACATAACTTGGATAAAAGTTTTAAGCAGCTAGATTTTAGTTCAAAAAATTTTCCTATTATTCCTAATATTTAAAGTCATTTGAAAAAATGGGGTACTTAGTTTTTAAGTAAAGAGCTTCTTTACTAAACAATGAGCTCTGGGAGGGTGGGATTCACCTGCTCTTTAATTTTCAACCAACCCAAGCACAGTATTATCACAGGTTGGTATTTAATAGACATTTAATGCAGTGTTGAGAGCATTTATACAAATTTACATCAGATCAGTTGCTATAGTAGTATAATGCTTATTTTTAGTGAAAGGTTTTACCTTTAAAATCCCTTTATTTCTGAAATCTTCTATATCTAAGAGGAAACTTTAAAACTTTAAAAGGAGCCATCTAATGGGAAAAAAATGAATCCAATATCTAAGTCTACTTTTTTCCCACCTGCATTGAATCATTACCATTAGTGATGCTAAGTTAGATAACTTAGAGATGGTTGTTTCAATAGTCAAAAGATTAATGACTTAATTTGCTCTAGCAGTGCTTCACATGGCTCCATTTTTATTGCCCTGTAATCACAGGCCATTGTTCTCTTGTTAATGATATCCACCCCCTCCTTCCTTGGTATGCTCTTAACAGCAGAATCATTTCATTTTGATCATTCTTCTGCCCAAATAGTGAAAAAAAGCTGAAGTTTTCTAATCAAATATAAAACTTATATCACACTTCTATATTTAATAATAATAATCATTTATAAGTTAATAATATCCATGTATGTATAGTTGACCATTTTCTTAATATGCACATTTTGTCTAAATCATCATCATTATTTTGCCTTTATTATGTGCTTATCAGGGTTGAGGAAATACATGAAATTTATAGATGGCAAATTTTCCGTTTCTTTAAAAAACATCTGATATTACTGAGTGCAAAACTCAAAGTTATAACAATTTGTATAGTTCCTAACACTTGAAAGAGAGGTATCCTATAGGTTAAAGTGAGAAATAATGGTCTCTCAAGCAACAGAAATTGAGAGTTTGCTAATACCAGACCTCCCCTGTATGAAATAGTGAATGCAGTCCTTCTATTTAAACCAGAGAGAAAACTACAAAAAATGAACAAAGAATTAGAGAAAACTAGAAATTCTTAATCATCTACCCAGAGATCAATAAATACGAAATAGATTAACTACATACTTGAATTCATATATTTTGTGTTTATGAAAACTCACAAGTATAGCAGAAAATATTTTATTAACTGACACCAGAATTCCTTTTTTGAGGGCAACTGTCTTCTTTAGAAAAATATTTTGACAGCCTTCCTTGTTAGGTAGAAGGTAATGTCCTGGATACATGACCCTCAGATAGAAATCTGAGGAAACTTCCAGGGCAATCATCTCCCCATGAATGAGAAAAGAATAAGAATTTCTGAATAGGCAAGCAGGAAAGAGAGGAAGGAGAGGAGGCAGATACCGCTGCCTGTGCTGAGGTGAGAGGTTGCCAAACCACATAGCAAGGAGACTGGAGACTCTGAGGGATGTGAAAAAAATCTAGCTTTTGGGTGGTCAATGATGTTCAAAAATACTTTGACTGGTTCCCCCATTGAAATGGATTGTGTTGTTCTGTGTAAACCACTTTAGTACACAACTTCAGGGCATATAGTTTGTAAAATATATGAGTATAATATAGCCACAACTATAAGCCCAAACCTTCATTCAAGGCTGCCACACAAAATACCTTGAATGAGCAATTCAGAGGAGTAATTAAGGAAATTAAGTCCCACATGTGTTTTGGTTTATACAGAAAATCAGAAAATCAGAATTTTGGAATAACTGTCACTGAGAATTACCAAAAGTCTTTGGACCGTGCATAGCACTTGGGATGAGGGAGATTTTAACTTTGTAATTCAAAGGTAATACCTGAGTTACATAATTCTTTCTGAGATTATCAGACCAAAGCCCTCTTTACCTCCCTAATAACAGGAAATCCAATTCTGTATCGTTCAGAGACTTCAAAAAGTCTTGTAACTTGGTAGTATTTCTTCTTTCTCAACATTTTGAAAGAGGTTTTGTAGAATAGGCACCAGTTAATCTTTGAACATTTGATAGAACAACTTGTGAAGCCATCGGGCCCTGTGCATTTGTTTTGGGGGAGGGTTTTGATTATTGTTTTAGTTTTGCTGTTTTTAATTGGTTTGCTTAGGTTTTCTATCTCTTCTTTATTCAGTTTTGGATGACTTGTATAGTTCTAGGAATTTATCCATCATCTAGATTGCTGAACTAGTTTGCATATAAATGTTCATAGTAACCTCTTATTATTCTCTAGATCTTACTTGAATGCTGTAAATATGAGGCATATAGCAAAGGAGGGTGAAGTAAAGGGACCAGATTAGGGGAGGGAAGAGCATAAGAGACTGTGGTGTTGGTTCCCAGGTGCTATGGTGATGAGAAAATTACGGAGACTATACCTGAGGGGAGGAACCAAATATTGTTCAAAAATGAACAATGATGTAAGAAAAAAAGTGGTATAACTTTTGTGACAACTGACTAAAAATGCAGTAAGGGCCAAACAGTTACTAAATCATGTAACACATGATATCACTTATATTTAAGTGGAATTGCCTCATGATAAAGCTGCCTGTCAGATAAAATAAGTGTCCTATATGTCAGGCACTCTGTTTGTGTTGTTGTTGTTTTTTTGTTTTTGTTTTTGTTTTTTTTTTTGGCATTAGTTGAATTTTTTTCTAGCTGCCTTGGCAGAAGGCAAAACAGCTGTGGTTGTTGGGATTATGACAGATGATGTGCACATGCAGGAGGTGCCAAAACTGAAAGTATGTGCACTGCAGATGACCAGTGGCTGTCACTAGCAGCTGCATCCTCAAGGCCCGGGGCAAGATCCTCACCTTAGACCAGTTGTCCCTGGACTCCCCCAAAGGCTGTGACACTGTCCTACTTTGGTCCCCGAAAGGGCAGAGAGATGTACAGGTGCTTTGGTATGGTCCTGGGCACTCCACACAGCCACACCAAACCTTACGTGCACTCCAAGTTCGAGCGAGCTGGACCTGCGGTGGCTATAAGAACTAACTCCGGATCTTGCCTTGTTATTAAAAAGATTGTGGATGCTGGTGGAAAAAAAGAAAAAGAAAAAGAAAAAAAAGGTGTCAGGCACTTTTAAAGGATTTTGCATATATTATGTGTGTGTGTGTATTTTCATTGCAACAAGCTCACAAGTGGTTTGATTGTTATCCTTATTTGACAGAGTAGAAATTAAGACATGGAAACACAAGTCAGTTGCTCTAATTCCTAGGTCCAATAAATAGCCGAGATAGGATTTTATTTTTTTATTTTTCTTAGAGATAGGATTTTAACTTAGGTAATTTGATTCAGAGACCATGCTTGATAGCTGTACATATTCTACAATGCTGTACTTTTTCACATAATCAGAAGTCTGAGCTATGAAAGAAGGTAAAACCATTTTAAAGTTCTAAATAAAAAGAAAAGTAGATCAGCAAGTAAGAACAGCACTGCCCAGCTGTTCAGCACTGTTGTTACTTAAGATAGAAACTCCTGTGACTTATTTAATGTTTTGATTCTTTATTTCAATTTTAATATAAGAACCATGCCTAACTAACATTAGAAAGTTTTGAGAATAAATGAATACATAATTGAAATATTTCAGTGGGATAGAGAAAGCACTCTTAATATTACAAAGTCATGTATGAATGCATATAATTTGAATCATCAGCTAATGGTTCAATGGGACTGGATAATGCCTTGATAACCCTTTGAGTTGAAAGAGGTAAATTACAGGTAATTCAAGCATTGAAGGGCATTTATTATACCATGATCTCTTTTTTTTTTGTGACATAACAAGTAGATGTTGGATTGAGTAACCATATAACCTTAGTCAACTTTTTCTCTTTTTGTGTACCCTAAGTTCATCATGTTAGACAGCTTAGTTTGTCTTTGTTGTTAATCCACAGTGTGGCCAAGGCAAGAGTCATGAAGAAAAGAAAAGTAAAGATCTTGGATCTTAGTCTATAGGATACTAAATGGTAGTAGTCTAGCTTGTATTTTCTGGCAATTTCAGAGCAATTTCACTGGAAATAAAACTAAATATAAAGTGTTACAAAAAACAGATTTAAAATGGGTGAGATGGAAGCCATAGTATTTTGCTGGGATCAGCACAACAGGCACCGAAAAGAGTTTCAGCTCATATTCAATTCCTAAGAAATAATAATTTGAATAGGAAGCTCCAAAATGTAATACAAAAACTTTTTTCCACTTATAGTTCAAAATATGATGACTGCTTCCCATGAGGGCAGAAATCTTTATGAAAGGGAAAAGTTACTGTGATAATGGCAGAGAAAGAAAAGCTAAAAAAAAAAAAAAAATACACAATCATATAAAAAGAAAACTTCAGTTGGTGAAAAAATACTTTTACTGTGATATTTTATCTATTCAAACAATTATAGTTGGGCTTAAGGGAGGGAAAGTGAGGATATAGTAAAGGAGGAATAGCAAGAGAAAACCACATTTCTTTTTTTCTTTCTTTCTTTTTTTTTTTTTTGAGACTAGGTCTCGCTATTTTTGCCCATGGAACTGCAGGCTCACATTGCCTGGGGTGTCACAGACTCAAGCAATCCTAAACCTCACATTTTTAATCCCATTTGAGAAATATTGTTCCAGCCTTGGAAAGACCAGGTGATCAGTAATTTACACTGAGACCTAGAAGATTCATCAAATTTTACACAGCATGGTTGCTAAGTTTTAAAGAGTCTTCTGTCTAGTTTCTTCATCATTTTTTTCTTTCTTTTTCTGCACTAATGGGATGTTTTTTGCAAAGTGGAACCTTAGATGTTTCTTCACCACCTTGATTTGTGTTATTTCTGTGGGAAGATCCTGGTGCTAGATGTGAGACTACAAAAGCAAGTTATTTGTCTCTGCCCTGAAGGAACTTTAAAGGAAAAGAGACTTTTATATAATTATTAAAATATTTAATAGAATATTGTTAAGTATATTAAAAACCAAAAAATAGCAAGCAAACAAATGCAGGTGCCATGTGAATTAAGAGGTAGGAATGATTCCTGTATCCATGAAGATGTGAGACTTATGGGGAGTACAGAAGTATATCCCAAGAGTTAATATTTGTGTTTGACTAGAACCTAGAGTATGACATAGCATTTTTTTTCCTATGGTGGTTAAAGTTCAAGGTTGCAAAAATGGTACATAGTGATTGGAATTTTGGAATGAATCAGAAGAAGATTCAGTAGTATATGAAATTGATTTAGCCCATGCATAGGCTCAAGACCACAGTAGACCATTCCCCCTATTTCTCTCTGACCCCTGGGGAACTTATCCTGTATCCATTCCATGGCATCAAGTAAGAACTCAGAAGAAGGCATTCTTTACCACGTTGAAATCATCCCATATCATTCCACACACAATTATTTTTATTTGTACATTTCCTTTTACTCAGGAACTTAGTTCTAAAAGATAGAGGTTTCCTTTGTTTTATATTTTGCTTCTGGAAGTTATGTGAATTTATTTGATTTTTAAAATTATGTAATTGAGATAAAATTGGTTGCATTGCATCTTTTGGTGTTATAGGTTCAAACTTTCACAAGTGCATATCTTCACAACATGTCACAACATGCACATAATATATGAAATTATTTATTTTAACATATTTTTGCCAATTTTGTTGAGTTGAGAATTAGAATAAAACCTATTGATATTTAATAATACCTGATTTTTAATGACACTGCATGCTTATATAATCACAAAATTAGAGGGAACTCTTGTATAAAATGAAATGTGTTTAAGAAAATTCTGCTTTTAGTTTTTATTTTATGTTTACATTTATAACTCAGTGTTTGAAAAACCATCAAATAATTTGGGTATATATATATGTATGTCTGTAATACAAATATATTATGAAAAATATAAAAATTCTGTAGCAATCTGTGAAACTAGTAGAAAGTTAATCAATCCCAAAGGAGCTAAGAAGTTAGTGGATTAGTTACTTAATGTCTATACCAATCTTGATCAAACCTCAATTTGTGATTATTAGAAAAGGTAAAGACTTTTGTCCTATTGATGGGAAAATTATAAAGAACACCCCTTTGACATCTCTCCTTTTCATTTCCTTCTTCAAACAAGTGGCTTATCTGCTTCAGACATCCATTCACATTTTGGCTATGACAAGGACCTCTTACTTGGGCTCACTGATTCCTGTTTCTCTTTCTTTGTAATATGCTCCAATTCCTGAAACTCATCTTACTAAAAAAAAAGTATGGATCACATTCTCAACTTGTGCAAAATCCTTCAATAGTTCACATTACAAATTCACCCAAACTCAGATACTGGCTTTGATTTGAGGACCATTGGCAATTCCACTTCATTATCTTATAGACTCTAGTCAAAGTTGGTTAACCTTCCTGTAAGTTCCATGCCTACACTTATGCATAGTCTTTGGAAAGTTCTCTTTATTTCTAACTGTAGAAATACTCATTCTACAGAATCTGACCTTAGCTCTTATCATAACTCTTCCATACCTCAGCCCATTCCAATACAGAAACTGTCTTTCTTCTGAATTTTCAAACTCATTTTAAAGCCCTTTCTATGCTGTAAGACCATTAATAACCAAGACCACATTTTGTCATCCTCATAACTCCAGTAGCACTATGCCAGTAGTGTGAACTTTGTTGTTTAATAAATTCTGTTGTCTCGAAAATGTATTTAATGTAATAGGGATTTACCTAAAGGTTGTAAGTTCCATATTTTTATTGGAAATAATTGGAGGCTTTCAACAATTTCTTTGAGTTTCTTGTCCTAAAACTCATGACGCATTTTAGTCACTATTTTAATATAAAATGTTTTAATTAGACTCAATAAAACTGGACACATATGAGATGAGTGGTGGAAAAGGAAATGCTGCAAATTGTACTTGTGAATGTGTTGATCTCAGGATAAGGAAGCAGCATCTGCTCCAGAAATATCCACTAGTTAAGACTCAAAAAGTCAAGCATACCTAACAATCATGTATATCACATTCTTTTAGAAGGAGGTGCCAAGAAGGAAAGGAGCAATCTACCATCTGCTAAGCCATCTGTTTCAAAGACCCGTTCCTTATTTAGTGCCATCAGGGTTTCATTAAAAAAAAAAAATGATTAGCTTTGTCAAAGACCCCAAATAAGAGCATATGATAACATTATCTAATAGCCATTTTAGTTAGCACCAGCTTCTATTTTTTTGAAGTTGTTTCCCTGTTGAGTTATGTCATTACTATGTTTGCAGTCTGCAAAGAGCACAATCTGTGAATTATAAACCCAAGTCTGAATCCCAACTCTGACTCTTCCAACTTACCTAAGGCAATTGGCTACATTTGACTTTAAACTGAAACAGAATTCATGTGATATAAGCTAAAATATAACCCCCATGAAGGCAGGATTCTTCATCTAATTTGTTCCTTGAAGAATCCTTGACTCCCACATCAGTGTTTGACATATAGATGTTCATTGGATACTTGTTGCATGTAACAATAATGAAATAAAATTGACACCTATAAATATACTTTGCATTTTGTGGTATATGTAACTTTCTAAATACCACATTTTTTAATTCAGTCTCCTTGTTCATAAGTACAAAAGACTAAGCTACCTCAGAGCTTCAGGGTAGGTATGACAACTCTGTAAGTACTGAGATGTTAACTTCTTATCATTTTATTACTGACCATCTCTTTGTTGGCTTTCCTTTTTTCAAAAGTTTGTTGACATCTTTTATAATTTAGTTCCTCTGATATTTTAATGGAATTTATATTGCATTAACTGAAAGTTTTTATTTTTAAAAATTAATTTATCATTCTCATAGGTTTTTTGAAAATTTCTGTTGTGCTTCTGTACATTTTTCACAATTGTATTTTCTCTTAAATAATTGGGTTAGAATAAGAAATATTAATAAATTCCATTTAGTCTATGAAATCTCATGTTTAGCTAGGTAGTTATATAAAATAATCACATAATGAATGTATTGAATTATAATTTAAAAAATGACTAAAATTGTCATGGGGGTTTGAGTTTGTCATACTAGCAAAATCTATATATTCCTCTCTTTGTACCTTAAAATAATTTACATGTGTCATGGTCATATTTATATTTTCTTCATTATAATAAAACTTGGTTGTATCTACCATTAGGATTTAGAATGTAGCATAACTGTTGGAATAATTTGGTAATGCACAGGTAGACTTAACATCTGTAATATTTCACCTGCTTTATTTGTAAGCAGAACTACTTTTAAAATTATCCACTGTATTGAGGTAACATTGATTTACAACACTACATAAAATGGCAACTTTTTCAGATTTACGTCACCATACCACACCCACTATCAAGGTACACATCATCCCCTGTCATAGTCCATTGTTTCCTGATCTACTTTCATTGAGACTTGGTATTAAAGCAAATCAGGCCCATGCTTTTACACAGTCCCCTTGGGGGACTGGACAAGCCATTTCCCTGGAGGCTCAGACCTCCTATGTAGCCCCCTCAGACTTGGGGGCGTTAGGTGGGTGGGCACTCTGTCCCTTTGCTGAACAGCAGGTGGTCTCCAGTGTATGGACCCCTTTAAATTTAGGTCTAGAATTAGAGGGCTTGTGTCCATGCTTTTGCCCACTCTCCTCGGTGGATGGGGCTAACCAATTCCCCGGAGGCTCAGCCCTCCCACACAACCTCCCCCCAACTACAGGGGACAGCTGGAAGTATGGGTCAAGGTGGGGGGAGAGTGGTGGTGATGGGTAGCAGAGCGGGTGGGGAGGGGTAATCCCTTCTGGTCTTCTCCAAATCCAGTCAATTCTCACCAGAAACAATTAAGTCACTAATTCAACAGCAGATACACATGAAAATGGAGGTGAGGAGAAAGAAGTAAAGCCCAGAACAAACAGACATTTCAAATCCACGGGATACAGGGCTGTGAGACTAATGATAGAGACAAACCATCTCAGAAATACAATCACCAAGGTCTCCACAGATGGGAGAAGAATTCCGGGTTCAAAGATGTCTTCAGTTTGAACTGGGAACCCTCCCATTTCATGCTGAGGAATGTCACAAAGATGGGCAGTTGCCCCATGACAAACCAGACTAACCATTCACTGGTGTCTGTCCTCATCAAGGAAAATTTTCCACAAACATTGTGTGGGAGAAACTCTCCCAGTGCCAGCGACCGGTACTACAAAGTTAAGAAGAAGCAAAATGTGACAGAAGCTGGGTCAGAGCAGACGACCAGTAAGAAGGACAAGGCCCCGAAAGGACACAAACAGGCGTGAACTGGCTGCCGGCAAAACAGCCGCCATGTCCCAGGAAAATACAGCTACACCTGGCAGAAGAACATTGCTCCAGGAAAGAACAGGAATAATACAATGGACTAAAATTTGACCTACAACTGGTAGTGAAAGAAGAGATGGGGTGACCAGAGGGTGTGTGTGGGGGGAGAGAGACAACGGTAAAGGGAGGAGGGAGGAACACCCAAAGGGTAAGAAAAAAAAAGTAAACAAAACTTATACAAGAAAAATAAAAATAAAGTAAATCATGTGTGTCATAGATTATACAGGCAAAAAGATGAAAACAAATTAAACGTTCATCCATAGATTATTGTAAGGAAAATTCTGGGTTGTTCATTTGGAAATAAACTTTCATAACATTAAGTGATAAAGAATAAGTTACTAAACTAACATTGTTTAATTTGCTTAGAGTATATTTTACTCACATATAGGCTTGAATCTGCATTAGATATTTCTGGAAAGAGGTATGTGGTAAAGGACGGGTCTTTTCAAGTTTTCTATTTCTTCCTGATTTGAAGTTAGGCGGTTGTATGCTTCTAAGAAGTTATCCATTTATTATAGTTACTCAATTTACTGGCCTATTGATTTTCTTACCAATCTCCTATTATCCTCTCTGTTTCTGATATAAATTTTAATTTCCTCTGCTTCATTTCTGATTCCATTTATTCTGGTTTTGAGTAACATATATTCTTTTTCTTATCTGTTAACGTTTAACGTGGCATTGTTTACTTGAAATCTTTTTGTTTCTTCATGTGGGCCTCTATTACTATATTCTTCCTTCATAGTCCTATTTTCCTGCATTCTTTAGGTTCTGGTACTATGTCTTCATTTCATTTGTTTCCAGACACTTTTGATTTTTCAACTTTAATAGCTTCATTAATCCAACATCAAGTAGTTGTATCTTATTTATTCTTCACATATTTGAGGATTTTAACACTTTCTTCTTGCCACTGATTTCTAGTTTAATACCACTGTAGTCAAAGTATATTCTTGGTTGGATTTCAATTCATGATTCATTGCTAATTTTTTTGTGTTCCAAAATGTTAAAAAAAACATTGAGAAGAAAGTGCATTCAGATTTTCTTACAGTGCAGTGCCCTATCAATATCTGTCAATATATAACTAAGGCCATCTGATCTAAGACTTAATGTAAGACTGTTGTTTCCTTGTTGATTTTTTTTTTTTTATTAGCATGACCTGTCCCATTTGATGGAAGTGGTATGTTCAAGTCCTCTACAATTGTGTTGTTGTCATCAATGTCTGTTTTTAGTTTTGTTAATAGTTGTCTTATGTAGTTTCATGGCCCTTCATTATTGTGCACATATTTTGACTAGGGTTATGTGTTCCTGATACATTGATCCCTTAATCATTATATAATTCCTTCCTTCCTCTTGTTTCCTTTCTTTCAAATGAAAGTATTTCTCTCCCTATATTTTTAGGTTATTATGTGGTTGAAGGATTATTTTCCAATTTTTTCATTCTAGGAATAAATTTGACACTCTTCTATCTCTGTTTGTCTGGAAAAACCTTTCCTTTTTCTCTCATATCTGAAGGCAAGCCTTATAGGATATAGCATTCATTTTTTATCTTTGATCATTTGGAATATGTTTTTCTGTTCCCTCTTGTAGAGTTTTTGCTGAGAAACCTTGTGAAAGTCTTATGGAAGTATCTTTGCAATTTGCTTATTTCTCCTACCCCCACCCTCACCTCTTCTTTCCCTCTCCATTCTACCCTGACTCTACCCCTATTCAGCTACCTTCATTATTTTTTATTTTTTCTTGAGAGCTTGGTACTTACACAATTATGTCTCTTGTAAGTTTCATCACATTTAGTTGACATGTATTTTATGCCTTTCCCAGATGTGGGAAGTTTTTCCTTATTTCTTTGAATATATTCTCTGTTCCCTTCTCTTTCTTTCCCCTTTCTGTAATTCACATTATCCTTATGCTGCTTCACCTCATGGAGTCAACACAGTTCTTAAATTCATCTTGTTTTTAAATCTTGCTTCTTTCTTCCTCCACTGGTGAACTTTGTGCAATGCTATCACCAAGTTTATTGACTTGATCCTTTATTTAGTTTCTTCTACTTCCATAACTTTCAAGTTATGATCTCACTTAAGGAGCTTATTATATGCCAAATTTATCATTGTCTTACATGTTCAATGTGTCTCTGTTCATTAATTTATTTCTCGACTCATTCAATAGTTTTCATAACTTTTGTTGTAGCTCTTTTAGCTCTTCTGAGACCTCTTGTATTGCTTTGACTTTATTTAATTTTCTCTCATGTTTTTGATTTTCTTTAATAAAACAATTTCAACTTTTTTGTCTGATGAGATAAAATATTCCATATTTTTGTTGCTGTACTTTAGATACTTTTTCTCTCCCCTTGATGTCATATGACCTTGAGATCTTGAGGTACCAAATGTTGCTTTTTTTCTTCCCATTTTGTAAATTTAAAGTTCGCTTTTAAAAAATACATATTGCTGTTTAACTCTTCCTTCATTTTTCCTTCAGGCTTTTATTCGAGTTATTTTAATTCCTCGTGTGCCTTTATACCATTTTTGTGTGTGTGTGTTGTGATTGGCATTTCTTATTTCTGAAAGGAATTAATTTTCTTCCCATAATCTTTATTTTAGGCAGACCATTTCATTCATAAACATTATTTAAAGTTGCACACAACTTTATTTATAATAGTTTTTTTCAAAATACACTTTATCATGAAGTTTTAGCCTATCTATAATTGAAAGTTTATAACCATATAACTATCCCTTGCCTTATCCTATTTAATATCAGTCCATTCCATGTGACAATACCACAATATAGAACACTGTTTGGAAAACTCAGTGATTCCTGCGCAAATTGGCAACAGAGGAGAGAAAGGAGTCATTCATCTTTGAGGTCCAGGAAATATGGAGCCTCATATCTAATATGTGACATTGGATATTGGAATATCCTTACTTATAATTATTATCTCATATAATACTATCAATAATTTGAGGTAATGATCTTTTTTTCACTATAAATGAGACAATAAAAACTTTAAAAGCAAGTTGCTTAAGGATATTAGACAATAATGGAAAAAGTCATAATATAAATCCACTCTGCCTATCCCCAAAGAGTGTCTAATCACTACATTGCGTTATCATTGCAAGAACACTAAATCTCTGATTCCACTCAAAGTGTTGCACACACCAGCATTACTGATATGATCTGAGAGTTTGTTGAAAATGCAGAATTTCAGACCTTACCCTTAATTCATTGAATTAGAATATTCTTTTTAATAAGATGTCCCAAAAATTTACATATGAGTCATTTAAGGATAACTAGACCTTATGACAGTAGATGCTTAGATTCTGAAAGGCTTAGTTGCTTTTCTATATTTGAGCCATTTCATATTTGTGTCTCTGTGTTGCTATGCTTTCCTGCAGCATGGAGAGTCCTCTCTTACACTTTCTTTAAATCAAAGCCTAGAACTGGATACAGCTTTTTCTTTTGTAGTTTGAACAATTTGAGTTAATAATTGTTTCTTTTGCGTTCTGACTATTTTGAGGTCTTGAGCATGTATTTCCACATAAACCTGTGATTGCCTTACTTTGGAGAAGTACTGTCAAATTTGCCATCACATCCCTAAGTTCTTGGCAAAGTTTTTCTTTGCCATTATCAGTACTGAATAAATGTTCATTTGATAAGTAGCATGAAAGATTCATCTTTCCATGCTCTTTAGAAACTTTCAGTTTGAATTTTTCTTTGAACTAAAAATACATGATCTTTTCTTTGATTTAAAATATGGACTTCAATTTCCCAGTAAACATTTTTCTGATCACATTGTATTTTCATTTTTCTTGTGTGATAAATTTCTATTTTAGAAATTGTACATGACAGATTTTTCATAGATGGACATAAGAAAAAAGAAAGCTATTTGAGTATTTAAGTTTTATATTTATTAATAAATTCAGTTTTTACATTAAAATTTTAAATATAATTATATCTGTCACATAATACAAAATTTATCCAATTTTGCAGAGGTATGTTAATATTATTGCAAATGCACTATAATTGTATGTGAATTATATAGCAGACATTATATGGATTTCTAAGCCTTCAAATGCATACCTTGAACACAGTATGAGTTATGTTTTTAAAGTTTGCAATAAAATATTTTAGCCAACATGTAAACTGACATGAATTACAATATCTGTGTTGAGTTGTGCTATATCTTAGCCAACATATCTTTTAGCAACAGTTATGCAATAATTATATCATATTTCATTTCCATGGGTGAATAGATGATACAATGTGACCTCTACCTTCCCATGGTTCCAAACCTTCAACTTTGCTTTTGGTAGATATGAAATTATTGGTAGGGACTGTTTTTCTTGATATGAAAATATTCGCAACTTACCTTTTCTTAAGCAGTCATATCATAAGTTTAAAAGCTGCAAAGAAATATCAGCTTAGGCTACAGAAATAGCACTACAAAATTCTTGATTCTATCCCTATGATTCTCTATCTTCAGTTGTCACCTTTGTCATCCCTCCACTTGTTATTCATGTGGTATTGCATCTGTGTGTGCACTGACAAGAGGTATGAGTTAAGTAGGTTTGAGCTGGCTTAAAGGGTTTTGGGTTTGGCCAGACCATCTATTGGTCTTTGAGGGAGTCTCTGTTTTTGAGAATTCTGGGAAATGCAATAGATGGTAAGACAAACTGAATAAAGTGGAAGGTATTTAGTACACAACTATGAGATAGGACCTCACATAATAATTGAAGAGAAATGTTAACTCCTGCTGTCTAATTGGGTTTGTTCCTTTTAAAATTCTACTTACTTTCATTAGGTTTACTGCAAAATGGGGATCATGCTGAGCTTGAAAATTCCCCTGTTTCTCAAAATAATAAAATAAGATTGACTTCCATGGTGGTTCTTTGTTACTTTCATTCCATTCCTCATCCGTCAATTATTTTCTATATTAGTAGATATCTCTTCTAAGGTGATCTAAGTTAAATAAAATTTGTAGCTAGATGCTTTTTTGTTTCTTTGGAGTTGGGACAAATAGGTGTACACACTGTTTTACTATCTCCTGGAAAGAAACCATTATAGGAGTGAGGTTGTCCACTGAAGAACTCTTTATATAAACAATACCCAACAAAAGAACTTCTGTTTTTTTAAAAACATTCATATCAGCCATTTTCCGCCATAATTACTCTTCTGACTTCTTATTCTTTAAAATTTTTTTTTGTTTTAAAAACATCTTTTTTTATTATATAGCCTTTCTCCCCTCATTTATTGTCACCATGGTTTCCCACCACCAAAGTTCCCACAGCCCACCACACACCACTGTACTCTCCTCCACTCCTGTTCTCTACTCTTCCTCTCCCTCTCCTTTCCACTCTCCTCCAGAGTATCTTAGATCTATGATCTGCTTTTAAGCGTTGATATTACAGTTTATCTTTGGTCCTTTGTTTTCTCTCGATTTCACATATAAGTGAAATTACCTTATATTTTTCTTTCTCTTTCTGCTTCACTTTGCTTAGAATTTCTTTTCCAGTTCCATTCATGTTGCTGCAATATGAGTTTTTAGTTTTTGTTCACTGAGTAGTATTACATTGTTTTCCATAGGTGCACACTGCTTTCCATAGGTGCTGGACACTTCTACATTCTAATCAACAGTGTAAAAGGGTTTCTCTATCGCCACACCTCAGCAATACTTGTTTGTGGTTTTTTTTTTTGATGAGGGCCATTTGTACACATATGAAGTGGTATCTTATTGTATTTATCTGAATATCTTAGAAGTGCTTATTTAGCTCTTTAGCGCCCCCCCCTTTTTTTTTTTTGAGACTAGGTCTCACTACTTTTGCCTGTGGAACTGCAGGCTCGTGTTGCCTGAGGTACCACGGATTCAAGGATCCTCAGATTAAGCTTCCCAGGTAGCTGGGATTACAGGCGCGTGCCACCACACCCAGCTGTTTTTTTGGGACTAAGTCTCGCTGTGTTGCCCTGAGCGGGACTCAAACCGCGATTCCCAGACCCCGCGGCGACTCCATTAGCTGTCGCTTAAAGGCACACACTACCATGCTTGGCCTTAGCCCATTTTATTTTATTTTATTTTATTTTATTTTATTTTATTTTATTTTATTTTATTTTATTTTATTTTATTTTAGTATATTTTATAATTGTTCTATGTTATTATTGGTGACTGTTACTTAAAAAAATAATTTATTTATATGTAAATTTCACATCTGTGATCTCTGGGGTTCACCTCCCCTCCCTGACCTTTCCCACTCCTGTCCCCCCCACCAAATTGTGTACTTTAATTTGGTTGTTGGCTTGTTTTGACTTTTCTTCATGGGTTTTTATCTTTCCCATGTCCCATATAGTAGTGAAACCATTTGGTTTCTGTTCTTTTCTTTTTAACTTGTTTCTGCTCATATGAATTCTTCTAAGTCCATCCATGTTATCATAAAATCGTCCAATTTGTCATTTTAATTGATGTGTAATATTCCATTTAATTGATGAGCTATATTCCATTGTGTATATACACCACATTTTTTCCATCCAGGTCATCTCTTTTTGGTTGCTTCCATGTCCTTGCAATTATAAATCGTGCTGCAATAAACATCCTAGTACAGGTGTCCCTTTGTACTCACATTGACGTCTCCTTTGGGTAAATTCCCAAGAGAGCAATTGCCCATTTTTAAATGATGTTTTCTATTTTCTTTTAGTTGAGTTGTATAAGGTTTTATAGATCTTTCATATCAATCAGATGCATGGTGTGCAAGGATTTTTCCCATTTTCTTTATCTCAAAATAAAGGGTGTCTCTCTTTTTTTTTTTTTTTTGGTCACTGTATCTTTTGTTGTTAAGAAAGTTTTATGTTTGATGCAGTTCTAATTGTTTATTTTCACCTTTACCTTCCTTGTGGCTGGAGATGAGTCTACAAATATGTTCGCAAATCTGTGTGTCTATTTTTGCTTCAATACTGCAGTATCTTGGATACTATAGCATTGTATTATAATTTGAAGATGGTCATTATTTATTTTTTTTATCTGTTTGTTTATTTTTGGTCAGGATTGCTTTGACTATTAAAGGTATTTTGTGGTTCCATATACAGTTCTATAATATTTGTTGTATTTCTTCGAAAAATGTCACTGATATTTTGATAGGGATTGCCATTTAAACTGTAGATTGCTGTGGGTAAAATGGAATTTGGCCAATGTTGGTATTTCAACCCATGAACATAAAATATCTTTTTTTTTTTTTGGTTTTCTGTTTCTTTTAAGAATGTTATGTAATTTTCATTGTACAAGTCCTCTGTTAGGTTTATTACCTTTACCTCCTTTGTGAGGTTTATTACTAAGTACTTGATTCTTTTTGATCTGTTTGTAAAGGGGATTGTTCTCTTAATTTCTTTTTCTTGAAATTCATGTTTGTTATAGGAATGTTGCTGATTTTTGTATATTTTGTAATTTCCCCTTCACTAATTTACTAAATTTAATATTTTGAAGTGAAGTCTTTAGAATTGTCATGAAAATTATCATGCCATCTGCATAGTGATAGTTTTACTTTTTTTTCCCCCAATTTGAATTCCTTTCATATCTTTTTCTTGCCTAATTGCTCTAGCTAGAACGTCTAGTACTTCTAATAGTAGGGGTTAAATTAGAATCTTTGTCTTAAAATTGACCTGAGAAGAAAAACTCATTTTTTTCAACTTTGAGTATAACTGTGGGTTTGGTAAATATGGTCTTTATCATCCTGAGTTATGTTACTTATATTCTCATTTTATCATCATAAATTGGCCTTGGATTTTATAGAATGCTTTTTCATTATCTGTTCACATGATCATGTGATTTTTATATTTCCTCTTGTTGAGGGCATTATATTGATCAATTTGCAAATGTTTAACCATCCTTTCATTGCTGGAATAAATATTATGTGGTTATGATATACTATTCATTTAGTGTATTGTTGAATTTGATTTGCTGAGATTTTGTTGGGCATAAGATTTTGTTTGGTAATAAGATCACTATAATACTAGAGGGGGGTTGTTCAGTACTGACAAAATACAGATAACAGGATTTATTTACAGATAATCAGTATTGCACCAATATATTTAAAAAAGATTTTGTTGAGGAGTTTTCCCTCTATGTTCATCAGGGATATTGGTCAGTGGTTTACTTTTTTTTTTTTGTATGATGTTCTTATTTGCTTTTGGTATCAGAATAATGTTGATTTCAAAAATTTTATTTGGAAGCATTCTCTTTTCTTTTTCTGTTTAAGAAGATTTTGAGAATGACAGCATTAGCTCATCTTTGAAAGTTTGGTACAACTCCCTAGTGAAACTGTCAGGTCTTTGGGTTTTGTTTTTTAGGACACTTTTGATTACTGTTTCAATTTCCTTGTTTATAATTGGACTTTTCAGATTTTTTTATTTTTCCCTGATTCAGTCTTAGAAGGTTATATACTCCTAAAGAAGTTGCCCACTTTTTCTAAGTTATCCAATTTGTTGGCATGTAGATATTCATAGTATATCTTATGATAATGTGTATTTCTGAGATATCTGTTCCAACTCCTCTTTAGTTTCAGATTATATTTAATGAGTTTTCTTCTTTGTTTTCTTTTTGAATCTACCTAGAAGCTCTGTTCATTATCACATTACATTATTTGGTCATTGATATTTTGAACAATAGTTTTGGATCTTTTCCTGTTTCCACTTAATTTTTATTATTTCTTTCCTTCTGTTGTCTTTAGGTTGATCTTCCTTTTGTGGTTTTTAAGTAAAATCTTAGATAATTTATTTGAGCTTCTTCTTATTTCTTGATGTAAGTCTGTGTTGCTGTGTACATCTCTTAAACTATGCTTTTTACAACCTAGAGGTTATGGCTGCTGAAAGCTTTTTTTTTCTCCAGGTGGTTTTTTTTTCTTTGATTTCCTCTTTAAACCAATAGTCTTTCAGTAGTTAGATTTTAGTTTCCAAGTATTAGTTTTTTTCCACCTTTGTATTTGTTGTTGATTTCTAGTTTGATACCATCATGATTAGAAAACATATTTACTATGATCTCAATATTGATGAATTTATTGACACTCTTTTGTGAGCCAACATGTGGTCTATCCCCTAGAATTTTCCTTATGTACTTTGAATATAATGTGTATTCAAGTATTTGGCCTTTTTTGGACTTGGTGCCATATACATATATATTAATTCCATCTTGTTTAATATACACTTTAAGAGGTTTTTGTTGTTTTCAGTTTGGTTGAATTCTTTGTTGATAAAAGTGAGGTTTTGAAGACTCCTACTATTATTGTTTATCAGATATTCATTGACTGATTAACCCATATTATTTCATATCAACCATATTTTATCCTGTTAATATCAATATTCTCTATTTTTACTTTCATATGATATATTTTTTATTATTTATATAATTTTCTATAATGGGTAATGACTAGTTGAGATTTAAAAGCCTTGTTTTTTTCTACCCACAGGTATAAAGAGATTGCTACAATTTTTGCAAGCAGCTGCAGATGAATTTCTGTCAAAATCAGATAAAGATAGCAGTCTTTAGATGGAAGACAGGAATGACCTTCTTTCTCTATGTTCTATTTTGAAAAAAACTCATTTCCATAATTGGCTACAGTGTTGTCTATAAATATTATGCAAACTACCCTGAATTCTTATAATACAAGTTAGTTTATAATGAGAAATGAGTAGCAGTGGCTCTGAAGACAAGCAATCCTTCAGATAAGGATTTTTCCAACATGCTCATAGAGCAGTGTAGAATGTATTAGGGTTTATGAAATAAGAAAGGTGGGTGGAAAATAGATTCTTTCAATAGATCTTTCAATAGTTCTTTCAATAGATCTCTTTATTTTTTACTCCTTTCTAACTCTTTCTGTGTCCTTGAAGGTGGATGGCAAAGGAAGAGAGCGCACAGGAAAAGGTGAAATATAGTACATGTGACTAGTAAAGAAAAGGTTGTAAAAGCTTCCTAATAAAAAAGGCACCAACATACCCAGATAAAGCTCTTAATACTCACCTTAACCTTTGCCCATATACACTCTCTTCTCCTTCACCTGGAGTTACTGGGATAGTTTTTGTTTTTTTTAACCAGAAAATCTCTATGGGCTAATTTGAGCTAGTCTGTCTTCTGTTGTCTCCCATTGGACTGTAAGAAATCACATCTTCATCTCAAAAAATGCCGAAAGACTAGGTGTTTCCTTCTCTCTTTTTTGCCACCTTGGGAAGCCCTAACTGCTGTAGTAATCTTCAAGTGAGAGTCAAACACCCATTTTCCTGTTCTCAAATCAATCCACATGTCAGGAATAGCATATCAGGTATTTCTTTAAGAATACATTCTCTGTTGGTGTGCTAATCCTGGTGATCACACAGATAGACCTTTGGCTTTATGGGAAAAAAAAAGACTACGGGTTTCTTGTGTTGAGGATAGTATGGTAACATACTTCTGAGGAGATGTGAAACTATTCCCCTGAATCATGTAAAGTGTTGTAAACTAATGTTATCTAATAAAGGGAAAAAGAGGAATGACAGTTATTTGACCAGTTACAACATACAAGAAACTGTAATAAGCGTTTAACATTGATTCCCTCTTTTAGTCCTAATTATCCCAGCTTTACAGGGGAAGAAACTGGGTCCCAGTGAGATTAAATAATTAGTTATAAAGCCAGATTTGAATCCAGACAGTTTACATTTTGAACCCCATCTCTGAGAGTATATATTTTTCAGTAAAGACAGGTAAACTCCCTTAAACAATAAATTTAAACAAAACAATGACTCAATAAATATAACTGATAATATGCTGACTTTATAATTTAAGATTATTCCAGTGAGGAAGGGAAGGAGAGACACCAATAAACTCATGTGATGACATAAGAATTGGGTGATGTGGAGGAAAAGTGCTGTGATATTTTTATTTATTTTTCTACTTGAACTTTAGGATATTAAAGATGCAGAAGAGATTAAAATTTAAAAGAAGGATGTCATATCATTTAGGATTAGTTTGACATGGGAAACCTAAAGTTATAGTAGCTTAAACTGAATAGAAACTAATTCTTATCTCCAGTTAAAGTTTGAAGGTGAGTCTTTCAGGTTTGGTAAAGCCTGTTCTTTACCATGTTCCCATAGACTCGGCTATTTTTTTTTTTTCTTTTGAGGTTATCCTGAACATAGACACCATTGTCAAGGTTACATTATGGATCAGTATGGCTACTTCAGTTCCAGCCATCACATTTATATTCAGACAACAAGAACAAAGAGGGAAACAAGATACACATATTAGTTCCTACCTTCCTTGGACAAAATTGGTCACATGGCCATTCCTAGCCATAGTGACCATTTAAAAATAAGAGTCTAGTCTAGATATCTCTAGTTCTACCTAAATTTTGGGAGAATGATACTAGTAAATGAAAAGGAGGAAAATATACACTGAAGTATATTTGACAAATTTTGCCTCTTGTGTGAAACCAAATGCAAATAGAAAAGTATAACAGAAACCTGTAGTCATTATGTCAGGAAGGACTTCAAAAGCCTAAACATAATCTGAAACAGCTAGAAAATATCAAGAAAACATTAAACTTTGTCTAAAATTTGTTTGAAATTATTTTGGCTTATTTTTAGAATAATTAGAAAAATAAGAAGGTGGCAAATATTTCTTAGCTGAAGAAAATCCGAATATTGATTTATGATGGAAAATAGTAGAATTAGTTCCCTGCTTTATTCTTATGTCCTCTATCAAAAATAGTTGTTATATTGGAAAGTGGAAAACATGTTGGCAAGAAACTGAAACATCAAATAAGACAAAACCTTGATTTAGTATCATTATTACTTACCTGCATTATTTCATTATTTTATTATTTCATTATTAATTATTTCATTATTACTTCCTTTTATAAAAAGGAAGACCTTTTTATAAAAGGTCTTCCCTTTGCTTGACACACAATTTCTTCATCACCCTTTAATCATGTGAATAAGATAGCTTAATTATGCTCATAGATTATATCCCTAAATATACATATTAGCATTCCTCTGGTGAAAAATGCATCTTTCTATTTATCTGTAATTTAGGTTTTTTTGTTTCACCATGGCACTCAAGATCTTTCATATAGATGTGCCTTGAATTTTTCTTCATCTTTTCTCTGTTTTATCCTTACATGCTTTTTGAACTGTTTTGAGAAACTGTTCAGTTTTGAGAAACTGTTCAGTTTCCTGAACATTGAATTCCCTGACCCTTTTTGTGTAAATTCTCATTTTTACCTGGAAAGTCCCTGTATAGTCTAAAATATGACATTTCTCCACATTTTTAAAGTCAGAAAAAGGTAGATATTTCATCTCTATGTTAACTGAACGTTTGATATATAGTTCCATTGTATAATTAGTCATGTCCAAAGTAAATATGTATTTATTTACCTTTATCTTTCCTCTGCTAAACTTTGAGTTTCTCAAGAGGAACACTTTTAAAACCTACTGCTCAACAATCACCTAGTGATTGTTCAAAATGTTTATTGACTGATTGATGAGATCATGCAGATGGTCTAAATTAATTCAAGTCCTTAGGGTCAATAAAATACATATATACCAGAATAGGAAAAATTCATATGTGATTTTAGGAGCTATTGTCAGAATTTAGAGTAGTAGAAGTATCAAAAGACTGGGGATAGCAGTATGTCATTTTTCACTGGTGGGTGTAAAAGCATATCTGAAAATAATAGAGTTGCAAGCTTGAGGTCATACAGTCTTGTTGAGCAGATTTTTAAACAGATGGCTTGTGAGTACCTTAGTAAAAATGTACATTTTAGTATATTTTTCAGTAATAAAAAGTATTTTTATCATTTTGTTTTAACCCTACCTACCTATAATCATAAAGGATCAGAGGCAGATGTTGATTCCTTTGAACTTGTGAAAGTTTTCTTAAGATAAGTAAAATAAGTGAAATTCTTTCTGTGGTTCTGGAAATATATTGACTGAGATAATGTCTGTGTATTCTGTAAGACATTGTTGATTTTTTCATGTACTTTGTTGAGGTTTTATATGAATTGGATGATACATTTGAATGTTTAAGACTATAAAACTCTATGCCAGGGTTTCCCATCTCTACTGTACATATCTAATGTTTTTCTTTTAATCAGTTCACTTTATTTTACTTAAATTTAATCTCATCCTAAATGAAAATATCTGTAAGGTAAAAGGCTTGTTATGTGATAGAGATATATTTTCCAATAATCCTATAATAAATGAATAACCATGAACTACAAAAAAAGACCTATGTACAATATTGAATGCAACTGGTATATAATTTTATAACATTTTGTGCTTCAATTATTCTATAAAAAATAAGGGTTTAAACTAATTCAGAATACCTTTGAGTATATTTTTATCTATTGCACCATGAAAGTTGCACATATGTAACTGATTAGTTCATATCAAATTGGAGGGGCTGTGTAATAAATTATGGGGCTCTGACCTTAGTCCTGACATTACCTGATTTTTGTATTAGTTACCAGAAGATGTAGGAGTTAAATGGGTTTAACTGGAAGTAACATAAACTGGAAGGGATAATATATGCCTGATGACAAAACTAATTAAAATTTTTGACAGGTTTTGGTTACATACAAATAAATAGAAAAAATGACAAGAATTAATATAATGGGTTCACAATTATATTGAGCTAAAATGTTCATATATAGAAAGGGAAAGGTCTCACAAAAATATTTAAAGGTTTCAGTTAACAAGCTCATTAGAAGCAGAAAATTTTATGTACATACACAGCAAATGTAAACTTAGATTTCAGTAATTAAGGTAATATGTTCATAAATGTTTTAAAATGAAATATACAAATTGAGTTAAATATTCTGCTGGTTAATCAAACTGAACCTTGAATACTGTGTTAAATTCTAGGATATTATACAAGAAAATCATAAAACTGGAGATCCTATCATTTGAAATAGAACTGGAAGAACTGGGCATGGTAAGTCTAAAAAGAAAAAAAAAAAACAGTCTAAGTTGGGGAGAAAAAAAAGAATTGTTTTTAAATGCAGTCCTGGAAACAGAAAATATAAAATGTTTGTTCTTGCAGCAACATGGATAGAACTAGAAGGACTCATATTAGCAGAAATAAGCCAAAAAGAAAAAGAGAAATACAGGATGATCTCATGTATATAACAGACACAGGGGAAAACAAACAAATGAATAAGAAAAATTAGAAACAACCAACGGGGCTGAACAATGGAGTAAGAGAGGAGGAGGGGGAAGAAGGTGGGGCTGGCGGAGGACATAAAAGAGCAGCATGGTTAACAGGTGTTAAGGAAATGGGAAAACCCCGGGGTACACAATAATGTAATATATATATTATATATATATTAATTAATATATATAATTCTGTGTGTATATATATTATATATATATATTAATTAATATATATATAATATAATATATATATACACACAGAATTTTAAAAAATTAAATTAAAAAAAAATCAACCATTACAGAGATAGTTGACATTCTCTGTGGACATGTCTTCTATCCTATTCCCCATTATACATTCCCAGAAATAATAATTAGTACACTGAATTTGATGTTTATAATCCCTGTGGTATTTGAAACTTTTAATTCACATATATGAGTAAATAATATATTATTTTGCATGATTTATAATTTTGTAATTATGCTATTATAATATGTATACCTATCTGTAACTTGTTTTCTTTCCATAAATAAATAACAAAACAAACGAATGAATGAATGAATTAAAATGTTTGTTCTATAATGAGAGAGAGAGAGAAACACTTTTGGAGAGGAGAGATGAGAATGGCAGGCGGGTAAAGAGTAACCTGAGTGACCAGGCTGGGCAAAAGCCCCCTGGAAGAGAGAGCTGGAGGTGACAATGAGCCATGGTATCTGGCAGAGTGGCCAGTGTGGAGAGTATGGCATTGTAGCAAGGTGATATGGAAAGCTGGTACTTAGAGATGGCCAGAAATTTGGAAAGCTGATTTGTGCATCAGTAATTGTGGAATAAGTTTGGAGCACCTTGAAAATGTGGAGCAGTGTGGAACACCAGAGAGAAAAGAAGAAAAGAGAAGATGCCAGAGAAAGACTGGACGACTCTGTGAAAGTACCTACCTCTGAGGTTTGGAGAAGCAAAGGACACCATCTTGGACTGTGTCTTTGGGACCTTTGGGACTGAGAATGGTGACTGGGATAAGATAACTGCCACTTGTACCTTTAAGGACTTCTCATTTTCCTTGTTGAACACCCTTGTTAATAAACCCAGTTGTTTAGCTTTTGTTTAATTGTGTGAGTTCCTTGTGGATCTTTGTTATTAAACCCTTATCACTCTTGTGGAGGGTAAAATTTTTTCCCATTTGGTTGGGCTTCCTTTAGTTTTTTTTCTGTCATCTGTTTTGCTGTACAGTTTTTTAGTTTGATGTAGTCCCATCTGTTTATGTTTTCCTTCAATTTTTTGCCATTAGTAGATTTTTCCAGAAAGGGATTTCTGAATTGTACTTCATGGAGGGTTTTTCCCAAGTTTTCTTCTATATATGCTATGTTTTCATGTCTGACATTTAAGTCTTTTATCCATTTTGAGTTGGTTTTTGTACAAGGTGTGAGGATGTTGTCTTGGTCAAATTTTTTTGCATGTTTTGCATCAGTTTTCTCAGCACCGTTTATTGCAGAGGCTATCTTTGTTCCAATGTAATTTTTTCCCTCCTTTGTCAAAGATTAGTTGACTGTATATGTGTGGTTTTATTTCCAAGAACTTAATTTTGTACCATCGGTCTGCTTGTCTGTTGTTGTACCAGTACCATGCTGTTTTAATTATTATGGCTTTGTAGTATAACTTGAGATAGTTATACTGGGATAGGTGGCCCTCCATTCTTTTTTTTGGCCAGTAGGCTTTCTGATATTTGAGGTCTTTTGTTATTCCATATGAACTTCTATAATTGTTTTTCTATTTCTTTAAAGAATGTCATTGTTCAATCATAAAATGGGGAGAACTAAAAAGAAACTTCTCCAAAGAGGAAATACAAATGGCCAACAGGCACATGAAAAATTGCTCAATGTCACTAGCAATAAGGGAAATGCAAATCAAAACCATAATGAAATACCACCTTACACCAGTAAAAATGGACCACATCCATAAAACAGGCAACAACAAGTGCTGGTGACGATGTGGAGAGAAGGGAACACTCTTACACTGCTGGTAGGAATGTAAACTGGTCCAACCTCTATGAAAGCTGTGTGGAGGGTCTTCAAATTAGTGAAAATGGAACTACCATATGACCCAGCAATTTCTTTCTTGGGAATCTACCTAAAGGAGATTTCAATGTGGGTACAAAGGGACACCTGTGCTCGGATGTTTATTGCAGCACTATTTATAATTGCAACGACATGGAAGCAACTGAAATGTCCCAAAACAGATGACTGGATGAAAAAGATGTGGTATATATACAAAATGGAATACTACTCATCAATTAAACATGACAAATTGGACAATTTTATGATAACATGGATAGACTTAGAAGAATTCATATGAGCAGAAACAAGTCAAAAAGAGAAAGAAACCAAATGGTTTCGCTACTATATGGGACTTGGGAAAGAAAAACAAAAAGTCATAAAGAAAAGTCAAAACAAGTCAACCACCAAATTAAAGTACATAGCTTGAAGGGTGTGGGACAGGGCAGCAACAGTCAGGGAGAGGGAGTGAACCCCAAAGATCACAAAGATGTGAAATTTATATATAAATAAATTTTTTAAAAATAAAATAATAAAAAATAAACCCTGATGTTAAACTGCATTTTGAGTGGCAACTGCTATGCATGGGTGAAATAGACCTGGGGATTGTTAGTTGGTGGCTTTCCCCTCCCCTTTTGACCTGATTTCAATATTACAATCTTCACAGATGGTTCTCATATTCTTACCATTAATGACCAATCGCTGAGCAATAACTATGTGAGTCACATGAATGAAATCATCAAATCATGTATTTCACTACCCTGTTAATGAAGTTTTTATAGTAATTAAATTAGATAGTTGTTTAATGGTTCAATTAACTGCTCTATACATTGACCCTCAAATTGCTTTGTAGTTTGCACCTAAGTCAAGTAAACATGTTTGAAATTTTAGGCTAGCTTATTACAAGGACACTCTTAGGTTTAACTAATTTTGGAGGGAAGAAATCAATGAAAGGAGGCCTCAGACAAGTATATCAGCATGAAGCGCAGGAGAAAAAATGTGCCATTGCAATTCATTTGATAATTCTTTACGTCTTCACTTTTATTTTATTACTGAGGGATACTGCTACCAAGTGATAATAGCTGCTGTTGCTGTTATAGAATGAAAGTCTTAAATTTTAGGTAGAACTATTTCAAAGGATTCTATGTGTTAGTGATCTATTCTGCCACCAGGAATTAATCATTATTTCCCAATGTATTTTTATTTTATATCAAAAATAAACCATGCCTTTGAGTGGTTGAGTTTAATAATATTAAATCACCACTATTTTAGAGATGATAATGTATTTAAAAAATAAACATAGAGATAAATTTTTAAGGTGTAATCCATTACCTTTCTCACTAATCCTTTACTTTGCTTCCACCAGCTAACAAAAATGTTAGCTTGAAATCAGCACTTCCTAGCAGCCATGCTCCCTCCATGAAATGTCTTGTCCTTAATGCTCGATTTGTTTTTCTCAGTAATCAAGTAAGTGCTGTCTCAGGAATAGACAACCCATAGGTTTCTTCTGTCTCCCTGCCCCAGATTGTTCACATTAGTTAGTGTATCTTGTTGTTTTGAAATTTCTGTCATAATTTACATTGATGCTTGCTAATATAATAGCAAATGTAAACCATATTCCTTTCTAAAAGCTAAGCATTTGAGCTAAAAAAAGAAAAATCCTCAGAGGTAAAATGCCTTACTGTGTAGATTTTAAAAAAATTTTATTATTTATGATTTTATTATTTATGTATATTGTATATATACACATATTTTACATCATTATCTACTCCAAGGTTCTCTCACCACCTTGTCACCCGTGAACCATCATCTCAACCCTCTTGTGTCCCATCCCTTCCCCTGATTTTACTCCTCTCCCCATCTCATACTCTATGCTTCAGTTCTGCTGACAGTTTTAAATTTTCCTTGTCCTTTTGTGTGTTTGTTTTCCTTATATCCTGCATATAAGTGGGTTCATCCAGAATTTATCTTTTTGGCTAATTTCTGCTAACATGATTCCTTCTAGGACCATCTATGTTATCAAGAATGCATCAAATCTGTCTTTTTTGACTGAAGAGTAAGATTCCATTCTGTACATATCCTACAACTTTCTGATACCTTTGTCTGTTTTAAATAGTGTTATTTTAAATAGTGCTGCAATAAACACACAAATTCAGGTGTCCTTTTGAATTAGTGTTTGGTATCCTTTGGGTAGATTCCCAGAAGTAGGATTGCTGGATTGAATGGTAGTTCCATTTTCAGTAGTTTTGAGTGTGTTCCACACAGCTTTCCACAATGGCTGGACCAGTTTGCATTTCCACCAGCAGTGTTAGAGTGTTCCTTTCTCTCCACTCCACATCCATGCCAGACTTGTTGTTGCCTCTCCCCCCCCCCACCTTTTTTTTTTTTGATATGGGCCATTCTTGCTGGTATAAGATGGTATCTCATTATGGTTTTGATGTGCACTTCCCTGATAATAAGTGATGCTGAGCATTTTTTCATATGTCTATTGGCCATTTGTATTTCCTCTCTGGAGAAGAGTCTTTTTAGTTCTCCCCATTTTTTGACTGGACTTTTAGCTTTGTTTTTGTTGTGTGAGTTCTTTGTGAATCTTTGTTATCAATTCCTTATCACTTGTATGGAGAGAAAACTTTTTCCCCATTCAATTGTATTTCTTTATGTTTTGGTTATTTTCTCTTTTGCTGGATGGAAGCTTTTTAATTTGATGTAGTCCCAGATGTTTTTTGTTTACCTGTTTGTTTGTTTTTTAGCATCTGTAGATGTATACTGAAATGGGTTTCTGAAGTATAAGTCTTAGAGTGTTCTGTCCATATTTTCTTCTACTATGTATTTTATGATTTCAGGTCTTACATCTAAATCCTTGATCCATTTTGAGTTGGTTTTTGTACATGGTGTGGGGGAACAGTAGTCTAGATTCTTTCTTTTGAATGTAGTGGTCCAGTTTTCCCAGCACCATTTATTGAAGAGACTGTTCTTGTTCCATTGTATGTTTTTTGAACTTTGTCAAATATTTTTTGAGAAAGTAAAAAACTTTCTCAGCATCTATTGATATGATCATGAAGTTTTTCTTTTTCTTTTTGTTGATGTGGTGGATTACACTAACTGATTTTTGGGTGTTGAACCAACCTGGTTTCCCTAGCATAAATCCCATTTAGTCATGGTGTATTATCTTTTGGATACATTGTTGGTTTCTATTTGCTAGAATTTTGTTGAGAATTTTTGCATCTGTGTTCATTAAGGAGATTCGCTTATAGTTTTCTTTGTATGGTTTTGGTATTAGTGTAATGTTACTTTGTAGAATGTATTTGGTGGTATTCTTTCTTTCTTTAGTTTTTGAAGAGTTTTCATAAGCTAGGCATCAGTTCATCTCTGAATGTCTGGTAGATCTCATTTGTAAATCCATCTGGCCCAGGTTTTTGTTTATGGGAAGAGCTTTTATTACTGTTTCAGTTTCACTGCTTGAGATTGGTTTATTTAGGTTTTCTATGTCTTATCCAGTTTTGGATGGAGGTATACTTCTAAAAAAATTTGTACATTTCATCAAGGTTGTTAAAATTATTTGCATCTAGATGTTCAAAGTAATCTCTAATTATCCTCTGTATTTCTGCTTTTGTCTGTTGTAATTTCTCTTCTTCATGATTCTATTTACTTCCAATTCTTTCTTCTCTTTTTGTGAGCCTGGATAGAGGTTTATTTATTTTATTTATCTTTTCAAAGAACCAGCTTTTTGTTTTATTGCTTTTCTATTGTCCTTAAAAAAAAAATCAATTCATTTATTTATGCTTGAATTTTGACTATCTCCTTCCTTCTATTTTCTTTAAGATTTGTCCCTGTCTTTCTCTAGTTCTCTCAAATGTATGATTAGGTTGTTTCTTTGGGTATTTCTTGTTTCTTGATGTGACTGTATTGCTATATATGTCGTTCTTATTACTGCTTTTGTAGCATCCCATATTCTGAAAAGTTGTATCCTCATTATCATTCATTTCGAAATATTTATTTCTTCTTTGATTTCCTCATTAATCTACTCTTTTTGCAACAGTGATGACTTCACTCTCCTTGAAGTGGGAGGTTTCCAGTTCTTTCTTTCATAGTTGATTTCTAGTTTTATACCTTTATAGTCAGAGAAAATAGATGCCATGATTTCAATCTTCATGAATTTGTTGATGTTGGTCTTGTGGCCCAGTAAAGATTGGTTCTAGAGAATGATCCATGTGCACTTGAGAAATATGTGTATTCAGTTTTTTTTGGGGGGGTGGCAGTGTCCTATAAATGTCTATTAGATCCATTTGGCCTACGTGTTCATTTAGAGTTAATGTGTGCTTGTTTATTTTTTGTTTCATTGATCTATCTCTTGGTAAGAGTGGGGAGTTGAAGTCTTCTACTACATTTATATTTACTCTAATGTCTTTTTTCAAAGATGTTAGCAATTGTCTGATATATTTGGTGCTCCTTCATTTGGTGCATATATATTAATGAGTATTGTGTCTTCCTGGTATATAGACCCCTTCACTCTATAGTAGCCACCTGTGTCTCTTGTCACCAATTTTAGTTTGACGTCTATTTTGTCAGAAGTAAGTATGACTGTCTTTGCCTTCTTTGGGGGTCTTTTTGCTTGCAGTATTGTTTTCCAATCCTTTACTTTCAATCTGTGTTTATCTTTAGTAGTTAGGTGTATTTTCTGGAGAAAGTAGAAGAATACGTTCTGGTTTATTTAATCCATTTTGTTACTCTGTGTCTTTTTATTGGTGCACTTAGTCCATTAATGTTTAGAGTGATTATTGATATGTGAAGGTCCATACTTGTCATTTTGTTCATCCTTTTAATGTTCTATTCATTACCTTGTTATGTTCTTGTTTGTTCCTCTGTTGATTTAAATTGTAAAGTTTCTTGTAATATTTCCTGAAGAGGGGGTTGGTAGAAGTGAATTTCTGAAGATTTTGTTTGTCTGAGAAGGTCCAACTTATAGATGAATAAGCTTTGCAGGATAAAGTATTCTTAGCGGACATTGTTTTTTTTTCTTGGAGTTTGTTGAATGTGTTGCTCCTTTCTCTTGCCTGAAGTGTTTCTTTTGAGAAGTCTGATGTGAGCCTAATAAGTTTTTTTTTATGTTATCTGTTTCTTTTCTTTTGTCAGCTTCATTATGTTCTCTTTGTCTTGGATTTTTGAGGTTTAACTACCATGAGTCTTGCAGTAGTTTTGTTTTCATTGTAGTAATTTGAAAGCTTCTAGATTCCTATATCTCTATTTTCATTTCTTGTTTCACATTTGGGAAATTCTCTTCAATTTGAATACTTTCTTAGTTCCTTTGTCTTGCTCTTCTTCTGGGATTCTCATGATTCTTTGTCCTTTTCTCGTGGTGTCACACCACTCTCGTGGAGTGTTTCTTCAGTCTGCACCACTTGCACCACTCGGTTCCCCCCCCTCTTTTTTAAAATTTTTTTTTTACACCTCTGAGTCTTGGAGAATACAGAGACATCCTTCCATTTCTTCTTTCTTCATGGGTTTTCTTGAGTTCCTCTATTTTTTAAAGTAAGTTTCATTTTCATTCTTTAGTTTGCTGATTGTTTACTGCATATAATTCTTTTCCTTCTCTGCCCTTTCTCTTAAATCTTTCATTTCCTCATGGTGGCTCTGAATTCCTTTTCAGTGAGGTCAATATAGTTTTCCTCATCCATGCTGTTGATTTCAGTGGGCTTTCTTTACATGGTGCATTATTCCCAGGAACTTTCGTTTGAATATTCATGGTTTTCTTCCATCCTGTAGTTACCTTCAGGTTTGTTCTGTCCCTGATGCCCTGTATCACTAATGCTGGCATGATTTCTTGAGCTCTTGCCCCATCATGAATGTATCTGTCTAGTGGCTGGGCTGGTATGGTTAGTGGGCAAATGTAGTGGTTCAGGTACTTGCCTCTCCCTCTTCAACTTCTGTCAACTGGAGTCTTGCTGATGGCAGGCAGGGCTTCTGGTCACTCCTATCTGTTTTTTGGGGGCTATTAGAATTGGAGATGGATACTCCCATGGTTTCCAAGTGGGCTTGTGACCGCCAACTGGCTGATGTTGATGGGCAGGGTTCGAGCTTAAAGCTGTGGCAGGGAGGGTTTGAGTGTAGAACTTCCCTGAAGCTCCGGCCTGGACACTCTTCTGTTGTGCAAGTGCTGATACAAGCTATGATTTGCCATAGAAACTCCTATCTGTCAAACCCCCATTTGTAGAGAGGGGTCCCAGACCTTGGTCTGGGGTAATCTGGAGTTTTGTGTGATAAGCACAGGTGGGGATCAGTATACTGTGAAGTGCCTTCTGACTGCATGGAGTGAACCTCTATGTTCAGTTACTAGACCTCTCTAGGTTGTGGCCCTCATAATGGAGCTATTGGGTTTAATGGGCTGCTCTTCCCAAGGTCTTTCTCTTTCAAATTTGTGGCTCCAGGAGAGATGAGAAATGGGAGAGGAGAAAGAAGGAGTAAGGAAGAAAAAAGGGGAAAAAAGAAGGAAAGAAAAGGAAGAAAAAAAAGGAAAGAAGGAAAAGTAAAGGGCCAGTGAAGAGAAAGAAAAGGCAATACAATAATGGGCAGTGTTCAAAAGAGGAAGAGATAGGAAGGGGAGAAAGGAAAAATATGAGAGAAAACAATAAGATAGAGAAACGACTTTAAAAAGGAAAAAAAATAATAGAGATAGGGAGAGAGGAAAAAAAACAGAAAGAAACTGAAAGCAAAGACAGAAAAAAGACCTATGGCAAAAGAAAAAACTGGATAAAAACAAGCCAAACAAGCAAACAAAAGCAAAAGGAAAAAACAAAGGGTGTGGAGAAAGGAGCATTTGTTTGTTTTCAGTTTGGTGGAGGGGCTATCCCCTGTTGAGTTATCTGTACTTCACATCTCAGCTGAGCTTACTCACTGGAGAGTGTCCACTGTGGGGGAGGGGCTCTCCCCAGCTGGCTGGATTGTTCTTTGCAGGTAAACTTTTACCCTTCCCAGCTGAGTTTTCCAGGGCACCTTCAGGAAGTGGTTGTATGGGAAAGGGATTTATGCTCCAATGCCCAGTGTAAGCACAGGCAAGGACTTCTCACCTGGGAACCACAGCAGTGATAGCGTACAGTCTCAATGTCCCAAGTCTCTCTTTTTTTTTTTTTTCTTTATTTATATATAAATTTCACAACTTTGTAATCTCAAGGGTTTGCCTCCCCCCCTCCTCAGCAACCAAAGTGTCCTCAATTGTGGTCAGCATGGTCTCTGATAGCTGTGAATGTCCTCTCTGAAGGTGTGCTGATGGCTAATGTGGCAGTTCCCTCTGGTGGAGCTCCAAGCAGCTGCAGTGGTGCTGCACAGTTTCAACGTCCTGAGTCCTTCCAGCAACCAAGGTGTTCCCAGCAGGGGTTAGCTGGTATTGGTATGGGAGGCAGCAGCTGCTGATGACAGTGATGGCAGTGGTTCCAGCTGTCTGTGGGTCTTCCTCCCCAATTAATTAAAACCAATATGGTGACTACCTCTGGAGGAAATATAAGCAGCCACAGTGTTGCTGTGCTGCTGCAATCTCCCAAGTCTCCCCAGGAGCCAAGATGTCCCCAGATGGAGGCAAATGGTTTGGGGTCAGAAGCAGTGTTACCGATGATGATGATAATGACAGCTGCGGTTTCAGTTGGCTGTGGGTGCCTCCTACCTTGATGCGCTAATGAATGACCTGTTTGACTGCTGACTCCTGGGGAGGGGCTGCTCTCTGAGCTGTCAGATGCCCTTGGGCCTTTGCGCTCTGGTTTTTGGTCTTCCTAGAAGTGAGTTTCTGACCTGGTGCAAGTGTCTGAGATTTTCTTGGATATTGTATCTGTCCTTTTATTAAGCTATATGTCATTAGAAGAGCGATTGCTTTCAGTCACCCTGTTCTGCCATGTTGTGGGCATGATGTCTGTAAAATTTTAATTTATAATTTAATACACAATTTCTTTGCAGTTTCCAAGTGGATTTGCATTACCAATGATGGACTATGGTAATTACACTAATTTCAAGAATGAAAATAGATATAATTTTCTCAGGAATGCCAACTTTAATTCTTTTAATGCACCTGTAGTTATCCGTTTCACATTGGTAATGCTAGAGGAAGGGGATGGATAGAATGGGGTAATGGAGATTGCAGTAGTCCCAGTTTGTATTTTCTTCTAGTCATGAAGGCTGTGTGACACTTACAAAAGGTTTTAGAATATGTAACTTTGTGAATATATATTTAATATGTTCATTAAAACCTGTTATGCAAGTCTCCTGGTAGTTGCTCTGTTGCTTAGGCACCTAAATGACCTCAATCCACTCAGGGCTCTATTTTTGAGCTAGGAGAAATTGCTTGAGGCTAGACTTTACAAAGTGGAGAAGAGATTGTATACAGAGGAAGAAAAGTCTCTGTGTGTTTAACTGACTACTTCACCAGTTATAAGACTTCTTCTCACTCAATAACTAGCTGTCAAAGAGGAAATAAGAAGTGTGAATAAGCCTTAGGAGAGGTTAAAGAGAAGAAAAATATATCTTATACAGAAAATATACTTTGCACAGTTTGAATGTGGTTGTAAAGGATATTTAAAGGAGGCAAAAGATGGGCCTAGCAAAATCTTCCTTCAGAAGTCAGCAGATAAACTTTCAACATTGCATGATGCCTTTATCTTCTGAAAGAAAACTCCCTTCTATTATTACTATTATTATAATTGTAATATTACTATTATTCACTGGTAATGGAGCGAGCATCCCTTCCTTCCTTGCAGGGTTATGCTGAAGGTCACTTGGGAATATTGAGAAATAGTTTGCCTTAACAGGTACTATTGGTCCCAATTGTTCTAGAAAATGCTCACCCCCTTATAATCCTCTGTCCCCCAAACTGTAAAATTCTTCCTCATTTAAAAATATTCTTAAACATGTTTTCCTTTTTTATAGTCAAAGATTGTCAGTTTCTCTGAGACCATTTAGAAATTCTCCCTACTTCCAAAAATTCCACCGTGTACATTTGCCAATCAGACATATTCCAATTTTTTTCACTGTAAACTTTATCTCCTCTCTAAAACTATGGAACCTCTGTCAAAACAAGAGATGAGTTTCCTGGCTGCAAGTTTATGCCCTATTATTTTTGTGTTGGACTTAGGTTTTTCATTAACAAGGTCTATTATCAGCATTTTTGATGAAGTTAAATAAATGTAAAACTGCTGTTATAAGCTTCAATTATTTTTAAAGTAGCAAAAATAAAAAAAAATTTAAGGGAACAACCAAAGTTCATCTTGGAAAAGCAAATTAAAAATGATAGCTGATTTCATCCTTCAGAATCTAAGTTAATCATATTAGAAGATAATCATGATTTATAAATGCTTTGTGTATGTGATTTAAAGACAGTAGAGTGTAGTTCTGGTGGCTGACTGCCTTTGATCCTAGCTGTATAATTTAGATAAAGGTGCTCAATAAATGCTAACATTTATGGAACACTGTATAAATCAGGTACTGTGAAAAACATTTTATGTTGATTGTTTCATTGATTCCTCGATGAAATTGATATTAGTTTTTGTATTTTAGAGAAACCCAGAAAGGTAAGTAATTTTCTAGGATCACACACCCAGTAGTTTCCCAAATTAAAAAAAAAATGTTTTCTATGCTTATAAAATGTTTTCATGAGTTTAATAAATGTATACTTTAAATATCCTTTGTGGTCCAATCACTAAATGAAATATAGAAAAGAAAAACAGGTTTCGGTGCGGGACCACCAGCAGGCAGATAGGCGGCTGCCTGCAGCCCGGGTTCTGGCTCCTGGAGCTCCCTTGCCAGTGGGGAGCGAGGGGGGTCAGGCCTCTCAGGTGAGTTCCCCAGGAGAGGGAACGGGGTGGGGAGAGGAGGCCCCACCTGCCAGTAAGTGGCTGCTGATGGGCAGCCACTTACAACCAGCCTGGGCAGTGCCGTGTAGACCCCAGCCCCCTGGAAACCAGGGGGGCATGGAAGGGTAAGCGGCCGTCCAGTTGGCCCATCCCCATGCTGGGAGCCTCCGGCACACGGGCAAGAGTCCGGCACACGGGCAAGAGTGTGGGGGCGGGAGGGTGATGGGGGGGAGGGCCCCTCCATCTGTCTCTTACTTCTTACTCCAGCTAAACTTCAGAGGAACCAAAATATGCGCAACTCCAACCCCAACATAGAACGGGTGAGGGACGGGACAAAAGTCCAGCCCACAGACCGGAGCTGGACACAGCATATGGACAACCAAGTGAACCAGTACATGTAAGACCAGAAAACAACCATAGAGACACGATGTCACCAAG